>CM033473.1:4084786-4630800 GCA_019447015.1 Hymenochirus boettgeri | reverse complement strand
CAGAGCTGTGCTAAGATCAGGTTCACTTCATTATCCTCCCCCTGCAGCTCTGTACTATGTTATTTCTATAAGTGTAACTAATAAAGTTGTGATATTGATAAATACATTGCACAGAGCTGTGATAAGATCAGGTTCACTTCATTATTCTCCCCTGCAGCTCTGTACTAAATTATTTCTATTAGTGTAACTATTAAAGTTGTGATATTGAGAAATACATTGCACAGAGCTGTGCTAAGATCAGGTTCACTTCATTATCCTCCCCCTGCAGCTCAGTACTATGTTATTTCTATAAGTGTAACTATTAAAGTTGTGATATTAAGAAATACATTACACACAGCTGTGCTAAGATCAGGGTCACTTCATTATCCTCCCCCCTGCAGTTCTTCACCAAGTTGTTTCTATAAGGGAAACTATTAAAGGGATAACGTTGGAGGATACGAGCTTAGTGTGGAAGTGCCATAAAACTAGAAATATCATATAATAGTGTGATTCGTTATAAAGAAGGAATGTGAATACTGTAATCACTGAGCGGTATTTTTACAAACAGGAAATTCCCATTTACACTGTGTTGGACTGGGGTATTGGGGACAACTTAGCTTCATTTTTCAATCTCTGTCTTCTTACCCTGAGCCTTTGGTTTAATAACTTCTCCTCTTGCCACTGTATCTAAATTATAACAATTTTCTCTGTTTTCATTCTAAGTGGGCTGTGGGGTCACAAGGGGAAAGGGAGGGGGTTGGTCCCCTGTATCCTGGTGGGATATTTGGATATTCCAAACCTGCTTTAGACAGTCATTTTAGGGGCAATAAAAGAAACAGGAGTCTTCTCATTTGTGAGGCTTATTTGCATGTTGGGATCAGTGACCCAGTCTGTGACCCTATATGACACAGAGTTTATATGATGCCAGTCTATGGGCATTTCAGCCTCCAGACTAAGGGCCATATTTATAAAGGCATGGTATCACCTTTTAGCAATACCGTGCCTTTAACGATTGTTAAATTATGATCGCATTCATAAATGTCTGATAGTGATTGTAAATGTCAGATAGTGATTATAAATGTCCGATAGTGATTGTAAATGTCTTGTAAATGTCCGATAGTGATTATAAATGTCCGATAGTGATTATAAATGTCCGATAGTGATTGTAAATGTCCGATAGTGATTGTAAATGTCCGATAGTGATTATAAATGTACTACCGCAATCGTGCAATTACGATCACCCATGGAATACCATTGTGGTACTGTACAAATGCAGTTAGTCGTAAATGTACAGCCTCGGTTTATAAATACGGCCCATGGTTCGGAGTGACGTTCAGTAAAGATTCAGAAGAGGTTGGGTAGGACGAAACGTATCCACAGATGGTGCTCTAGATCTGCATTAAACTATTGTCATTGTGCCAACAGATTGTAAATTAGTCACAAAATAACATGGAAATTACCCATAAGCCCCTTTATTTATGAGACTTAGTTGCAAACAAATTGCTTAATTTTCATAACAACATTTGACCTTTCTTGCTGAGAAGACATTTAACTCTAACAATATTCAATACAGACCACTCATTAGAAAGGAGAAAATTCATAGCTTGACTGCTCGTGTGGCATGAGAGTTCCATATTTAGCTCATGGTTAAATCTCCTTTCCTCCAGTTTCGTTGCCTTTCATTTCCTAATCTGCAGCCTATTTATAATGGCCACGTGCGTGACTTTGAACACATCTACAGTATCTTGCCCACTAGGTGTTCAAGGATCTCTAGTAACAAGCTTACAGCAAGCTAATGTTCTACAGTGTGACTTAGTGACATTGTGATATAGACATGTTGCACCGATGTTTATAGCCTAGAAATGCAACTTAAATACAACGCATTTCACCTAATCTTAGAATCCTTTATTTATTTGCCAGTCTTTTATAAGCAACATTTTTGCCCACACCAAAGTGTGTTATGTATTCACAATTAAAATACACCCCCAGTATGTCTTTATTATTGTGGCAGGAAACCAGAGTTCCCAGACATTCTCTCTCTCTGATTGGATGGGGGTGTAACTAATTGGTTTAAATTGGCTGAGGCCTGTTGGCTCTGGTTGGTTTTGAACCTCATTTAAGACCTTTCCCATGAGCGATTAGCTCTGAGCGATTTTCTGGTTTAAAGAGATTTTTCTGTTTTTAAGAGAATTGACAGCGTTAAAAAACTAAAGCGTTTAAAACAAGAAAGCGTTTAAGAACAACACTATTTCTCTGCTGTGTCTCTGCTGTGTATTGCTGTTTAGTATGGACAGTTTTGTTGGGGCCGCGCAATGTGCATCCTGCCGCATGTATGGGATCTTGGAGCAGCCGCCCCAGGGGACCTATGTATGTGTCAGATGTGAGTGGGTTGCCCATTTGGAATCTGAGGTACAGAGTCTAAGGGGTAAACTTGCAGCATTGCAGGACTTGGCAAACCTGGGGGAAATGCAGGTACTGGCAGGGGCCAGTAAACTGGTGGGTGGAGATGGGGCAGATAAGGTGGAGAAGGAAGATAGATTTGTAAGGGTCACCAGGGGAAGTAGGGGACGGAAGGATAGGGGGGCTTCTTCCCAGCTGGTCGATCCCAACAGATTTGCCATTTTAGGTGAAGATGTGGAGGACGATGGCTCGGAAGCAGCATGTATGGAGCGGGCCTTTCCCTTGAGCACCCAGAGGACGGCCATCTCCAATACAAGGGAGGGAGAACTGGGGGCTAGGAAGGATAGGCAGGTGGTAGTGGTAGGGGATTCTATTATTAGAAGGGTAGATAGGGTAATCTGTCCCCAGGACCCTGCATGCCGAACAGTGTGTTGTCTGCCTGGTGCTAGGGTTCGACATGTGGTGGATCGTGTAGACAGATTATTGGGTGGGGCTGGGAGTGACCCGGCGGTCTTGGTTCACATTTGTGCCAATGACAAAGTTAGAGGTGGAGGTGAGGTCCTTAAAAATGATTTCCGAGAATTAGGGGCCAAGTTAAAAGCAAGGACCTCCAGGGTAGTGATTTCAGAAATACTACCGCAGCCACGTGCTACGCTAGGGAGGCAACGGGAGCTCAGGAGTATAAATGCGTGGCTAAGAGGGTGGTGTAAGGAGATGGGGTTTGGGTTTTTAGAGAACTGGGCTGACATTTCTGTTGGCTACAGGCTCTTTAGTAGTGACGGATTGCACCTCAATGGTGATGGTGCAACTGTTTTGGGGGAGAAGATGGCTAGGGGGTTGGAGGAGATTTTAAACTAGGTATGGGGGGGAGGGAACGTTTAACTACACAGGGGTAGATAGAGAAGTTAGGGATCTGGGGGCTAGTAACACAACGGAGGGAGGAGAAGGAGGAGGGGGGAGCATAGAGGATAAGGAGGCATGTACGACCATGTATGGAAGTAAATCAATTGATAATCTAAAATGTATGTTTACAAATGCAAGGAGTCTGGCTGGAAAAACCGGCGAACTTGAAATAATAGCGTTAAAGGAAAGGTATGATGTAATTGGTATAGCAGAATCATGGCTTAATGATTCACACGACTGGACAGTAAATATTGAAGGGTACTCCTTATTTAGACATGACCGAGTTAATAAGAAAGGAGGAGGAGTATGTATGTATGTTAAACAGGAATTGAAGCCAAATTTAAAAGATGGAATAGATGGGGGAGCAAACGATGCGGCAGAAACATTATGGGTGGAACTGTGTACAGGAAGCAAGAAGGTAGGTAAATTAATTGTTGGAGTGTGTTATAAGCCGCCAAATGCCGGGGAAGAGGTGGAAATGAATCTCCATATGCAGTTGGCGAAGGCTGCTGGTATGGGGCATGTTCTGGTTATGGGGGATTTTAACTACCCTGAAATAGATTGGAGTAATGGAACTGCCAGCACCTCAAAAGGTATAAGGTTCTTAAATTTCCTATATGAGCATTTTCTTTCACAGATGGTAGAAGTTCCTACTAGAAAGAATGCGTTGTTGGATCTGGTGATATCTAATAACCCAGAGCTCATTTTGGAGATGAAGGTAATGGGAAGCTTAGGGAATAGTGACCATGATATAGTGTCATTTAATATAGGGAATAGTGACCATGATATAGTGTCATTTAATATAGGTTGCAGAAAACTAAAGTGCACTGGCTTAACAAAAACTTTTAACTTTAGGAAAGCTAATTTTATGCTTTTAAAGGAATCGCTCCTGCTCATAGACTGGGGGGAACTGTTTCTAGGTAAAGATACTGAGCAGATGTGGACCACTTTTAAAGGGATATTAAACTATAACATTTCCAAATCGGTACCTTTAGGAAACAAGTGTTAAAAAATTAGGTCCACTCCTGCATGGCTTAATGCTCAGGTAAAAAGGGAAATGGAAAAAAAGAAAAGGGCTTTTAAAACTTTGAAAGCAGAAGGCACAGAACAGGCTTACAGGGACTTCAAAAGTTGTAATAAAGAGTGCAAGAAAGCAATTAAACTAGCTAAAATAGAAAATGAAATACGGATTGCCAAACAAAGCAAGTCCAACCCCAAGATGTTTTTTAGGTATATAAATGGTAAAAAAATGAGGACTGAGAAAGTGGGACCATTAAATAATGGAGCTGAGGTGGTTGTAGAGGATGCCGAAAAGGCTAATCTGCTAAACCATTTTTTTACATCGGTTTTTACGGTTGAGAATCCTTACAGTAGGGATTGTAACAATGTGCAGGGAGGAAATGAAGAGTTTTCACATTGGATAACAGAGGATATGGTACAGAATCAATTAGACAAAGTTAATATCAATAAAGCGCCAGGACCAGATGGATTGCATCCTAGGATTTTAAAAGAGCTTAGTTCAGTTCTAGCAAGACCACTGTGTCTCATCTTTTCAGATTCGCTTTTGTCTGGGGATGTGCCGCTGGATTGGAAAAAAGCCAATGTAATACCAATATTCAAAAAAGGTAGTCGTTCACAGCCTGGTAACTATAGACCTGTAAGCCTAACATCAGTGGTAGGGAAGGTGATGGAAACTTTGTTAAGGGATCATATCCTTGACTTTGTCTCCAGAGATCATCTTATTAGTACTAGTCAGCATGGATTTATGAGAAATAGATCATGCCAGACAAATTTAATTGGTTTTTATGAAGAAGTGAGTAAGAAGTTAGATTCAGGCACAGCTGTGGATGTGGTATATTTGGATTTTGCAAAAGCCTTTGATACTGTGCCACATAGGCGACTAATGTATAAACTGAGGACTGTTGGCCTTGAAGAAAACATTTGTTCATGGATAGAGAACTGGTTATTGGACCGCAAACAGAGAGTGGTGGTTAATGGAGCTACATCTATGTGGGCTAAAGTTCTAAGCGGAGTTCCTCAGGGTTCTGTACTGGGGCCGCTTCTGTTTAATCTGTTTATAAATGACTTAGAAGGGGGCATTGAGAGCAAGGTCTCTGTGTTTGCTGATGACACTAAATTATGCAGAGCTTTGGAAACTTCCAATGATGTGCAAGTGCTGCAAGCAGACCTAGATAGATTATCAAAATGGGCAGCAGAATGGCAGATGAGATTCAATGTTGATAAATGTAAGGTGATGCATTTGGGATTTAATAATCCCTGTGCACCTACACCATAAATAACTCTGTGTTAAGTGCATCTGAAATGGAAAAAGATTTGGGGGTTCTGGTAGATAACAGACTTAGCTGTAGCAAACAATGCCAGGTAGCAACAGCTAGAGCTAGCAAGATATTGTCTTGTATAAAGAGGGGAATGGAATCAAGAGAGAAAAATATTATTCTCCCTCTTTACAAGGCACTGGTAAGGCCACATTTGGAATATGCGGTGCAGTTTTGGAATCCCATATACAAAAGGGA
Organism: Hymenochirus boettgeri; assembly: GCA_019447015.1. Taxonomy (NCBI): domain Eukaryota; kingdom Metazoa; phylum Chordata; class Amphibia; order Anura; family Pipidae; genus Hymenochirus; species Hymenochirus boettgeri. Next base: position 4,624,984 of record CM033473.1, on the reverse strand, counting down.
CATCTTGGAAATTGAGGCAGTTCAGAGAAGGGCAACTAAATTAATAAGGGGAATGGAGGGGCTTGAATATGCAGGCAGATTAGACAAGTTAGGGCTGTTTACATTGGAGAAGCGGCGGTTGCGTGGGGACATGATAACCTTATACAAATATATTAATGGCCCATACAGTGAACTCTCTGGTGCATTGTTCACTAATAGGTCATATCAGAGGACTCGTGGGCATCCTTTAAGGTTGGAAGAAAAGAAGTTTCATCTTCAAGTTAGGAGAGGTTTTTTTACAGTGAGAACGGTGAAACTGTGGAACTGTCTTCCAGCAGAGGTGGTAATGGCAAGTTCATTGAATAACTTTAAAAAAGGCCTGGATAAGTTTCTAAAACTAAAAAATATTGAGAATTACTGGTATTAATGCATATAGATCTGGTTGATCCAGGGATACTTTCCGATTGCCGTTTGGAGTCAGGAAGGAATTTTCCCCCCCTTTTTTAGCTGGGGTTTTTTGCCTTCCTCTGGATCAACTGTTAGGTAGGGTTAAAAAAAAAAAAAAAAAAAGGACTTGATGGACGAATGTCTTTATTCAACCTTAATTACTATGTTACTATGTTACTATGTATGTTACATTACTGCAACTCCTTATCAGTTCTTCACTCTGTGGGTTACTTTATGTATCCTGGTGTGGGCCTGTCCCAAAGTCAGATTCATTGGTGATAAAAATTTAAACAGTAACAAAAGTTAGTCTGGATATGTGAATAAACCCAGTGGGTGAGAGACTGAGATGGGTCTGCACTGTTGTCAGCTGCTCCTTCAACTAGATTAGACAGGATGTATCTAGTTAACCAAGTGGAATTTTCGGATTTTATTAAGTAAACATAGAAGATTTCAGCCTTTTTTCTCCTTTAAAGGTTCGCAATCGCGGGTGCCGACCGGCGACGCACGATGTGTACGAACGGCCGTTTCTGGTGATAATCGGCCCGTGTATGGGCCGCTCTCTCGAAGATCCACCTGGCCAGTCGGGCAACAATTTCGAGTTGTTACTACGGGTTTCGAAAAATTTGCGGATCTGTTCGGTCGCCACACATTCGGCCAAGCGTCGGCAGAAAGTAACTTTTCGTTCATCTCTAATGAAAAGTTTTGCCAGTCTCTCCTTTTAATAATAGAGACAGCTAATGTGCATTTCATTGATTCTCCTTTAACCCATGGATGATCAGGGCTTCTAAAAGCCCGTTCAATGCAGTGGAACTTTCCAAATAATAAAGGCCACACATTAATGGCTGCATTGTATTTATTTCATTATTGTTGAGTTCTACCCTCTATTGTTTTGCGTTCCTGTTCGTAGGTTCTAGAAGACTGAGTGAGCCCGGTATATTGACAGACAATGCAGATCGTGTAATGTGCTTATAACAAGCAGGGAAATATTAGAAATGATTGTCAGTGTTTGTTTGGGTTTTGTCTAAACACAGTAACCCGCATATAAACGCCATTACAAAGGAGACCGCAGGCTTTTAAAAACTGAACATTATACCGAAATGGTTATTATTCATTATTGTCGAGTAAACAACCATTCTTTTCCCTTTGTGTATATTTTTGTTTCATCGACTACACAATAAAATCCGTGACCTGCTTCTTTAGCTTCTAGAGAACAAAAATAAAAATAAAGGGGGCAGGGGGCGAATCACAATTGTGGTTTGTTGCATTTAGCCACAAAATTAAATAAAATGATTTGACTTTTGTCACTTTCGCAAAGTTTTCGCACGCTTCCCATTCAACCCAATCATTACGCGATTGAATGAGAGCATACATTACATTTCAATTAAATGATCAAAACAGAGACGTACATATAGTTAAAAGCACTATTACGGGAAATAGCCTTTAAAAAAAAAATATAATATAATAATAATTTCCAGCCCTAATCCGCCGGTTTTTAAAAAGGTCTATTAGACAGCCTCGTCTTACAGAATCTCCTCTCTCGCCGAGACGCTGCATTCAATTGATAATTGCTAAGGATAGTAACAATTCAATATCTGTAATAAATTTCAGATAAAATTGTTATTCCCTGAATTACCCCTATTGTTAATTTCTCCGAGGGATACGACGAGCAAACAATGAATAGCCTGTCATTTCAGGTCTAATTGTTATACATTTTCTATGGAGCTTTTTATTTTAAGACTTAAAACATGACATGTATAGTCTGAATTACCTGGATTCCCGCTGGGCTATTTCTTTCACCCCCAGAAATTGTAATAGTGATATTTCCTTCAATATAAAGCTAAGGAGGGAAGGGACGATAAGGACGTCTTGTTTGTGATCTGAAAACATCTGAAATGGGTTACATGGCGGAATTTACACGTTAAACAAAATACAATTTTGGAATTAGGACAGAATGTTTCCAGCGTAATGAATGAAGATAGGGGACCCAAGGAGAGATGGGTCGAGTCTTGCTTGGCCCCTGTGCAATGAATGAAGGCAGGGGACCCAAGGAGAGATGGGCCAAGTCTTGCTTGGCCCCTGTGCAATGAATGAAGGCAGGGGACCCAAGGAGAGAAGGGTCAAATCTTGCTTGGCCCCTGTGCAATGAATGATGGCAGGCGACCCAAGGAGAGATGGGTCCAGTCTTGACTGACCCCCATGTAATGAATGAAGACAGGGGACCCAAGGAGAGATGGGTCGAGTCTTTCTTGGCCCCCATGTAATGAATGATGGCAGGGGACCCAAGAACAGATGGGTCAAGTTTTGTTTGTTCACCGCGTAATGAATGAAGACAGGGGACCCAAGAAGAGATGGGTCGAGTCTTGCTTGGCCCCTGTGTAATGAATGAAGACAGGGGACCCAAGGAGAGATGGATCGAGTCTTTCTTGACCCCGTGTAATGAATGAAGACAGGGGATCCAAGGAGAGATTGATCTAGTCTTGCTTGGCTCTTTAGGAGGATCAAATGTTGGTCAAGACAACCAATCACAGTTATTTTTTTTGTGCCAGCTCCTTGGCAATATAAACCTTGCTCTGCAAAAGGATTAAATTTTGGTAAGCATGGCTAAAGGTGCCCATACATTGAACTCACCTCCTGACCGATCCCACAACATTTAATCAATTATTCAGGAACCACCTTTCCCGTTCTTTTACGCTATCCCGCCAGGCCCATTCATTTTGTGATCGTATGTTGGTTGCAAAAAAGAACGGAAAAGGCGTTTCCTGAAGAAGTGATTGAATGTCATGGGATTGGTCGGGAGGTGAACTCTAATGTATGGGCACCAATCAAATGGTATCGACAGTTTACAGGCGCAATCGTACATTTACGGCAAATGTTTGTAAATCTACGAATGGTCACAATCATATATTTACGATTGCTATTGTACATTTACATGGCGTGTTTTAATTTAATGATCACCATAAATATTGTTAAAAGAGCGGTACCGTTTAAAGGCCATAGTGTGCCTTTATAAATTTAGCCCAAAGCTGGGGTCTGGCACAGATTTTTCATTTTGTGCCAGCCCCCCAATTATACAAATCATGCTCTTTGGGAGGATCAAATGCTGGTCAGCAGGGCTAAGACAACCAATTACATTTTATTTTGTGCCAGCCCCCAAATGCACGGTTTGGGAAGTGTTTTAGAGAGAGGCAGTGGTGTAGCTACAGACTTATGGGCCCTGATGTAAAATTTGACATGGGCCCCCCAACACCGCCGCAAACACAAATTGGCACTGCAAACCAAATAATCATTGGTAAAATGCTTTGTATATAACCACTGGTAAAATAGTTGGTACAAAGACTGGTTAAATGCTTGGCATGCAGACACTGATAAACTGGTAGGGAAACTGGCACTGCACAGTCAGGCACTGGTTAAATGCTTGGCACACAGACAATGGTAAAAATGCTTTGTATACAGACCACTGGTAAAACAGTTGGCACACAGACTGCTAGTTTTGGAACCTTAGCACAAAATCGGGCCCCTTCTTGGCCAAGGGCCCTGGTGCGGTCGCATCCCCTGCACCCCACAGTTGTATAGAGAGACACACAGGCTTACTTAAGGTGCAATAAAACGTGGCTATGCTGTTAATGCGACAACCTTTCAAATGATACCTTTTTACTGGACTACAACTGTTAAAAAGCATTGGATATCATCTGATTGGGAAATAATTCCCAGGCAGTGCTCCTGTGTGTGAATTCCAATAGTCAACCTGCCAGTCAGTCTACCAGTCAGCTTTCCACATTAGCCAACAGATGTATTGTATTTATACATGTGGGTGGGGATTAGGCAAGATTCCCCTGTCAGCCGGCAAGGCTCTCCCCAGGGCCATGTTTATAAAGGCACGGTATGTTTATTTTGCGATGCCACCACGCATTTAAATGCAACTTTTTTTATGAACGTGGTCGTACAATTATGATTGTGTTAGTACAAGTACAATCATGCTTGTACATTTACAATTGCAATCATAATTGTATGATTGCTTATACAACACCATTGCAATTTTCTAGTTTCGCATGGTATTGTACAGCCACGGCAGTAAAGGCCGTCCTTTCTGACACTGTGGGTTAATAAATATGCCTAATAACTAAACACACCCATCTACAATAACCAAAATGAATATTTTAATGGTAGATGAGATCTACATTAATTTGTGAGGTGGGGTGTAAGGGGCTGCATGGAAGGGGTTGGCATGTTGTCTAGTGCCAATCTGTCTTCATATTCAAGCTCCTCCATTCCCTTTATTAATTTAGTTGCCCTTCTCTGAACCCTTTCCATTTCAAAGATGTCCTTTTTGTACAGAGGATTCCAAAATTGCACTGCATATTCCAAATGAGGCCTTACCAATGCTTTGTAAACAGGGAGAATAACATTTTCCTCCCTTGAATCCATACCTCTCTTTATACAAGACAATACCATGCTGGCTCTGGCTGTAGCCGCCTGGCACTACTTGCTTCCTTTAAGTTTGTTATCCACCAAAACTCCAAGATCCCTTTCCAACAGGGATTCATTTAACACAAAGTAATTTATAGTATAAGCAGCACAAGGATTTTTAAGTCCTAAATGCATCACCTTACATTGAATCTCACCTGCCATTGAATCTACTGTCACCCGTGCTTAAAAATAAAAATAGAATATAGAATAAGTTACTGGCCTGGTATTCATTTTCAGTACATTTTCTGTAGGATAATGCCAACTATTCCCTAAGAGCATTTGTACAAAGTTACCTTTATTAAAGTGTGCCTACAAATACAAACATGCCCTAAAGTAACCCCTTTTTATTCAGGTCACAGTGTATACTACATTGGTTTATGGTTCACACAATGACATAGATAAGAATTAAGGTAAAAATAAATTCTTTTATTACAAGCTGAAAGGAGCAAGAAAAATCTTCACACAGAGATGGGGCTATTAAAGATCAGTTCTAAGGTCAAGTTAAGTAACTAGAGTGTATATATTAAGTCACAACTAGAAAGGGGTTTTAGAACTAGGGTATTACAATCATTATGGTACCCTAAAAAACTGAAAGGAATAGTTCACTCAAAAAGTGAACTATTCCTTTAATGTATTGAGCTATGCCTTACCTCCTGTACAGAGTAACTATAGCGCACATTATCGTGCATGCACGCTATAGTTACTCTGAACTAGGAAGCAGTCGGGACTAGAGATGTCCGAACTTCGCAAAATCCGGTCCGCTCGAGGATCCGCGAATTTTCGAAAAAATTCGAAAATTCGAAAATCCGCGAGCGGACCCAGTAAAACTAAAAAATACCCTTGAAATAACGAGATTTTTTTTAATGTATTTTCGAAAATATGTATTTCCGAAAATACAAGTAATCCTCGTAATTTCGAAAATTTTCGAAAATACGTATGTATGGAATTAAGAGAAATCCTTGTAATTTCGAAAATTTTCGAAAATACACGAAACTCGTAATTTCGATACGAAAAATCTGCGAATCGGAAGTTCGGAAGGCGGAAAATCCGGAAAAATCCGCCGTCCGCGAACGGGATAAATCCGCGGCGGATCCGGGTTCGGATCCGCGAACCGGCCATCCCTAGTCGGGACCTGTCACTACTGCTGCAGAGGATGGCGTGTAAGGTAAGTTTCTTCTTTCTTCATCCATCGCTCCTGGGGAATTGATTGAAGAACAGAAGGTAAGACATAGCTACTTAACCTCCCAGTCTTCAATACATTAAAGGGATAGTTCACTTTTTGAGTGAACTATTCCTTGAAATACAATTGGCTGTATTACAATTCTATTACTTTATACACTGTTAGGCTCTTTATAGAAATATCATATCTTGCTTACCTATTTAATAGCGGTAACTTTAAACTTGCGATACCGCGGGTTATCGTTAATGTATGATCTTGGCCATAAATATACATTTATATGAACGAATGTAACTCTACGAATCTTCGGTCGTGCAATACATATATATGCCAGCATTGTGAGAAAGTGTGTGATGCCATTGAGACAAAGTTCAGCCTAAAACTGGTAATTAAAATGTCAATTCATTTTCTAAGGAATTCCTAACCAGAGATTCCCTCTAACCACTTCTAACTCCTTCTCCCCGAGCCACTGGTTCAGACATGCTCAGTGTGGTGCTTAGTCCAGAATAGCTGTCCAAGGAGCTATTTTTATCTCCACGTGTTAAGAGGATGACGGAATAAGAAGGAAAGTAAGGATAAAAGCACAACCTGCTATTGTGATAGGTTTTATTTATTTGTGTCTTTTCTGGGATTTACATTAAAATGAACTTCTTTAATTGTGTAGCAGATTCCCAGTGCAATGTCTCATTCTGTGAAGCCTCGATGAACCTTCCTCTATGAATATCTCTCTTGCCAAGTCATGAACAGTAAACCCAGATTACCTATGATATCTTATATCTGTTAATTACTTAACTCAGTATTCAGTGTTGTGATTGTTTATAATTTGCATTTGTCAAGGTCTTATGGATGTGACCCAATCAGGCACACTGAACAGAAAGGCGCTCTCTGTCCAGACTAATAATTATCAATGTTATTCACTATTTCTGGCAAAATAACTGTGCTCTGTGAAATATGGTAATGTCCACACCGTATACAGTTTATATATATTATAAAAAGCAGAAAAGGTTCTAGACCATAGTCGCCCAACCCACACTGCCAATTGGAAAGTCAACTGGGATATGAGTGGTTGTGGTTAAAGTCTGTGTGTACTGGGGTGGGTCCGAAGTGGGGCCAAGTAAGTAGTCCAGTTATTGGCTGAGTTCTATTGGGTACCCCTGTTTTAAACAGTAGGGGTCAGTGTTGTTCTGGGGTTTATAGAGAAAATCACTATGGGGCATATTTATAAAGCACCGAAAATAGCGCCAAAAAAATTACCGCCGCACATCGCGGCCGCGAAAATAGCGCTATCGCCGTATTTATAACGGCGAGCGCCATTCCCGCGATCCGCGGCCGCGATGTGCTGCGGTAATTTTAAGCCCCTTCGCGGCGATACTGTACAGTATCGCCGCGAAGGGACTTAAAATCCCTTCCCGACGCCTCTCCTAAGGGGGCGGGGCATACGCCAACCCCGCCCACACACCCCCGTGGCGGCGACCACCCGCCGCCGCTTCCCAGCAGCCGTTCCCAGCAACCCGTTCCCCGCTCGCGGCAATCTCGGAACGGGAGGCTAGGAGGGGCTGCCGGGAAGGGGCCGCAGCAGGTGGTCGCGACCACCCGCCGCACACCCCCTCCCCGGCAACCCCTCCAAGCCCCCCGCCCCGGCCGCTCCCGGGGAGGGGAAGGGAGGGAGCCACTGGGAGGGGTGGAGGCTCCCTCCAGTGGGGCCCTGAGAAGGGCCTTTTGGGGCTTAGGGGGTCCCGCAGCTCGAACCGGGACCCCCCGGATCCACGGCCCTTATAAGGGCCCTTGCGGCACTGACAAGTGCCTTTGGCGGGGGTCCCGCAGCTCGAACCGGGACCCCCAGTGCGGCTCTTAAAAGAGCCCTTGGGCGGCGTCTTCTTTCTTCCAGTCCCGGCGACACCAGCTCCGCCGAGGCCGCCGACCCCCGAGAGGTACCCCTGCGGCCGCCGGCGACCTCAACGAGGCCGATGTTGCCGGCGTCTTGATCCGACGCGACGTCTTCGGGCTGGCGACACCAACCCCACTCAGGTCGCCGATGCCAGGCAGGCTCACTGCGGCCACCAGTGAGCCCGCTGGCACCGCCGGCCTCAGCGGAGCCGATGTTGCCAGCCGCTTCTTTCTTCTTTCTTCAGCCATCTACTGCGATGGCATCTGAGTTCCGCGGCGGAAAGCTCCTCTTTATATAGGTTTGCAGAAATCCATAATCCGTTTCTGATTGGTCAATTTTTTAATACTTGCTTTACATTAACCAATCAGATTTCTGGAAAGTTCTGAAATCTGATTGGTTAATGTAAAGCAATGTAAAGCAAGTATTAATCAGAAACGGATTATGGATTTCTGCAAACCTATATAAAGAGGAGCTTTCCGCCACGGGGGGTGTGGGCGGGGTGGTCGTGTCTCCGGGTTGCCTGCCCATCCCCGCCGCGAAACCAGTACCGCCGCTTTATAAATAGAAGCGCGGTAACAGGTAAGTATCGCCGCGATGGGTTAACGCTTCGTTAACTTTTCGCGGCCGTTTTCGGACTTTTATAAATCGCGTTAAACGCGATTTATGCGTTAATGTCCGCGAAAACGGCCACGAAAAGTTAACGAACCTTTAGAAATATGCCCCTATGTGAATCTTTGTAGAAGAGGTCTGTCTTATGGCTGAAATATCTATGATCAGTGGCTTAACTAGAGATCACTGGGCCCCTTCCCTTCTTCATCTACAGTGATTGTCTGGGATGAAGCTGGAAAAGTAAGATGCTGGGGGCCCCCTGGTTCCTGGGCAGCAGCTGCTCACTTTTCTTGCTTTCTTTCTAGATAAAGTGGACTGAGCATGTCTGTCCCACTGGGGGATGGAGAGAGGAGCAAAGATTTTTTTTTATTATAAACAGATGTATCTTTAATTAGGTTGGCAAAACACTTACACATTTTTAATCAGCAGTTCCTGGACTTTGTCAGAAAAGTGTTTTATACCCCATTTCTCCTTTAAATTCTCTTATCCAAACAAATATGGACTAACACTAAAAACCAACTGAGTGGAAAAAAATTCTTAGTATAAATCAGGGATGCCAAATTTGCAGCCCTACAGATGTTTGAAAACTACAACTCCCAGCATTCCCTGTCTGCAGTATTCCGCATGTTTGACATCCCTGGTATAAAATGATTGTAATTTTGATGAACTGGTAATAATCTTTATTGTTATGAACCGTCAGCGGTTAACCTCGAATTGCTTCGATTATCCATATCACAACTGTTAATGTTATTATCTTTATTCTGCAGATATGTAGAAGGCCCTTGGAACGTATGGCTGTCTCCCAAGCAGGCGAAATGTAATACAAGTTTTAAAGACTTTACCCTTTTGAGTTTGTCCATACCGTATTGGGAATTCTGCACAAAATGAATTTATTTCTATATTTGACTCTTGCTAAACATGAGTTATTTACCATGTCTCTGCTTTCATGTTCACCCCCTATCCAAACATTACACATAAGTAGCTCAGTTCCAAAACCCTAAAATCTCAATAGTTTCAATGGTCTTAGATTTAATACCCGTTAGGTAGCCCAATGTTCTAGCCCAAATGCCTTTCATTAAAGCTGTTTGAGCTCTTTACAAGCTTACACATGAGCAGAGGAGATGGCTTGGGGAATAGCAGGGGATGCCACAGCCATGCCTGCTGCTACCTGGAAGAAACATCAGGTTTTTCAGATTAAAACATCGGTTAACATAAAAACCACATTGAGTGTAATAATCGAGAACTCACCGCTCACTAGGGGTGGCCCAGGTGCAAACTGCCCCGAGCCCGTCGCCACCGCTCATCAGATCCACAAACAATTCAAAAGTAGGAGCGTGCACACAAACAGAATCAGAGGGACTCTTCAGGTAAAAATCAAAATTCCATCTTTATTAAATAGTCATTACACGAGTCAAAAAGAACCTGACGCGATTCGTGCTAGTTAAAGGAACCCTAAACCCAGAAAATCAGCTATGTGCCATCCATTTGTATTATTCACAGGGAGGTGAGAACGCTTATTCCCCCCTCCCTGTGAATAATATTACGCTCGGGGGACCTGGAACTTACCTTACCGCCGCTCCACTCGCAGCCGCTCCTTCACTGAACAAAGCTGTTCTCTCCCGATCGCGCGCCCTATCTTTTGTATTGGCGCGCATGCGCCTGAGATAGGGCGCGTGGTCGGGACAGAGCGGCTGTTAGTGAAGGAGCGGCTGCAAGTGGAGCGGCGGTAAGGTAAGTTCCAGGTCCCCCGAGCATAACATTATTTACAGGGAGGTGACAATAAGCGTTCTCACTCCCTGTGGATAATACAAACGAATGGCACAGAGTTGATTTTCTGGATTATGGGACTTTAGTGTCCCTTTAAGCACTTAATCATAGGTAAATATAGATCCGACCCAGGGCAGAACGGAAGCTCCTTAAGTACACACACAGGTGGCCAAAGAAGTATCCATTTAAACAGCTGATCGCGCATATGCAGGAAACATACACGTAATCAGCTGTTTTTTAAGACCGAACCCGAACTTCCGGTTTAGTCCGGAAGTTCGGGTCTGGTCTTTTAAACAGCTGATCATGTTTGCATATGCGCGATCAGCTGTTTAAAAATGGCTAAACGTCTGGTTGCGGCTTAGGAGATCTTGGCAGGCTTGTACAGGATACTGATCTACTGCATAGATCTTGGGCTTGTGGCGGGCCCTTCAACTGTCCGGGCCCCCCTGCAGGGGCGGTGGCAGGGGCAGTTAGTTATGCCACTGACTGGAGGGCTGACTTACATTGGCTAACAATCTAAAGGGCTAACAACACTGGCTAATAAAATGGAGGGCTGATGACACTGGCTAATAAACTGGAGGGTTAACACTGGTAATGAACTGGAGGACTGACTGATAAACGATTTGAATGAGGAGTTTACTGTTCCTTGCCCATGTTAGAGCTAGAGGCGTGCACTGTGCATTTCAAGCATGTGACTTACTACTAGCTTCTCTGGCAGCCCACAATTTTCATTGGAGACCAGCCGGGGGGTGGGGGGCATTTGCCCCTCAGCCTACTGGGCCAGTCCTCCCCTGAGTGAGAGTGGGAGAGAGAGAGTGGGGGAGAAAGAGAGAGGAGGGATAAAGAGAGTGGGAGAAGAAGGCAGCGAGAGGGGGGAAGAGGCAATACTTGAACATGCCCAAACTTGTGAATAAAGGGCCACATCAGTAGATCTATACTTATTACAGGTTTAACACCCTTGATTCAGCTCCATCCATTTCTCATATTAGCTGTGCCAAATAATCAGAAAAACACAGATTACCTTTGCTAATTTATATCTATTTCAAGGATAAGCCAGTATTCAGTATTCTAATCTTTTTGCACGTTTCAAGGTCTCTTTGATCAGATGTCATTTTAGATATGGCAGGAACCCAACCAGGCCAACCGTACTGTAACACACTCTCTGCAAACTTTGTCCTTCAGGACTGATTAGCAGTTATCATAGTTCCCCAGTATAATTCAAAAACATTCATTGGCAGGTTTTGCTGCAATTCATCAACATAAGAGATGTGAGATCGGCTTAGTGTCGATTCACTAGGGCACATTCACTCTTTGTCAGAGTGACGGAGCTCCAGGTTCCTTCTTTAGACCACCATCGAGTACCTGTGTTGGGAAATAGAATGCTTAAAGGAGAACTACATTTTGGTTAAATGTTAATGGTTTTCCTATGCTGTGATTTGTCCTCAAGGGCTAGACAAGGACAGTGATAATTTACGTCAGCCTGAACTTTTCTTTATAGAGATGAAGAGATATTGCAAATGATAAGAGTTGAATCCACGACTCTTCTGCGGCAATTGTAAAATTGTTGAGCTATCCACCCCCCTGGGTTCTCCAGCTGTTGTAAGATCGATTTTTTTAGTGCCGGGTGCCAATGTAAAAGTGTGCCCCCTACAGTCTACAAGGCAGGATTATCACATCATTTCTTAATACATGGCTGCTCAGGTGTTGCTATAGGCAGAGGTCCTGTTGGGTTTATATATCTAGAAAAGAAAGTTGGTCAGGGAGACTCCAGAAAAGTTACCTGATCCGTAGTTGGAATTTGACTAATGAAGTTTCTATTCATGACAATTTTAGTGGAATCCTGTATATTCCCTAAAAATATTAAAATACTATTTAAAAAGAATTAAAAAAAAATATTTATATGGATGTGCCTAATGTTTATCAGGTGGCAAATACATTTTCTGAACATGAATCTGTTATTGAGGTTGAATCTATGAAGTAGTTATAAAGCTTAAAGGGCATGTCCATTCATCATAAAATAAAATTTTAGATATAGGTGCAGGACCCCCCTTCCCCAAAGATGCAGCTACACATACTTATAAGACTCGGACCCTCCCCTCTCTGATTCCTGGTTGCAGCTGTCAGTCAAATGTTGTCACGCCCAATTACCTGACAGCTGTGACCAGGAAGTGCCTCACTGCTGCTTGTGCTCGTAAGTGGCTTCTTTTTATCTCCACCCACAGTCATTGTCACTTATGATTTCCCATTTCTAACATTAGAGAACATATGTTAATGAAGGAGGGGAAGGAGGGGCTTAACACAAGACAGTTACTGAATGAGTAAAATTCTCCTTTAAATGTAAATGTATAAAAAAAGTTATTGTTATTTTTCTTTGTAAATCTATTTATTAAGAATTTAAGTCTCAAACCGGGATTAAGTAGATATGTGTCAATCTCATATTAACACTATTCTTCTACATTAATGAATTTATGGATTGTAATATAACTGCCTCAAACCACAAGAAATTCACCATAGTTGACCCAAGTCACATATATCTTCCTGTCACAAAGTGGGCATGGCTAGTGGAGGTGGGTATGGTTGGCTTACTGACACTGGCTGGAGAACTCAAGGGCTGATTTTACACTGGCTGGTGAACTAGGGGGCTGAGTTGACACTGGCTGGTGAACTGGAGGGCTGATTAGCAGTGTCTGCTGAGTCCTCCAGTTCAACATACACTGTTAGGTCAGCCCTTCAGTTCACTATCCACTCTTAGGGCAGCCCTAGACTTTACTAGCCAGTATTGACTTAAAGGGGAACTGTGGTCTCCAAATAAATTGAGTTTAAATGAAAGGCCAGTTTTTACCTTTAAAACGAGCCATCAACCACCTCTCTACGTGCTCCACAGCCCAAGATATACAGAAATCACTGACCAGAAAGTTAATGGGGCTGACATGTGACATTCCTAAATCTTCTCATGCACAGTACCGCCGACGAGCACAGCCTCAGACTCCCTCATTGTGTGAGGGAGACAGGAAGTCCCTCCTCCTCTCTGCTGTGTGAAGTCCTGACAGAGAAGGTAAGGGAATCTACAGCCCTTCTCTCCTACTATGTGAAAACAGCCTTTTCAGGCAGAGTTCTCACTCTGCCTAAAAAGACTGTTTCCACAGAGTTTTCTGTAGGGTGGGCGGGGCTTGGGCACCCGCAAGTGGGCGGGACATGGCACTCGTGGGGGGCGGGACTACAACACCCACAGGTGGGTGGGGCCACGGCACCCACGGGTGGGCGGGCCACATGGGGCTTTAAGAGAATGAGCCAAGGGGGGCCTGCAACTGGAGGGGCCATGGGGTCCATGAGTGGGAGGGACCAGGGGGGCAGCAAAGGGGAGAAGGAGACACAGGGTTTCAGAGCAGGAAGCAGGAAGTACAATGGCTCTGGTGATGCTGCTGCCATATCACACACAAAAATGTAAATATCTTCAAAACTATGCAAAATAAACAAAGCAAAAATTCTCAGGAGAGCAATTCCTATCAATTTACCTTAAGTCATTTTTGGACCACCGTTCCCCTGTGGCTGGTGAACTGGAGGGCTGATTTCACAGACAAATACATATAAGTTGCCCATACAGACTGGTACATATAAGAAACCCTCAGAGACTAGTACATAAAAGTTGCTCACACAGAATAGTACATACAAGTTGCCCACACAGGCTGGTATGTACAAGTTGCTCACACAGACTGGTACAAATAAGTTGCTCATACAGACTGGTGCATACAAGTTGCCCACAGTGGCTGGTAAATACCAGTAGCCCATAGTGACTGGTACATACAAGTTGTCTACACAGGCTGGTACATACAAGTTGCCCACAGGGACTGGTAATATACTTCTTATCTTAATGTAGCAGTGTGGCAGGAGATGCGATGGCATGCAAAGGCAGGATTAGATCACAGCTACTGTAGGAGGCCCGCAGGTGATATATGAATGTGGGTAACATTTTTAACTGCACGTGTCCAGGCAATGTAAATGGACGTGCTGCCGCTTTTTTTTGAGAGCAGTTACTCTGAGCATAATATAGTCCGGACCAGCAAGGGAAACTAAACCCAAGAGTAAAGACCTAGTGGTTTAGCTCCACACCTTGGGTACTTTAAAGAGGGGGGGGGGGGAGGAAGGTGTATAGTGTTCCTTTAATCAAAACGTTTATACTATGACATACAAAAACAGAGCATTATAAATGTACAAAGAGTGTATTAAATATGACATGGCGATTACATCACAATGACAAACCAATTTATTACATCATAATAACTACAGCAGACGATTTTAAGGGGAAATTTTAAAAAGACAAACATTTATTTACAATGACTTTGTTGACCTGCAACAAACATTTTAATTTCTCTGCCATCCAGTGGCTGTTGTACAATGGTGATTCAAATGATGTAAATCACATTACCACCAGGGTGCCATTATCAATGCTTAAAAGAAATGTATCATCATTAAATTAAACATTTTCTTATGAAATTATTAGCTACATTCTAATTTTAGAATGTTAATAACAAAATAGGCTAAAGTGTGCAGCACAGGACCAGGGGTATAGGTGTACAGTGGCATGGTCAGCGGATGGCACCAATGAACAGGCAGCAGGGGCAGGATGGAAAATAGGTAAAATAGGATGAATTGGGGGAGGGGAAAGGAAGTTAGAGAATGCTCATTTAGGCTGCAGTCACACTGCACACAGACCTAAAAATAATACATAGGAAAAAAGCACAGCAAGTCTAAAAATCGAATGTGTGTTTCTAATCCTACCATGACATTCATAAATGTTTAGAAACTCTGTGTATAAACATATGGGCTGTAAGAGTACGAATGTGAAATTATCAGGCATGTTGAGGGAGTTTTAGGACATGAAGGACAGTTAGTTTTATCTAGTGGTTGGCTGGCAGTGATAGGAAGTTCCATTTGTGATCAGGGGTGTCTCTCTAATGAGGCAATATGAGCAAAATACTCAGGGCAGCGCCCCTGATAAACATCAGAGAGGCGGCAGGCAGAGCTCACTTTAATTTTTTTTTAAAGAAAAACGGCAGGAATTATGGGATGGATAAATGTCTTTTTGAGGATTTGTATAAATACCGCTGTGATGTGCAGTTTAATAAGACCAAATGTTTAACCACACCCATTCCTGGAAGCCACACACACACACCTAACAGTGGTTTGCAGTGGCGCACTTCAAGGGCAGCATTCAAAAGTTTAGCTCAGGTGGCAAAAACCCTAGAGACGCCCCTGTTTGTGATTAAAAAACACAATTTTTTAAACCAGTTCAAAGGAATTTCTGGATATTTGTGGGAGTAGCTCAAGCAGAGTGAAAATATCCAACCCGACCAGTTACAATGGCAGTTTAACCACTAACACCAGGAATATAAAGTTACCAGTGCACAAGGAGGACTTCTACTGGGGACCTGCTATCTACGAATAGTCAATTATCTACCTGGAGACACTAAACATAAGATATTTCTTCTGTTCTATCTGTAAACATTGGAAACCGAAGTCAAGAATTAAATCTCATTAAATATTCCCATAAGGAAGTGTCTAGGACTGATAAATAGTCTCCGTCTGTGCATCTAAAATAGGACCATAACCTGTAGATCTTCTCAATCCTAGTAATATATATCTATCATACTAATTACTCTATAGCCCCTTCTAAAGTTCCAAAGTGCTCTGTCCAAGCAGTATTCAATGTAAAGAACTCGTGGGAACTAGAAGGGAAATCACAATTCTAATCAGGGAATTGTGTTTAATAGCAAAAAATCACACCACACAACTAACACACTTTTGATCTTTTCAATCCTGTCCTGGGTTTTACCAGTCTTGATGTGACTTTTGCTTGATGAACTTCAGAGAGAGGTAATATAACACTAGGAACCCTATAATTATGCCAACGAGGACAAGGTAACAGGAGAATAGTGGGTAGTTGTTCATGTCCATATTCTTGACAATCTGTAAGAAAGTTTAATTAGTAGAAAAATTATCTCTATTGTCCAAATACAAATACTTAAATATTTACAACACCCATCATGCTCTAGCTAATAACTCAACAAAAGGCTCCATGGCATTTCCTGACCATAAAACTATCATTACCATTACCAATGATCTCTGCAGGGGGATCTAGATAGATTGTCACATTGGGCTGCTAAGTGGCAGATGAAATTCAATGTTGATAAATGGAAGGTGATGCATTTTGGACTTAAAAATCCTTGTGCTGCTTATACTATAAATGGCTCTGTGTTAAGTGAATCCCTGTTGGAAAGGGATCTTGGAGTTTTGGTAGATAACAAACTTAAAGGTAGCAAGCAGTGCCAGGCGGCAACGGCCAGAGCCAGCATGGTATTGTCTTGTATAAAGGGAGGTATGGATTCAAGGGAGGAAAATGTAATTCTCCCTCTTTACAAAGCATTGGTAAGGCCTCATTTGGAATATGCAGTGCAGTTTGGGAATCCTGTGTACAAAAAGGACATCTTTGAAATGGAAAGGGTTCAGAGAAGGGCAACTAAATTAATAAGGGGACTGGGGGAGCTTGAATATGAAGAGAGACTGGAAAAGTTACAATTACGGTATGTACTCTGGAGAAAAGGCGCTTGCGTGGGGATATGATTACTGTGTATAAATACATTAACGGGCCATACAATAAACTATCTGGGGCATTGTTCACCAATAGAACATGTCAGAGGACACGAGGACATCCCTTAAGACTTGAAGAAGAAAGGTTTAGGCTTCAAGTTGGGAAAGGGTTTTTCACTGTGAGAACGGTAAAGCTATGGAACTGTCTTCCAGTGGACATTGTTATGGCAGGTTCATTGGTCAGTTTAATAAAAAGCTGGATGAGTTTCTACAAACAAGGAATGTTACAAGTTACTGGGATTGATACATAAAGTAGAGTTGGGAAAGGGTTTGTCACTGTGAAAACGGTAAAGCTATGGAACTGTCTTCCAGTGGACGTTGTTATGGCAGGTTCATTGGTCAGTTTAATAAAAAGCTGGATGAGTTTCTACAAACAAGGAATGTTGCAAGTTACTGGTATTGATACATAAAGTAGAGTTGATCCAGGGAAATTTCCGATTGCTGCTTGGAGTCAAGGAAGGATTTTTTTCCCCCTCATAAGTTTGGTGTTTTTTTGCCTTCCTCTGGATCAACAGTTAGGCAGGAAATTCCTAGAGTGGTTGGACTGGATGGACGTATGTCTTTATTCAACCTCAAATACTATACTATATAGTATCCCCGTACCATTCTCATCAAAGAGTTATAATGATTAATAGGGAGCTATTCATTTTCTGCCCTTAGATCACCCACCTCCACCCAGTTGCCCGTTCATTTTTAAATGTTCCTAAATGCCCTCTTCTTTAAAGGCTAGGAAAGGGTTAAGATTGAACTCACCGTTAGTCCAGGAATTGGCACGGTAATGTTTCCAACTGTTACATCATATTTGAGATCAGTAAACTGAATCTGCAATAAACCTTCAAAACCCCAACGTAGAAAAGACACATAAGACATCCAAAATGGAACTGTATAGAGAATAGAAAGAAAATGATGTTCGAGTATATATGCAGTTGCTGTGTGTGATCTAATAAGCTAGGACAGTACGCTTACCTCTCATTGGGCCCTATTTATAAAAGATCGGTATCGTTATCGTAAAATACTGATCATTATCGTAAAATAACGACCGTTATTTACCGAAAATGACCGATATTTACCGATAACGACCGGTATTTAACGATATCGATAAATACCGGTCGTTATCGTAAATACTGGTCGTTATCGGTAAATAATGGTCGTTACCGGTAAAAACCCGGTCGTTATTTTACGATAACGATCGGTATTTTACGATAACGATACCGATCTTTTATAAATAGGGCCCATTATGCTTTATAACAAGAGTGGCGAGCTGTCAAAGATGCTGCATGTCCAATGCTGACAGCACCACTTCTCTGTCATGCAATTGTGAAAACCTTTTAACATCAGCTAATAGTTGGTGTAAACAGTGGGTCCCCCAGAAAAACTATGATGGGGCCCCTATCTCTGCTTCATCTACAGTGGTTTTCTGTGAGGAGGCTGTCTCTGTCATGGGAAAAATAAAGACAGGAGCTCCCCCTACCTCCTGAGCCCCCCGGTGGCAGGGTCTGAAACCCTGCAGGGTGCAAAGGTTAAGATGGGATTACCAAGCACCGAGGTGTCGCTATTGCTTTATAACATCGCAAACACTGGAAAAAAAGAGTCTCGTGCATCACATTTGTTTGAAACATGCAGGGTTATTCAATAAAAGTTCTTATCGTTTAAAATGGTGCTAATTTTGCCCCAACCAATCAGATGTTAGCTTTCAAATGTTAAATAAGATCTGATTGGTTGGGGTAAAATTAGCACCATTTTAAACGATAAGAACTTTTATTGACTCTCCCTGATAGTTTATTTTCATGGACGGGGGCACCTGAAACAAATCCCACACACTCAGGGGTGTTCCTAGGGTTTTTGACACCTGAAACAACTTTTAAATGCCGCCTATTGGCAGACGGGTGGTGGCACGTGAAGTGGGCTAGGCTTCATCTGGGAACATAGGCGTGGGTTGTGGTAGTGGGCTGACTAATACTGACTGGTGGAATGGAGGGCTGATTTAACACTGATTGTTGGACTGGAGGGCTGACTTAACACTGATTGGTGGACTGGTGCTGAAATGCAGTATTGCAGGAAGGAAGATTTTTTTTATAACTGCCGCCTTTTAAGTGTTACTCAGGGGTGTGCCCTGAGCAAATGTTTCAGTTTGCCTCATGGTAGGGGCACCCCTGCACACACTGTGAAATTTATCCTATGGCCGACCCTCCACAGATATCACACTATATTATCCTTCCCCTGCAGCTTTGCATCATGTTGTGTTGTTACTATATATCTATATAAATTACTGTTTCCTCCATAACCTACCGGTCCAGAGATTCTCCAGTCTGATGATATATCCTCCTGTTAAATAGGACACTGTATAGATTGCATTGCTGACAAAGGAAGACATTGGCAGTGTAGGTAATAAAGCTGACATCCACAAGGCCATTGCTCTGCTGCAATACACCATGAGCCACAGCAGAAGGAAATTCAACAAGAAGTTTTGAGGTTCTGGGTTGAGGTTTGCAAGCCAATAAATTGGGACCCCATAAAAAACCACAAAAGCAAAGTGTTCCGGAAGTTCCCCAATCACCTGCCAAATACAAAGACTGATGAGCGTCCAGTGTTGGTGCCATGGATGCACAAAGCAATATTAATGTGTGTGACTATGTGTGCTGGGTTTAATAACTTTCTCCTCAGCTATGATAGCCAAATACTTGGTCAGGCCTGTAACGTTGGTCACAAAGTTATGGGGTAGGTGTGTCAAACACAGATGAGTGTGTAATGCTGGGTGTGCCCCGCTATAGCACAAGCAAAGTTGGTTTTGTGGCAGGGGGTTTATGGCTACCATAAGGGATAAGCCACACTGGTACTTTTTATTATCAAAAGTCCGAAAAATTCCAATTAAAATCCATTAAAAATACAAAAAACAAAACTACCTTGGCGAAAAAGTATGGCGTAATAGAGTAAAGTCCGTCTTCCAGCTCGTGGTAAAGCATTGCTCTCTCTGAGTGACCTGCATGAAAAATGGTACTCATGAAACATACATCAGGTATTTCAACTTTTTACAGACTCAGCATTACATGTTCAGCCTATTAGATTTTTCAGTGAAAACATTTGCCAGTCCCTCATCATTTACCCATCTTTAGATAAGCAACTTTAAACATACTTTATTCACCAATCAGAAGCCTCCTGCATAATCAACTACCCACGCTGCTGGATTTCCTACCTTTCCTGGATTCTGATACTCATGTAGTTCAGAATCAATTAAAAACAGCAGAAAATGTGTTTACTTGCAGGTCATGGTTAAGATGTGATACTGTATAGTCCTGGATTGCTCACGTTACCAAATTAGAAATCAGTACATTGTCTTATCTGGTACGAGAGGAGCAGTTCTATGTGAGATCACATTTGTGCTGCTGTAGGACAGGAAGAAGAATCTTTTCTATGCCCCCCTGAGCCCTTACTAGCCCAAAAAATCAGTACTATGGGTAGTTTAATGTACTAATGAATCCAGAAACCCCTTGAATAACATATCTATTCGGATAAAATTGTTGTGTTTTTTTTTAACTTTATTTTTCAACAAATAATACATTCCCAATACAATTATAATATACATATTCTTGCGTTTTAACATCTGTATCATCAATCTTTTATTACATTGCCATTTCACAATCTATAGTTGATACCTTAACAAAAGTTTTGGCAGTAGATATTAATGAAAAACAATGCAAATAGAGGGTGAAAGTTAAGTTAACATTAAATGCATCACACATATACATAAGGAACAAAGCTAAGACATCATTACATTAACTATCAATAAACTTAAGTGTGGACCTTATCCTTGATCGCTAAATTGGTGGTTCCAATTGTCGTGGTTAAATTTACCCATTTCCCCCAAACCTTATCAAACTTATCAAATCCTTATAAAGTTGTCTTTTAAAATCATGCATAAATAAAGTAAATGGAAAGATCTCAGCACGTAAATTATGTTAATGCGTACTTACATTTTGCGACAACATCTAAAACCACAGCGAAAGGAGTTAGGGATCCTTTCATGAACAAAAGTGAGATGGTATCCTGAATGGAAAGCCGATTGTTTCCTTGTCCATAGTATAAAAACCCTATCAACAAGGACATTACCAAGGCCTCGAATCCATGGATCAGTAAGGTTGTGAGATCCCTTAAATCATTGGATACATGACGCCTGTTGGATGCAGAAAACATTAACACTTATAAGTATAAATCAGTTCACAACAGTAATGCTGCTGACCATACACTTGCTAAATGTTAGACAAGTTTAACATTTGGAATCTATGTAACCACTAATTACTTATTCTAATTAGGAGTAGAGATGGGCGAAGTTCCTAAAGGTTGGGTCATTTTTTTAATTTTTGAACTTCAGTTCTGTCGTTCGAATAGTTGTGAAATCAAGGGTTACCGAACAATACATTCGAAGGTTACCGAAATCGAAGGCTATATTCGAGGGCTACCAAAATCGAATACCGAATTTTACATCCGAAGGTTACTGAACAATACATCCGAGGGTTACCGAACGATACATTCAAGGGTTACCGAACGATACATTTGAGGGTTACCGAAATCAAAGGATACATTTAGAGTTACTGAAATCGAACGCTACATTCAAGGGTTACTGAACGATACATCCGAGGGTTACCGAACGATACAATCAAGGGTTACTGAACGATACATCCGAGGGTTACCGAACGATACAATCAAGGGTTACTGAATGCTACATTTGAGGGTTACCGAAATCATAGGCTATATTCGAGAGTTACCGAAATCGAAGGCTACATTCGAGAGTTACCGAAATCAAAGGCTACATTTGAGGTTACTGAAATCAAAGGCTACATTCGAGAGTTACCAAAATCGAACATTACATTTGAGGGTTACCAATTTGAAAATTCGATAATTATTGAAAATAAGTCAGCGAGTTCAAAAAACCCAAACAAGTTCATAGTTCAGGAAGTTCTAAAGAGTACGAGTTTGTCCGAAGAAGTAAAGTTTGTGTTGAACTGGTTCAGAGTTAAGAGTTATATATTAATATATAAAGACTGGGGTACAATTTCTACTATCTCCCTTGCATACTTACCAAGAATCCGTATATCAAGTCTATGTTAAAGATAGGTGTTGCATTGTGAAAGGAAGGTGTGTGGGAGGGAAGGACCAAGGAAGAGCTATTATGCCTTGCACAAACACTCTCTTCATCGACCGATAGCAGTAACAAAGGTTAGCATTTATAAAGCATCAATATCACTAAGTAACAATCATTATGATATTGATCATTATTTAACAACTGTATTGTTATTTTGCTATATGGGTCATTATTTAATGCTGCAGCATAAGTTAATGATACAGGTAGTAAGTTAATGGTTGCACCACTAAAGTAAGTTTTTTTTCCTTCTGGTTCATTTTGCATTTGCTATCATTATTTAACAATATCAATGCTTTATAAATGGCGTCCAAGAGTAGATGGGAGCAAATGCTCCTATTTCCCTTTGAATTGTATTTTTTGCGTAAACAATGTCATTTTTGATCATTTAGTGACCCTTTAATAGTACATTAAAGTTCTGCAACATATTTTAAATTTCTACTTTAAATAGTAAAAAAAAATCACCGTATTAAGACAGAAAACTGGTGCAGTCCTCTAGGCAGTTGATCTACCTCGTTATTGCTGATTCTGATTACTTTATCATGGGATGGGATTGGAAGGTTAATACTAAAAGAAAAAGGGAAATGTATTAATTACAAACCATGAAGCAGGATCATGTGACCTGTGTTTCTCTAGCTGACACAGAACTACAACCTTTATTTCTTATAGGGTACTGGGGGGAAGGGTACATCTATTGTAGTTTAAGAACTATTGGAGAAGCTATGCTGTTGTTGGTGGTTTAATTAAAAATAAACATGATTTATGGGACACAACTACAAGATTTACATGTGTTAGTAAGGTTGGGGCAACCCAATATCCATTGATGGTCTATGTTCCCAGTGTTTTGTTTTATTTATAAGAAGAAGAAAAAACCTACCCCGCATCAACATGTGCATGGTTTTTATTTGCATCCTCTGTGGGTTTCCATAAGAAATCATCAGAGCCTTTTACTTTATCCCAAAAAATCTCAGCCAGATATCTGGTCCTCTCCAAAGTCTCAGTTTCTCTTTCTTTGTTCCTATGATCAATGCTGGTCAAATCAACTGTAATGGCAAATCCAAGGAAAATATCGCAATGAATGAAACAGAACATTAAATAAATGGTGCAGCAGAAACAAAGCCTTAAATGATCATAGTAGGAGCTATAGGAATACAGACTTCTAATGGGGCGTCAGGAATTACAGAGACTTTAAGGACAACAGCATGGGACAGAAGTCTATAATAATTAGGAGCACCTAATTTGTTGACAACAACACCACCTAAGTCCAAAAGTTTGTGTACAAAACCAGCATTATGGCTTTAGCTAAACTCACCATAAAAGTCTGCAGGGTTGCTATATCTTGGGCATGGGTACCCGATAGTTGTAAAATATGCAACCATGTCTTTGGCAGTGCCAGAATAGATAGTGTCTCCCGAAGACAGAAGGAGAACCAAATCAAAGAGCTGGAATATGTCAGAACGGGGTTGATGAATGGACAGAAGGACCAGACGGTTTCCTCTAGCCAACCTGGATAAGGTGATGACAAGATTGTGTGCTGTGAAGCTGTCCAGTCCAGATGTAGGCTCATCGAGTATAAGTATTCCTGCAGTAAATAGCATTTAAATGGTTTACAATCAACACAGTGCTTGAACCGACTGAGCATAACTGCTAAATAAAGTATTAAAGGAGAAGGAAACCCTAAATACAAAGGCAGCTCCACATACTCTATAACTGTAACTTTAACCATTTGCCTTACACCTCTGAATTCAACCTTTTAGTGTAGAAATCATTTATAGAACATTTCAGGGTACTGGCAATCTATGATGTCATTGCTGGTTTTTATTTTAATTATGATGCAAAAAGCTGATGTTATATTGAAAGCGCTAAAAATGTACCCAGACATATTTGAACACTATTAAACGATGTAGAATAAGAAATCCCACCAAGTGCAATGTATAGAATATATAATAAGGAGACACAGTAAGTGCAATGCTTTTTTGGGTCAAATCCAAATCTGTTCAAAATTATGATGTCATGCTAATGTCATAGTGACATCTCTAAAAAATGCTCCCAGATACATTTGAACACCATTAAAAGGTATAGAATAAGAAGTCACACCAAGTGCAATGGTTTTTAGGGACAAAATCCAAATCTGTGAAAAATGATGATGACATGAAGATGTCATAATGACATCACTAAAAAAATGCACCCAGACACATTTGAACACTATTAACAGATATAGAATAAGAAGTAGAACCAAGTTCGATGCTTTTTTTGGTTTAAAATTCAAATCTGTACATGCTGATGTCATAGTGACATCATTAAAAAATGCACCCAGACACATTTAAACAACATTAAAAGGTATTGAATAAGAAGTCACACCAATTGCAATGCTCTTTTGGGTCAAAATTTAGATTTGTGAAAAATTATAATTAATGCACCCAAACATATTTAAAAAACATTTAAAGATATAGAAAAAAAAGTCACACCAAGTGCAAATCCAAATCTGTAAAAAAAGATTATGTCATGCTGATGTCATAGTGACATCACTACAAAATGCACCCAGACACATTTAAACACTAACAAAATGTATAAAATAAGAAGTCACATCAAGTATAATGGTTTTTAGGGTCAAAATACAAATCTGTGAAAAATGATGATGTCATGCTGATGTCATTGGGACATCACAAAAAATGTACCCAGACACATTTGAACACTATTAACAGATATAGAATAAGAAGTAGCATCAAGTGCAATGTTTTTTCTGGTCAAAATCCAAATCTGTACAAAATAATGATGTCAAGCTGATGTCATATTAACATCACTAAAAAATGCACCCAGACATAATTTAAAAGCTATTAAAAGCTATTAAAAGATAGATGTAAGAGGTCACACCAGGAGCAATGATTTTTATGTCAAAATCCAAATCCAAAAAATGATGATTTCATGCTGATGTCATAGTGACATCACAAAAAAATACACCCAGACACATTTAAACACTATTAACAAATATAGAAGAAGCACCAACTGCAATGCTTTTTTGGTTTAAAATTAAAATCTGTACAAATTGATGATCTCATGCTGATGTCATAGTGACATCACTAAAAAAAAGCACCAGACACATTTAAAAGAATAAGAAGTTGCACCAAATGCAATGTTTTTTTGGTGTCAAAATTAAATTTGTGCAAAATTATGATGTCATGCTGATATACTGAAATAACACAAAAAAAAGGAACCCAGATACATTAAAACAAAATTTAAATATATAGAACAATAAATCACACCAAGTGCTATGTTTTTTTTCTTGGGTCAAAGTTTAAAAATTTGTGCAAAATTATAATGTTTTGCTGATCTCATAGTGACCCAGTGCACCCAGACACATTTGAACACTTTTGACAGATATAGAATAAGAAGTTGCACCAAGTGCAATGCTGACTGGGTTTAAAATTCAAATCTGTACAAAATTATGATGTCATGCTGATAAAAAATACACCCAGATACATACATTAAAAAACAATATTAAAATATATAGAATAAGAAATCACTCCACGTTATGCTGATGTCATAGTGACGTCAATAAAAATGCATCCAAACACATTTGAACACTATTAAAAGATATAAAATAAGAAGCTGTACCAAGTGCAATCCTTTTTTTGGGGGGGTCAAAATCCAAATCTGTTCAAAATTATGATGTCATGCTGATGTCATAGTGACATCACCAAAAAAAAAAAATGCACCCAGACATATTTAAAAGGGAATGAAAGGAGAATGAAACCCAAAATACAAAGGCAGCTCCACAAACTCTATACTGTAGCAATCTTTGTAGTTGCACATTGGGTTTGGTGTTTCCCTGGTCTCACTCCCCTGCTTTACATTTTTATTGCAAAATGTTTCGTATCTCTTGATCCTTTCTCAAGCCATAAACTCTAACCCTAACTGTCACTTAGTAAAACCATTTGTCTCTCACCTCTGAATTCAGCCTAGTATAGAAATCATGTAAAGAGCATTTCAGTGACTGGCAATAGGAGTTAAACCTTTTCATATGTATTTATGAAGCAATCAAATGTATGATGACAGTAAAAAATGCACCCAGGCACATTTTAACACTATTAACCCTTTATCACTGAGACTCACCAGGGTTCCACAGGAGCTGCACCCCAATGCTCACCCTTCTTCGTTCTCCTCCTGAAACGCCTCTTGTGTATGTGTTCCCCACTTTGGTGTTCGCACATTGACGAAGCCTTAGTTCTGCTATGACATCTTCTACCTTTAAAAAAATAAAAGGGGGAGAGTTACAGAGGCAGTGACATTGCTCTGCATTTACCCTTTATCCCAGGAATAATTAGCAGAAAACTAACATTTTTAAATATTTGAAGCTTTATTGGAGACTGAAATTCTTTGTTTAAAGATAAATTTACGTGAAGAAATCATACATAGTAACTAGGGATGGCCGGTTCGCGGATCCGAACCCGGATCCCCCGCGGATTTATCCCGTTCGCGAACGGCGGGTTTTTCCGGATTTTCCGCCTTCCGAACTTCCGAACCGCGGATTTCTCGTATTATCGAAAATTTTCGAATTTACAAGATTTCTCGTATTTTCGGGAATTTTGTAAAATACATATTTTTGAAAATTTCCGAAAATACGAGGATTTGTCTTATTTTCGGAAATACGTATTTTCGAAAAATTTTCGAAATTACGAGGATTACTCGTATTTTCGAAAAATACGTATTTTGGAAAATTTCGAGAATTTCGAGGATATTTTTCATTTTAGTGGGTCCGCTCGCGGATTTTAGAATTTTCAAATTTTTTCGAAATTTTTTTACATGTGTACTGTAGCTCCATGTGTAACCATAGTTTGGGGTAGGTGTGTTAGATTAGGGTGGATGAGGGTTTGGTTAGTTTGTAACATCATATCAGGCATTGCCTAGATCATTGTTTGTATAAGCTATTGCCTGATTATCTTGTATTAAATTTCTAATATATTATTACTAGATAGAAGTATTGTGAAAGCACTCCTAAATTACAATTAGATTATGCGGAAGTGCTAGTGATCTGGTCAAACATTTATACAAACAAAGAAAATATAATCAATGCACATTCCTGGGCCCAATATAACACCATATTATCTGCACACCGGCATACATTATATATATTATATTATACAAAGTGGTTTTAATATACATTACTGTGATCACATGAATGAAAAGCCTTCCAACCCCTTCAAGGTAACCCCAGTCTGGAAGGTCCTAACTTCTAACCTTTTTTATTTTAATTATGATTTTTCATATTTGCGCAGTGGATCAATATAGCAGGCTTTCTCCTTTCCCCCACAGCCCATTTGCTTTTTAAAATGAGAGAAGAAGCTGTCCATCCAGTGCTTTATATTAAAGGCATAGGACCTCCAATTAAAGGGCCGTGTTGGGGGTGCTATTACCACTTGGAAGCTTCACCATGCTTACTAATAAATACAAACAATAGAAGGACTGTGGAAGCACTCCTTAGGCTAAATTACAATTACATTTTGTAGAAGTGCTACAAACAACATAACTACATAACAGGCTTTCTCACCCACCCACCCCTGGCCTCTTCCCTCATTTTAAAAAGCCAATGGGTTGGGGGGAAGTGACAAAGCCTGCTACATTGATCCAGTGGGCAAGTATGAAAAATGCAAAAGTTTGCTAACCATAATTATAGTAAAAAAAGATAGAAGTTAGGACCTTCCAGGCTAGGATTACCTTGATGTTGTTGGAAGGCTTTTCATTCATGTGATTACAGTAATGTATACTTAAATCTCTTTGATAATAATGTATGCTAGTGTGCAGATAATATGATATTGTATGGGGCCCAGGAATGTCCATTGATCATATTTTCTTTGTTTGAATAAGTTATGCAGAGTTGTCACATTTCAAAGATGCGCCAGAGCTTACTTATCTGACCCGGTCCCTCACCTGCTATTCCACAACGCCTGCTCCTGTTTTGAGCTTGTTGCGAGCAAAAACAGGAGCAGGAGACTTCTGCTCTGACAGACGCTTCTCTTCCTGGTCACGGCTGTCAGGCGATTGGGTGTGACATCACGTTGCGCCCTGACTGACAGCCGCAACCAGGAAGTGGAGCGGCTGACAGCAGCAGCCGTGCAGCAGAAACGGCGAGGGACCGGGTCAGGTAAGTAAGCTCTAGTGCATCTTTGAAATGTGACAACTCTGCGAAAGTGGAGTTTGGGGGGCTAATACATATTTTAAAGAATAGTAATT
The DNA here is from genome assembly GCA_019447015.1 of Hymenochirus boettgeri. Lineage (NCBI taxonomy): Eukaryota > Metazoa > Chordata > Amphibia > Anura > Pipidae > Hymenochirus > Hymenochirus boettgeri. The sequence continues at coordinate 4,596,634 of CM033473.1, read as the reverse complement.
TTTTGGCTGGACATTCCCTTTAATATGATGAACAACTAGCCCTGTCAACTTTAATTCCTAACTAAAGATATACATGTTTAAAATCCATAAACAAGTTCACTACACAAATCCCTACATTTACTTTCACTATTACTCCCTTTAGCACAGGTAGATACTAAGAAGCTGAGAATTTCTCTTCCTGGATGAGTGACAATGAGCATGTCTGAGGTCAAGGAGCTAGGGGAGGGGCAGTAACAACAAAGCTCCCTGTAGTATAAGATTTTAGTGTGTATATTTGATTAGCGATTACATAGGAAATAAGTGATACATTGATAAACTAGCAGTTTTTGGCCTATAAAAAAAATGTGTTTTAGTATAAACTCTTCTAAAGTAAAAATAACTTAATTGTCCAAGCAAACACCTTTAGCACGTTACCCTTTTTTGCCTTTGTTCCTCTGAAAAGGTATTTGGAAGGCGGAGCCTAGCGATGAATGTTAACGTTTCTCGAACAGTCAAATGGGGTAAAAGTTGATCGTCCTGCCTTACGTGGGCGACACATTTCTTTATTCTATGCTTAGTGCTGACTTTACCATTAATTAGGATCTGGCCAGATTTAATCTTTCCCCCTTCGTCTTTACATGTAATGATGTCAAGTAATGATGTCCTTCCACATCCTAAAGGAAAAGAGTTAAAGTGGGTTCAGTAGAACATTATTAAAAATTATACATTTGCACTTTCTATATGTGAACACAAAGGGTTCAATTTTTCTTTTTTTTATTATCATATATAATAAAACCCTAAGTGTGTGTCCCTGTGTGTGTCGCTGCAGTTCCTATAGAGTCACCACTAGAGGGAGAGTCTCTGCAGTTCCTATGGACTCACCACTAGAGGGAGAGTCTCTGCAGTTCCTATTGACTCACCACTAGAGGGAGAAACACAGGAAACACACGGAGGGAGAACAACAATTAAACAGACTGCAGGTAAGGTTGCTTGGGACAGGGGCCCCTGGATTTGGGACACAGGGGGGCCCTGGATTCGGGACAGACGGGGGGCCCTTGGATTTGAGACAGAGGGGGCCCCCTGGATTTGGGACAGAGGGGGGGGGGCTGGATTTGGTACAGGGGGGGGGCCTTGGATTTGGTACAGAGGGGGAGCCCTGGATTTGGGACCGAGGGGGGGCTGTATTTTGAACAGAGGGGGCCTCTGGATTTGGGACAGAGGGGGCCCCTGCCTTGGAAAGAGGGGGGACTCTGGCCTTGGGACACTAAGAGGGTACTCTGGCCTTGGGACATGGAGGAGGACTATGGCCTTGGGACACTAAAGGGGCACTTTGTGCTTCTAGCGCCCGTTATTGTAGCGGGCTTAATGGCTAGTTATTTATAAATTTATATGAGTAGAAAGGAACAAAACTGGAAATCCAATTTAAACCCAATTGAATCGTATGGACACTAAATTTCTGACACAAATGTTTTCAAATTACGCAAAGTTCTGACCTTTGAAATTTCTGAAAATTCCGGCATTTTTGAAACCCACAGTTCCGCCTCAAATTGAGGTTTGGTTCAAAACTGGGAGTCCTCACTAGGAGTACAAAGACCTGGTCACATCTACAAAATTACACACAACATACAAGGCACAAAACCTGTTTTCGTTTTTCGAATTAGTTCTATAAAACCTCTTGCGAAACAAAACTAACCAGTTTCATTTAACTTTACGAGAAGCGTAAAGACTCAGCAATAAAAGAGAACATTGTAAGTGGGATGAACCTAATATGAAAGAACTTATTTGCTTACCGTAATTAATTTATTTAACCATCTGCCAATATAAAGTGTAACATTAACATTAGAGATGTCCGAACTTCGCAAAATCCGGTCCGCCCGAGGATCCGCAAATTTTCGGAAAAATGCGAAAATCCGCGAGCGGACCCATTAAAACCTATTAAAATTAGAAAATATGAGGATTCTTTGAAAATACGAGGATTCTGCGAAAATACAAAATCTGCGATTTCTCGTATTTTCCCGTATTTTCGAAAATAAGACAAATCCTCGTAATTTGGAAAATTTTCAAAAACGCGGTTCGGAAAAGTTTGGAAGGCAGAAAACCGGAAAATCTGTGATATCCGCCGTTCGCAAAGGAGGTAAATCCGCCGCGGATCCGGTTTTGGATCCGCGAACTGGGCCATCACTAATTAACATTAGCAATTGGAAGTGGATGAGAACTGGCTCTGTGTTTCAGTTTATAAATATTAATAAGCATCTGGTTATTTTCATTTTACCGGTTCAAACATCTTTTGTTCTGTTTTCAACATTTACTAAAAGGTTAATATTTTTCCTTTTTTTTTTTTTTAAATTGAAGAGTTTTTAAAACAATTTGAAGGTTTTAAAAATGTTTTTAACAGCATTAAGTGTCAAACAGCATTGCTGTTTCAGTAATTACGAAATAAATGTTATTCCGATTGTTAAGAAAAATGAAGGGAAGCAGAAATATTGTTTTATGTTTAAATAAAACATTGATACATTAAAAAAAAAAATTAAAAAGAGAAAAGAAAAGATATAGAGGCGGATGCAATAAGAGGTGCAAATAATTCCCGACATACCGTATATACTCGAGTATAAGCCGACTCGAGTATAAGCCGAGGCACCCATTTTTGCCTCAAAAATTAGAAAAGATGATTGACCCGAGTATAAGCCGAGGGCTGGGGGGACAGTATGCCATGCAGACACCCACATTACCTTTTTACTATAGGTGGTTGGAAACTACAACTCCCAGCATGCTTGGTTGCTGGGAGTTGTAGTTTCCAAACATCTACAGTGGAAAGGTATTAGGGTGGGGGACAGTAAAATGCCATACAGTAACCCAATACCTTTCCACTGTAGATGTTTGGAAACTACAACTCCAGCATGCTTGGTTGCTGGGAGTTGTAGTTTCCAACCACCTAAGTAAAAGGTATTGGGGGTTACTGTATGGCATACTGTCCCACCCTAATACCTTCCACTGTAGATGTTTGGAAACTACAACTCCCAGCATGCTTGGTTGCTGGGAGTTGTAGTTTCCAACCCACCTATAGTAAAAAGAAAATGTGGGTGTCTGCATGGCATACTGTCCCCGCCCTCCCCCCAGTACCCCCAGCCCCAGGCCCCAGCCCCAGGTCCCCCAGAGTGGGTGGGGGGGACCCCAGGGGGGTGGCTTTTGTCTTTTTGCTTTCTCTTTCTTTTTTTTCTTTTTTTTTTTCTTGTGTTCCCCTTCGGGTTTTTGTCCCCTCTTTATTATCTTTTTTTTTCGTTGGTTCAGCCCACCCCTTTCTTCCCCCCCTCCTTCTTGCCCCATTTGTCTTTTCCCCTCCCCCCTTTTTCTGCTCTCCTTTTTCTCTTTTGTTGTCTTTCTCCCTTTTTTTTTTGCTTTTGTCCCATCCCTGTCTCTCTCCCCCCTTTTGTGTCTTTCCCCTTTCATTTTCTTGGCCGCCCCCCCCTTTCCCCATTTCTTTTTTTTCCGCTTTCGTTCTTTGTCTCCCTCCCCTCCCCCCAGTCTCCCCCTCCGCCCTTCCCCCCCCCCTCTCACTACCTTACCTGGTCTTCATTCTTCCTCTCTCTGCAATCCAGAAGCAGCCGCGAGTCCGGCCGGCAGTTCCCTTACTGCTTCGCGGCTGCGCGATGACGTCATCCCGCCAGCGTGCGTGATGACGTCATCGCGCAACCGCGAAGAACTACTGGGAACTGCCGGCCGGACTTGCGGCTGCCTCTGGATTGAAGGTAAGTTGCTACTGACTCGAGTATAAGCCGAGTCAAGGTTTTTAGGTTAATTTTTAACCTAAAACCTCGGCTATACTCGAGTATATACGGTACTTCCTTTCCTGGCTAATATTTCCAAAACAGATTTATTTGGTGCAATATTCCACACTCATCTGTGTCAGTCACTTACCAGTGTTTCCAATAACAGCCAACATCTGTCCGCTGCTTACTTTTACATTTAGATTCTTCATGGCTGATGTCCAGCCATCTTTATTAAATTCCCAGGGCATCTTAAACTCTGCTAATTTCTCATACCAGGGGATCTGTGCATCTAAATTAACCTTTAAGGCAAAAGTAGCATTTGGTCTTAAAAGGAAATCTGTGGTAATTCCCATACATATACAGACTAATATTTCATAATAATAAATTGGTCATATTATATTGCTTTTTCTTACTTTTGCAGTAATCACACAACGATATTTGTACAAAATTACTAAAACTTGATGTTGGGAAAGGAAGATATGAATTATGATATTATGTGAATAGTTATCATAGGAATATCTATCTACTATATTGTTCTATCACATAGTTATAAATGAAGACCTGCATCCACCAAGTTACATTCATTCCGAGATGAACTTTTTTTTATTAATATCATCAAAATGTATTAATCAAAATTTTAAAATTTCCTTTTTTTAAAAGCATCCAGCACTTTCTTAAAACAATTTAATGACTCTGTTTATCTATGAATGATCCACAGTTTTACTGTTTAATACTGTAAAGATAAAGCCTATTTTCCTCTAATCCTAATTAATGTTCTTGGGACATATTTACGATGAATTAATTTCATCACAAACTTAACCCTATCCATAATGAAAAAAATGTTGCATTTTATTCTATTTTATTTTGCATTTTAAGGTGAAAGCCATAAAGAAAAGTCAGCAATGTTTATTTCAATCAGAAAAAAAACAATTTCCCCACAAAAAATTCCCAAGTCCAAGATGGTGACAATGCATTCCTCATATGGTAATACAGTGTTTCTCAACAGGTCCCAGAGAATTTTCAAAGGGGTCCCCAAGAGATTGTAGCCATTATTGTAATGAATACAGATATATTTTTCTATATATTTATCAATGTTCGGTATTTGTATGAATTATGTATTTGGTGTATTGATGTCTGAGAGATAAATAAAAAATACGTAATAGTGTTATTATGTAAGGGTTCCCTAAGAAACACTGGTTTAGTTCCATCCCCTGCAGTGAATTTGAATGCATTTTTTTTAAAAATAGAGATTTATTTATAGATTTTATTATTCGTATTTATATTAATATGTATTTTGATGTATGATGTCTGACCAAGGAAGGGGTACCCACAGATAAAATTTGAGAAACACTGTGGAAATAGGTATTTTTATATAGGGGAGGTATTCTTAACTTATGTATGAAACTTCATTTATATAATTAATGTATCTGTATAATTGCTTGTACTTATCCCCTTGTTTGTATACCCTGTATTTTATCATGTACAGCGCTGCGTACCAAAATGGTGCTTTATAAATAAAATTATACATACATTCATATGATTATATATGTTAGTATAAACCTATAAATATACCAGTATGTGTAAAAACAAAAAAAAAACTTACCTGATAAGTTAAATCTTTCACCTCTAGCACATTTGGTGTGCCAGAATATGTAAAATACAGACTGTTATCTTCCTCTGGCAAATATAAAGCATCAATGTGCCTTGATCCAAGCTGTTGAAATATTTATTGTATAAGAATTAACAAAATGTAGAAGTAGCCGTCAGCTGGTATTAGAACAAAATAAACAGAACGCCTGAGGTTTACAAAAAATATTTTCTCCAAACTCAATTTTCACTCTAATATACATTAAACAAAGATTAATGTCACCATCTTGTACAGAACAATATCATTGACATTATCTAGTGAGTTTATGTCCAGTTAGTATGGATGGTACCTGGACTGATAGGACCAAGATCCATAACTAAGGATAATTCTACTACTAGTCCATGATTAGTATAATTGTCTTACTCAATAAGTAAAATACATTTCTTTCTACAATTCTGTGGGCAGCAGCATATAGACTATACATAAAGCAAATATAATATGTAATAATACAATAGACGCAACATTTCTAGAATTCTCACAATAATTAATTAGAAACCAGAAGAACTATATTACAATAGTTTTATTAAAACATATAATTTTGGTTAATTATATATATTCATCCAGTTAGATCAACTGGACTTAAAATGTAGTCCTTGAAGATGTTTTGCTAGTCATTCAACTGGCTTTCTCAATTCAGAATGACTTGTACAATAATTTGTTGACAATTAAGTACCCTGGAAAGTCCCAATCAGCATATCACAGCCAGGTGTTAGAGACCTTCTAGTTAATTATTTTTTCCACTTACATAGGTCATTGTAACCATAACATTAAACTAAATTGAATCTTGTCTACATCATTGCAGTTCTCACCTGTCCTTTCAGGTGCTCAGGTGGGTCTGGCTGATTAAACCTTTGATCCATTTTCCAGTATTACAGACTTTTTCAGTTTTAATAATTCCCCCTACGATTCAGTGACTCTTTATGGACTGTACAGTCAATTGTAAGTGTCTGTTAGCTCTGAAAAGCCGGGATCACCCTGCTATTTTGACAGGAGCCACTCCCACTTCAAGGTAAATGTCAGCAAATGAATTGCTCTGTTGATTTACAGTGCTTGAGTCTAAAGTATTATCAGATAGTGACATGACTTGTGTCGATTCCCGCAGTTCTCTTTTTTTTTTTTTTACAAATGTCATATACTACTACAGGAAAATCCCTAGTTGCACCACAGCCCTTGTATCTACATTCCCTGAACCACCTGTCCAAGCAAATGTGAACAGCCAAGACTTCTTCTGGTCTACAGAGCCCCAGGTTAGTTGTTTTAGATAATCTAAGTTGCTGTGTTTGGTGTGTGAATGCCATTGTGAAATTAAAGTTGACTTCTAGCTCAGCTTCTAAACTCTTAAGTTTATGTTTTTTTAAATTGTGTAAAATCTGGCTATAAGCAGAGGTTTGGTGGCCCTGATTTAGATTAATTCAAGTATGTGTGACTGATGTGACTAAGTTGCAGATTGTTAAGTTACAAAAGGAAAGGCTGTGGATGAACAGGTGGCTGCACTACCAGGATGCATCTGGAATTTATTAGTATTTTATAACGAATGCTAAAAGTCACAACAGTGAACAAACAGTGCTACACTGCTGGGAGACCAATCCAATGGAGCGCCTAGGCTAAATCTCTAGGCTAAATCAGTAGAGCATACTAAGAGAAAGGGCAGTCTCAAGCACATCAGATGAATAAAATCAACTTCAGTAACTACTAGCACATAAAATATTGCCTGGGGGTGCACATGGAGTTGCATTTTGTATTACTTTAAGTGATTCCCTTAAAGGGGTACAAAATGGTCAGTCTCTGTGCACCCTCTTTGTTTAAGATATGTGCTAAAAATGGTAAAGTTGATCCAAAGTTTTTGCCTGCCTGTGGTTGAGACTAGAAAGTCAGCCAGTAGACAGTCTTAAGCAACCAAATAGAATTGGAAAAACCATCCTAAATGTGATTATATTATGAAGCTTGTTATTAATTTGCAACCAGATAGACTTCTGAACGTGATAAATGATGTGTAAGTGTACGAACATGAGTAAAGTTTATTCCACTCCAGAAACATATGTACATATGAAACTTATTTCAGTAAATGTCATATAGAAACAAGAAGGTAGATAGGATAATTTACCGTAATATGCAGCTCATAATAACACAAGTACTACACCAGAATATTGCATAGACTTGTTTAATTGTTTTAACTGGGGATGGAATCAAAATAGAAAATTAAGTAGAAATCACTGGACTATAGTAAAATGTGATGTTTTATTTCTGTGTCAAATTCACTGTATATGGTATCTACCATAAAACAAAACATTACCGCATAATCAGTGAAAGTAATAATAATTCATGTAATCTACTTAAGGCCATTCTGACCCTGTTAGGGGTATGTACCCCATTCTAACAATAAGTGCACTAGCAGGGCCTGACAAATCCTAGGAGCCAGGCAGCCAAAACTATTTACACCTACTGTAGCAAACTAACTTTTTAAAGTTTTCTGTCTATGAAACTGGCCACTTACCATAGAAAATGTTCATTGTCTGACTGGCTCCTAATGTCAACAATACATTAATGTACTAGATCAGAGTTTTTCAAGCTTTTCAACCCTGAAGTCCCCTAAAAACACTTGTCTCAGTGAATGTCTACATAAAACCAATTATTCACATTTTTATTCCTCGCTTTTCAGTTCATAAAAATAAATAATTCACATAAATACAAAAGATAAATGAATAAACACATCAATTTTAAATAATACACTCAATTTATCCCAAGGTTGGATCCATATACTGTAGCTCCTGCCACTATCACTTACCAAAGTTTCTCCCCACAGAATCTCGGTTCTATGGATGCCAATTCAAGTACAGATTCTTTCAAAACCAACAATGGATCCAGCTGCAGCATTGGTGTGCAAGGGATCTGCTATACTGTCAGGTAGGACACCTTGTCAGGTACGGTACATAGAGGGTTATTTCCTAAGAGTCCCAATTCTAAACATTTTTGCAGCGAATTGCACCTAATTGTGCCAAATCTCTCTTTGCGCTGTGATTCAACCAACTTTGCATTAATTTTTGCCACCGTAGAACCTGGTCTTATTGATTATTGTCAAAACACTATTCAGCCCTTGGTGTCAATGAATAGGTTTTTTAGGGCAAAGCAATTGTAACCTTATTGATATAGTGATGGCCCAGTTCGCGGATCTGAACCCGGATCCTCGTCAGATTTACCTCGTTCACAAACGGTGGATATCGCGGATTTTCCGTTTTTCCACCTTCCAAACCGCGTTTTCGAAAATTTTCAAAATTACAAGGATTTCTCGTATTTTTGAAAATACGGAAAAATACGAGAAATCGCAGATTTTGTATTTTCGCAGAATCCTCGTATTTTCAAAGAATCCTCGTATTTTCGAAGAATTATCGTATTTTCGAAGAATCCTCGTATTTTCGAAAAGAATTATCGTATTTTCGAAGAATCCTCGTATTTTCGAAGAATTATCGTATTTTCGAAGAATCCTCGAATTTTCAAATTTTTTCGAAAATTCGAGGATCCTCAAGCGGACCGGATTTTGCGAAGTTCGGACATCTCTAACTACTGCTAGTGTGTGAACATAGCTTAAGAATTAAATGATCTACAGAACAGTCTATAAGTCTGTGAAACACAGATGCCTATACTGTAATTAATAATCTGTAGCTCCTAGAATTAACTGATGGCTAAATGTTTTTGGGGTGTGCAGGGATTTGTAGTTTCATTGTGTGTACATGTAGTTTGTTTCAATCAGAGTGAGTACATTGATTAGCTTTAATTAGAAGTCATATTTGAATTTATGTAGGTTGCCTTAATCAAAGTTAACTGTAAGTGCTGTAGCTCCTCAACGAAACTATATTGTGAATAATCAATCCAACCTCCCTGCCCCAGGTACTTTTCATTTTTAAATAGTTACATTTTAGAGTATAGTTATCCTTTACTGTTCTTGGATTTTACAATAACTGTGATTTCATGTTGATATTTTTTAGATTGTTTTAAATGGAATAGGTCCCATTAATTGGCATGTTTCCCTTCAAATCTCCTTACAGTTGTTAAACCTGTTTATTGACATAACACCCAATCTTTATTAAGTCATTTAATGATTGTGATGATAACTCAAGAGCTTTATTTGTAAATTGGTTACGGCTGAGAACACACCATATTTCCGGCCGACCGACCGATGGTGACATGTAGCAGTTGGTTGGCTGAAAATATCTTATGGCGTGGGGCGGCCGGCTGCGACCGAGCTCGGTCAACCATCCGAATCAGATGAACGGGCCTGTTAGTAAATCACGGGCAATCATGCATTTCCCATAGGCCACTATTGCGGCAACCGACAGTTATTTGTCCTGGCTAAGCACTCGCTAGTAGCATGCCATCAAGCACAACCAAGGGTATTAGCCCTGGACATTGGACATTATTTCATCGAGCTGTAAGAGGTTGCACCAGATGTTAGTTCTGAGGTTTCTGGGTAACTGGTACAATGACTGTGGATCTCACTGGACAAAGTTGATTACTAAGGATGATTGAATCATTGAGTATTTTGTCTACAAGAAATATAATGATCTGATAGCTTAATGTCCCATGACTACTTCACATCATTATAATCTTTGATTTTCATGGCAAAGCAGCATAGGCACTTGGGAACTTTACAAGTGATAACACAAGGGAGAAATTAGCAGAAATTTAAAGGGAAAAATAACATGTTTATAAAATAATTACACGTTCAAGTATCCTAAAGAAGCAATGGAGAAACTGGGTTTTTTTGGGTTTGTTTGTTTCTTTAGTACGACTACTAAAAACCTGCCGTATAGCTAATGTTGGTTATAATCTTTCCCTAGTGAACGTGTTGGACCATGGTGGGACGTGCAATCGTACTACAAAAAATGGACCCGGCAAATCCTCAAAGATGTCTCCTTTTATATGGAGTGTGGTCAGATGATGGCGATTCTAGGGAACTCTGGTGAGGGTCTTATTACACAGGGAATCACACAACATTTTCCAACTTCTATACACCTTTCACACACATTTCAAAATTACTATAATTATAATTTACAGTATTTAAATATACAGTAGAACTACATATACACTGCACTACATTCCAGGCTATATGGAAAACTAGTCATTGAGGAAAACCATGTTTACACAAATATATATAACAAATATATATATATAGTTGGGGCAGCACGGTGGCTCGGTGGTTATCACTGATGCCTTGCAGTGCTGACTTCGATTCCACCCTTAGACACATCTGCAAGGTTGTGTATGTTCTATAATAAAATAAATATATAGGGGAAACCGTATAAAATGGAAAGAATATCCCTTTAATATACTATCATATATAAAAGTTTTAAAAACACATGGTATGCATAGATTTGCAATAAAACAGAAAAAACAGTGATAAGTATAAAATGCAAAACAGCAGTGCTGAATTCGAGCTGGAATGTATAGTTCTCCAACAATATACAAGTGTCCAGGACCTATGGTAAATGTACGTGTATCACTGTTTTTTCTTTTCTATTGCAAATCTATGCATACCATGTTTTTAAACCTTTTATATATATGATAGTATATTAAAGGGATATTCTTTCAATTTTATATGGTTTCCCCTATATATTTATTTTATTATTATACACTGATTTACCTAAAGTAGACCAGTTTTTTCCTAGGACAAGGAACCCATCCAGGATAGGGGACTCTCTATTTTCTGTGATAGTTTGTATGTTCTCCCTGTGTTTGCGTGGGTTTCCTCCGGGTGCTCCGGTTTCCCCCACAATCATAAAGACATACTGATAGGTTGTATGTGTCAAATAAATGTGCTAAGATTGTAAGCAGGGCCGAGATAAATAAGGCAGGATAAGGTAGCAACCATTTCTACCCACAACAGCCATTAATATACTCAAATACATCTGTAATTAAAATACATTCTTATCTGTAATTAGGTTCTGGGAAAACCACCTTGCTGGATGCCATGTCTGGAAGGATTGGTAGACAAGGGACTTTGCTTGGGGAAGTTTATGTGAACGGATCCCAGTTAAAGAAAGAACAATTTCAAGACTGCTTCTCCTATGTCCTCCAGGTAACAAAGAACAATAGAAAAAGTGTATGTTCTGGGGTCAAATTTACATCTCAGGAGCCTATAGTCATTATGGCTTTAGTAAGAAGGTTATCGTGTTTTATAAATAAGAAATTCTATATAGTGTTTTAAATCTAAATATATATATTATCTGAAAGCAGTGAAGTAACTAACACCTTTACACCGGCAATTGTAGGCCAATATTATGAATGCTATTCTAATAAAAATCTTATTACACAATAAAAAAAAGCATTGTATAATTCAATTATTCTGCGCTAGAGTCAGTGGGCCCTATTTATAAAGGACCGATATATATTGATCTTTTAACTGGACGATAACAGCATTATCTGATGCCCTTTGCTGGTCAATGGACCGACACTGCGCAGTAGAGATGTTCGAAACTGATGAGTTTCGTCACGTTTACGGATTTTCGAATTTTCCGAAAAATTCAAAAATTTCGAAAATCCGAAAACGGACCCATAGAAGTCTATGGGAGAAAAAAATTTGAACGTTTCTATCAATTTGAAGGGTGAAATAGTAATAGTAGGTTACTGTAAATAACACAGGGACCTGGGGAATGGTCTGGGGAACTAATAAATATAAGTAAAACTCAATTAAAATCTATCTTTCCTCATGATCGGGCTGTTTTCGAGCTTTCGCAGGTTATTTTCGAGGGTTACCGAAATCGAACACTACTTTCGAGGGTTACGGATATCACAAATATGAGGGTTACCGAAATCCGCTTGTACATTCGAGGGTTGGCGAAATCGGCACAAACATTCGAGGGTTACCGAAATCGATCGCTACTTTTCGAGGGTTGATGGACTCACGATTTCGAGGGTTACCAGGATTCGTACAATTATCGAGGGTTACCGAAATCGATCCATACCTACGATACAAGTTTTCGAGGGTTACCGAAATCGATCCCTACCTACGATACAAGTTTTCGAGGGTTACCGAAATCGATCCCTACCTACGATACAAGTTTTCGAGGGTTACCGAAATCGATCCCCACCTACGATACAAGTTTTCGAGGGTTACCGAAATCGATCCCCCACCTACGATACAAGTTTTCAAGGGTTACCGAAATCGATCCCTACCTACGATACAAGTTTTCGAGGGTTACCGAAATCGATCCCTACCACCTACGATACAGTTTTCGGAGGTTACCGAAATCGATCCCCACCTCGATACAAGTTTTCGAGTTACCGAAATCGATCCCCCCCTACGATACAAGTTTTCGGGTTACCGAAATCGATCCCCACCTACGATACAAGTTTTCGGTTTCCAAATCGATCCCCCACCTCGATACAAGTTTTCGAGGGTTACCGAATCGATCCCCACTACGATACAATTTTTCGAGGGTTCCGAAATCGATCCCCACCTACGATACAGTTTTCGAGGGTTACCGAAATAGATCCCCCACCTACTACAAGTTTTCGAGGGTTACCGAAATCGATCCCCACCTACGATACAAGTTTTCGAGGGTTACCGAAATCGATCCCCCACCTACGATCCAAGTTTTCGAGGGTTACCGAAATCGATCCATACTTTCGAGGGTTACCGAAAACGTCGATAAAAAATCGAAAACTCGGAAAATTCGAGTTTCGAAAAATCCGGGCGTTCCGAAAGTTTAGTCGGGACTTCGAAACCGCCGGATTCGATTCGAAACTGGGTTCTCTTAGAACCCAAAGTACATCTCTACTGCGCAGTAGCTGTATCAGTATTTTTTGCATTAGTTGGTCATTTTCCCCCGAAATCACATTGATACCGATGTGATTAAGTATTGATTTCAGAAAAAAACTATTTAAATCCTTTATAAATACCACACTAACTATTAACTTCCAGGCACATATTCATATTAACTGTTTGATGCCACCATCATCTACAGCCAACATTTACCTTCTTATTTATTTCCCCTATCTTCAGCATGATACTCTACTAAGCTACCTGACCGTGCAGGAAACATTGACTTACACAGCTAGACTGGCCCTACAGAAGAACTCTGATGAGTCAATAAAGATGAAGGTACTTTTTTTGTTTGAGAGGAAATGATGCGTTAGGATTCCAAACTAATGACCCTTGTGTATTGGTTGTGCCCTTGAACCAAGAGATCCAGAGAAAGTCTGGCTTTAGACCATTATCGCTGCAACATACAGTAGGTCTGCACAGTGGCAATTGTGGCAACACAATTATTCTCTGAACCTCCTACATTGTTTGACAGTTTTCTTTTGAGTTTAAACATTGACGTTGAAGTTAAGTCTATACTGTAAATTAATTCTATTACATTACTATAAACAGTAGTTGTTTTTTTTTACCGGTTTTCCTGATAAGAAGATGAAGAATGGATTGATATTTGTAGACAACTACTATAGATAAGAATAAGAAAAAATCTCCATTTACATTACAGTAACGAGAACATGTTTGTGTTTTTAGGTAGACTCGGTTATGGCGGAGTTGAGTCTCATGCATGTTGCTCATACTGTGATCGGAGGGCGAATACTTAATGGAATATCCAGTGGTGAAACAAGACGTGTCTCTATAGCAGCTCAACTCATTCAAGATCCCAGTGAGTTTAACACTGTCAGATCTTTCCCCATACTGTGGGACATGTATCATCCCATTTCATTGTGCTGGTGGGATGGGTGGATGGGGTGTGGGCCTTGCCCCTTCTTCAGGTTTACAATAAAGAATCGCATGTGCTGATTTGCGATTGTGACTATCATACAGTTTTTGCCGTTGCTGGTTTGATGTTATTGGCTTACATATTTTGCTGAATTTCCTACTGCCTGAAACACAATAATTCCTGTCTTGTGTGCAGTAGATCACCATCAAACCCAAAAACCAGAAAGCTCTTACATGTGACACTTTTCTTCCAGGTAGGAGCAGTGAGTCATGGATGTGACAGCTGACATCACTGCCAATCAATGAGTGACTGCTTGTTCCCTGAGCAGCCTCCTCTGCGCAAGCTTGTAAAGCTTTAAGAGTGCATTGAGGATTGTAAGTAAACCTCAGGCAGCAGTCTGCCCTACTTCATAACTGTAAGAGCTTTCTGCCTATTGCCATTTTGAGGTTTGGGGTGATTTTTAGTTTAGGGGATGGACATGCCCTTTAAAAAAATCTTCAGGCCAATTTGGTGATAATGAGTGACAAGCCACAGGCTGGGTCAGCTGTGAAGTTGAACTCCTAAACATGGAACTGTTGTTTAGCTGAAGCTTCCATGCAAAGGAAGGTGTGAATATACAAAGAATAAAGATATGATTATTACTGCTTTTCTAATTGCAATATTGTAGCTTCCTGCTGTGATTTACATTCCTGTTGCTAAGTCTTCAACGTTTTTTGTTTTTTTTTAAATCTCAAACAGAGATCATTTTACTTGATGAGCCAACGACTGGTTTGGATTCAATGACTGCCAATCAAATTGTCTTATTGCTTTCTGAACTCGCACGCAAAGACAGGGTAGTGATTATCTCTATTCACCAGCCCCGTTCAGAACTTTTCAGAGTAAGTTTCCTCCGCTTTATACAGACAGAAGAACTTCTATAGATTCTATTCATGCTAGAAGTGATTGTTAACTCCTTCCTTCCAGAATGCTACAAAATATATCGAGATCATTTGGGAAAACACAGGGGGGGCTTATTCACAAATGGTCGCAATGGTCTCCAGTATCACTGGTTTTTGTCCGTGTTTTGCCCCATCTTTCTTTTTGAGAACCTTTCTTAGGTATAGCGTTCTGTTTTGTAACTCTACCTAGAAGGGGGGAGGGAAAGGGCTCCCCTGCTCCTGTCACAGACTTTGTTGAGATTGAGGCAGAAACAGGCACTGGATGAATCACTGACAGCTCCTACTCTTTACTTTCTGGGACTTTGATAAGGCATAGCAGGAGAACCATAAGGAGCAGAGATGTAAGGTAAGGATTTTTTTCAAACTACACAGTGGGGCCAGTACGGGGTTAAATTTTAGTTTTGGGGTGGACATGCTCTTTAAAGTTGAGGATGTATGAGGCATCTGTTTCTCAAAATACACACTCCAATGTATTTATCCTCTTTCTTATTTGTACATCAGGTCTCAGTGTGGGTTAAGGTCCGTACACACGTCCGGCTGGATGCCTGACAAATGACCCAGGAACGCAAGACACCCCTGCTTGATAAATGGGTGTTTCGGACAATAGTTGCGCGGGTGTAAATGCGTTCGGGCGTCATTCCACCATGGCAGATTGACAAACGATGGCCGACCGAACACATAACACTTGTGTGATTATCGTCTGAAACTTCAGCATTTAAAGGGGTAATATTAAAGGGTGTGCAGATGGAATGCAATCTGTAAGAGATGGTGGCAAAATGGGTAAATTCAATGCAATATCTAGGAGACTGTGGCAACTTATTAAAGACTGAGCCTAAACACTTATGAAATCTACATGTTACAAGGTGAATGAAAAAAAGGTCCTTTAATAAATTTGAATTCTATTTGAGCTCAGGGATAATTGTCACTATCTGTACATCTTTGTAGATATTCCATTCCCAGCTAAATCGTCATTTAAAACCTAACAATGTCTGCATTGTATTTCTGATTAATTTGATGTTTAATGAACAAATCGCTTGCTTTTCTTTGCAACCCATGGAAATATCTAAGTGTCTTTTGAATAGTACAGTATATATTGTAACTAAGCTTTTATATAGTATTATACATTGTATATAGAATTGTTCATGGCAGACGTTACATATGAGTAAATTCTCAGCTTATTTGTGTTTCTTTTAAGCTATTTTTTTTCTTCCCATGAATAGGTGTTCGATAAAATTGCTATTATGAGCTGTGGAGAACTGATTTTCTGTGGTGAACCAGAGGAAATGATCTCGTTTTTTGATGAATGTGGCTATGAATGTCCTGAACACTCCAACCCATTTGATTTTTATGGTAAGAATATCATAGAATATGAAGGAATGAAGTGTAAAAGGAATTCCTATTCTGTAATATTACAATTAAACCAGGGCAGGTTTGGGGTGGGAGGAAACAAAGCAGGGGGATAACATCAAAGCATTAGAGCCCCCCACAAGAGTTTGCTGCCAAGCTCCTCTTCATATCACAAGTAGCTGTTTTGCATCATGATCTCCCTGCTCGTGAGCCCTCTGGCCTTTACCAGAGTTGGAAAATACACCTCTATTTTATACTGGGAGGCTAGCATTGCAAAATGCAAACTACCATCAGACTCAGGGACCCAACAAGGTGGCATCTTCACTGAACAGCCCTGCTAGATCCCGCTGGATATGCCTGGGGTTTGGGGTCTGCAGCTATTGGAAGATAAAGTAAACAGAGCCTAATGTTCATTGCTGACAGCAGTGATTGGCTACACCAAAACACAAGTGTTGCTTGGTCTCACCTAGTTGTCACCTATATAGATAAACTAAATGTTTAACAATAAACTATCACCAGAGAACTATCATGTATATAAGCCTTATTTGAACTGATCTTGCAGTTGACCTTACCTCTGTTGACACACGAAGCAAAGAACGTGAATTGGAAACATACAGCAGATCGCAGTCCATTATCTCTACATATAGAAATTCAAGTTTTTTTAAAAATACACTGGAACAGATAGAGACATCTAAAAGGTCTAGAAAACAGAAGCTCATCCCTTTTAAAAGAAAAGATGCACCTAATGAAGTCTGTAAAGTATGGATCCTGTTAAGGTAAGAAAGTGTATATGTCCCTATTATCGATTGAATCTTCTTTAAGATCTGGCACACATGGGTTGACTAAGACCTGATATTTCTGCCGACAGAACTACCAACCATTCAGCAATCTGTTGGTTGATAGTTTGGCCTGATAAAACTTCCACTGAAGATTGAAGGGTTGCCTGTGATCTGTGATTTACCAGTATTCTCAATCATTGGGGTTGACCAATTTTTTCCTAAGAATCAAAGACTATGACAATTAGTCATGTTGGAAACTATACACCTCGGCCAAATTGTCCGAAACATCCGCAGCTCAATGGAAATAGAGATGAAGAGAACTGATAAGTTCTAGTCCAAGATCGGATTTTTACAAAAATCTTAAATCTAAAAATATACCCGTAGAAGTCAATGCGAGTACTACTTGTGAAAGTTAAGATTAAATTTGAAGAATATCTATACTGTTTAAAAATGGAAAGTACCTGGGGCAGGGAGGTCGGATTGATTATTCCTACCTCACAATATTGTTTCGTTGAGGAGGTACAGCACATACAGTTTTCATCTGCCAGGTTGGTCCTGGACTAATCCTTTATTAAAGATAGTGCTGAAGCCAGTAGGAAGAGTGGCAGAATAAGTTTTCTTTGGGGTGGTGCACCTCACAGAAACAATATCGAGAGGTAGGAATTACAAGTAATTTTTTTATTTTAACTGTTTAAGACTTTTTACACAGGATAGTTCTCCTTTAAGGTATAAATAGCAATAGTAAGTTAGTGGAAATGGCCGGGGACCTGGAAAATGTTCTGGGAAACACGTACATATAACCAAAAGAGCTATTTTTGAGTTTCCGCATCACATATTTGATTATTTGTGAAAATTCAGAATTGAATCGTATTCAGAATCACACTGTACGCGCACGCTCGTACATCGTAAGGGCTTGCCGGGACCTGTGAGAGATGCCAGCGCTGGAGTGCGATTGTAAGTTCTCTATGTCCCCTATTGGCTCCTGTTTAATAAAAGAACTGGAGTTAAGACATAGCTCCTTTACCTCCCATTCTTCAATTAAAATGAAGAAAGGAAGAAAAAATATTAGAGTGGAGATACCCTTTAAGGCAAAACCATGTTCAATGGACAAGATTGGTCAGGCCAAATTATCAGTGGTACCTCTAGGTTTATTGATTGATAGGTCTGTCGGTTTAAATATAGGGTTCTGGTCAACCCATTATTACAGGAACAGGTCGGCACCTCCTATATTACAAAATCGTGTCGATGTCTCACCTAACATACAGGTGGTGCTATGAGAACACTAACAATTAGAAGACTATGTAATAGAGCAGGTGGCACAGACGTCATCTGCCCTAGACTAAAGATACTCATATTAGCACTGCATCAATGAAGTGGTTCATTGATGCAGTGCTAATATGAGTATCTTTAGTCTAGGGCAGATGACGTCTGTGCCACCTGCTCTATTACATAGTCTTCTTCTGGTCAACCCATGTGTAACCAGGTCTAAAGGGTAGCTGGGACTGTAATTAGTTTACACATCTGTTTATATATAAATCACATTCTTTTTTTTTCCAGGTAAAGATGCTGAACCATGTTGAACCATGTCATATGTCCCATAATAATATTGTACCTTGATGTGTATTTAATATGATAGTAATGTAATGAAATGTTCAGAATTTTTGCTGTAGTTGCTTTTTGCACCCAAAAGATTGATATTTCAGCTGGTTTTGCACAATATGTTCTTATTATGTTTATATTATAATTTTTCTGCTTTCAGGAGAACTGTGAGAAATTTATCTCGGGACAAGATTGGAATTATCATGCGCCTCTCCCAGAACTTGATATTTGCTCTATTTCTTGCATTTTTTATCATTCATTTGAGTAATGATCAGCTGAAAGGAGCAGTTCCAGATCGTCTTGGGTTCATTTACCAGTGTCTGGGAGCACCACCCTATACAGGACTACTGAATGCTGTGGCATTATGTAAGTAAATTGACTTCTGCAGCCAACTATTAAAATGAAATTTTCAATCACAACCAAAATGGGGTTCTCTGTAGGCACCAGTGACCAGTACATTGTCTTTACCTGCAGTTTTAGGGTTACTCCAACTTCAGATGATTCTCTGTAGAGAGGTTTTTTACTGATATCTTCTCCTCCCATCTTCAGACCAATAGTGGGTATATGCCTGCATAATAAAGGTCAAATCCTGTTGGATTCAATGGGTTTCACTGATTATTATTCACGTAAGAATCTAAAATGACCAACCCCATGCACAGGGACCATTGATTGCTCAGGGATTGGAAATTTTGAATTGGAAATTGCCATCTGCCATTATGGGGATCCAGCTTTAAGTGAATGGAGCCCAATAAAAATTGTTATGATGTCAGTCTGATGACTAATTCAATTGCCACAAATCCAGGTGTTAATCGACCTTCTATGGTAAGTGTCCAGGGCAGTAACTGACGCCTCCTTTACCAAGAAAAAGGGCAACTTAGCCAAATCTTTAAATTCAATCAGGATGCCCAAGATAAACATTATTCCCCATAGATGTCAGGTGGATCCCTGCAATGTACACAAACATTGTTCTTACAGTAACCATAACTGACTAACAGGGTGAATTTCTTATCATAAAATAAAGAGAGGAAACCCTCTTTATAGACCAATTAGTCATTGGCTGTAAATTTGTTGCAAAAAAAGGAAATTCCACCACAAAATTTCTGTTTTTGTTAACAAAATTTTACATGAAAAAAGAGGTTTCTAGGCAGAATTTCCTGAATTCTGCAAACCTGCTGATATTTATCTTCTTCCATCACAGCCAATGACTTAAGGTTGCAATACATGGATCTTAGCCGCTAATATCGATTTTCAGCCAATTCCATATCAAAAACAGGCCGATCATGTTCAACTATCGGCCAATAATATTGCTACATCTACAGGGAACTTTAAGGCTGCTTCCCTAACCTCCTCCTCAGGGGCTGTGTGAGCATGAAGCTTCAGGACTGGAGCTAGCAAAAAAAAAAGATGTCTGCTTCAGGGACACCAGAGAAGCAGGTAAGTGAGTGGGCATGCCCTTTAAGTATCAGCAATTTAACAATTAAAAAAGACCAAGACATGTCCCATAAACTATTGGGTGAAGTGTATGAAGTGTAACTAGGAAAAG
The DNA here is from genome assembly GCA_019447015.1 of Hymenochirus boettgeri. Taxonomy (NCBI): domain Eukaryota; kingdom Metazoa; phylum Chordata; class Amphibia; order Anura; family Pipidae; genus Hymenochirus; species Hymenochirus boettgeri. The sequence continues at coordinate 4,576,338 of CM033473.1, read as the reverse complement.
AGGTGGTGACAAGGTAGGTGGTAAATCTTTATATTCCATTCCCCCCTCAGTTCCCTCTCTACGTGCAATCAGCGATCAGGAAGGCAAAGACGGTTTATACCAGAAGTGGCAGATGCTCCTGGCCTATATAATACACATTTTACCCTTCAGCATCCTCAGCGTGGCAATATTCAGTTCATTTATTTACTGGTAGGTACAAGTGTTCTACTTAAGGTGTAAACTCCATGTACAGAATATTTACCCCCGTGTTCCCATCTCGTACAGGGTTATAGGACTTTATCCTGAAATCTCTCGTTTCCTATTCTTCTTTGCTGTGGTTCTGGTTCCCCATCTTATGGGTGAATTACTAACTCTTGCAGTCCTTGGTGTAGTGAATAACCCCAATATAGTGAATGCTGGCGTGACTTTGCTGAACATTGCAGGGATTCTTGTTGGATCTGGAATTTTAAGGTACTTCTGCTTTAATCAATAGACAATCATATTTTCTCAATAAGACTTTTGTGTGTTATCCCTGGTTGTTGCTACACCCCCCTTCTAGCCTAGGTTTTAACCAATGGAGAGACAAGCTCTGCAAGCAGCACCTTTTCTTATTGGATAGATCCCAGAATGAGGGGGTGGAGCTTGGGAAATACAGTTGTTGTTTTAAAAAAAAGTCGCCATTAACCAGAGGAATCCTAAAGAAGAGGATAATAGTATCACACAGGAACCCAAAAAATGGTGCTTCCAACAGTGTTTATTTGAGCTGTAGCACTATATGTTTCAGACCATCTAGGTCTTTCATCAGGTGCAATAATTCTCAAAGACCTAGATGGTCTGAAACATGTAGGGCTACATCTCGAATAAACACTGTTTGAAGCACCATTTTTCGGGTTCCTGTGTGATACTATTATTCTTGATCTAACAGATGGGAGGATGGGTGTACCCCCCCCCACATGGTTGAGCCTGTTGAAGCATTATAACTACTTGTTGCCCGAGGAAACCTCTACTTTGCAATATATGAATCCTAAAGAAGAACCTAAGCTAAAATTGAAATGAGCCTGAAGAGATTATTTATATGTGAACTAGCCATATGTATAAAGCAAAATTAAGCAGCGTTGTGGAGAAACCATCTGTAATTTTGCAGGTGTCTGGCATCTCCTCCTTCCTAGTGAGTTATGATTGTTTTTTGACTGCTCAGTTTTGATTACTGAGAGGTCATGGGTTGGTCTACTTGACCGCTCAGGACCAAAAGAATTGGGCTAGGGAATGCACTGAGCACGTGCTAAAGCTGGCCATAGACTGCCTCGTTGTTAACTCTATTCAACATTCGATCCTTCATGAAAGCTGAATGGATTGTACCATTGAGTGGAGCTGCAGGTTTCCCAGACAATGTTTGAAATTAGGGATATCAGCTGCAAAATGATGGATTGGAAAGCCACAGGAACCTTGGGTGATAAGATAGTAGTGTAATGTCCAGATTTATTCTAATATACAATTACTCATTTTTTAAGAAAGCTCTTCTGTTAGTAAGTTATAAACTCAGACAGGGCCAAGAGAGATACTGCCTGATTCATGCCAGTTAATAAAAAGAACAGTGCCCATGATGAAGTATGTATCACTATATAAATAAACAAGGAGAACGAAGGGAGGGTGTAATAGTCAAAAAAACATTGAACACCTGATTTAACAAGTTCAACAGACCTTTCAGGAAGGAAGCAAAGAACTGCACATTTTACATTCAAAAGTGTAACTGTGGTGTACACACAAAGGGCTTTTACTTCAAAAAGCCCTTTGTTTTTCTTTGTAGTCGTTCCAATGCCAACCCTTCTAGCTCCAGCCGCAATTATGTTATGAAGATCTGAAGGTCCAGGGAATCCTCCAGCTCTCCAGCATGCCGTTACTTCAGGTGCCCCATTGCGCTCACATGACGCCAGGCCATGCTTTCTTGCTTCCTTTTATCAAAATTTGCAACGGAGCATGCCTCGACCGACGGTAGAGGGGCGGAGGAATCGGACCAGCAGTTCTACATCTTGACAATTCCATGGGCTAGGAGTTGGACAGGCTGATGTGTGTTGATAATTAGATCAGAAATCTGATTTTTTTTTTTTTTTACTTTTTGTTTTCAGGAGTCTGCAAGAAATGCCAAGGGTTTTCCAGCTGTTAAGTTACATTACATATCAGAAATATGCCTCGGAACTTCTAGTGGTCAATGAGTTTAAGGATTTGACTTTCACCTGTGGTAAGTGATACGCTTTCTCTGTATAGTGTATTAGAATTGGTATAGGAAGAACTAATATTTCTTTATCATAGTGACGAAATCAAAGGAAATTAATTTTTACTTGTAAATTTATTCTGCTTTAGTTGTGCATCTACTTAAAGTGATTTTTAATTGAAAGCCTTATAAAAATGGTAATCACCATTGTATGAAAAACAAAACAACAGTTTTTTTTAATGTTTTTCTTTTTTTTTACTTTTTATTTTACTTTTTAGGTATTAAAAACATTTCCCTTGGACTAAACCCCCAGTGTCCATTTACAAAGGGTAATGAGTTTATTGAGGGTACCTTTCCTGATGCCACAACAAGGATCACTTTTGACTTCCTCATGCTTTATGCTTTCCTGCCAGCTACAGTCATTGTTTGCATGATAAGTTTTAAAATTAGAGACTTTCTGATCCGTAGATAACGGCATTGATTAATGATCTCCCAGCATGCCTTATTACTACAAACTTAGCTGTGTTTAAAGTAAAATAAACTTCTAAAAACTCCTATGGCGTAATGCAATAATGGTCACTAAACGGCCAAATCAGTGTAAAACCCGTGCTACCCGATGTAGTATATGGTTAATTGAGAGGCAGCCAATCACAGACGCGGCTGACGTCATGTGAAATGCCGCCGGAGGAAGGCTGTGTAAGTAGAAATGTGGGGATTTTTTTACAGAAATATTGTGGCAGGGGTTACCTAACTTACCTCCGAAGGATTTGAAGATAGGAGAAACAATGGCTGAGGATGGATCCGGATGGTGGGAGGGGGGGGGGGGGACTGTGCATGCCCCAGACCTTGATTAGGACGAGGAAACTGCATGGATCAGAAGCCTCACAGACAGCTTGGACTCTTCGGTTTCCTTGACTTTGAAAAGGCATATCTTGGGAACCATAAGGATCAGAGATGTAACGTAAGATTTATTTTAAACTACAGAATGGGGCCAGTAGTAGGTTTAATTATAGTTTTGGGGGTCGACATGCCCTTTAACGTCTTCTTCGTGGCCACATAAGCCGGCGTAGCTTACCTGACCGTGATCCCGCGATGCAGTAAATCTCTCCCCTTGTGGAGCAACCATGGCCCTTCCCCCACTCTCACCTACGACCCCCCCACAGTATAAAAACCATTTCAGACAAAGGCAGAATCAGACAGAGAGTTTAAAACCGCTGATTCTGCCTCTACCTGAAAAGGCTGTTTTTAAAATTTGTATAGGAAGAACTAATATTTCTTTATTATAGTGACAAAATCAAAGGAAATTATTTTTTACTTGTAAATGTATTCTGCTTTAGTTGTTCATCTACTTTACCATTGTATGGATCAGTGTTGTGGCCAATATACACCTTAAACTGCACTTAAATTGTCTTTTAATAAGGCTTGCAGTAAAAATGGTCAGAGATGGAACTGCACAAAGCCCATTTCTCAGATAATGGGAGGTAGGAATACCGACACCTACCTAAATTACTAAGTGATTTAAAAAAAAAAAAAAAATGTTAAAAATATCCTGTATTACAATATATTATTTATATTTATGGTTATCCTTTCACGTTGAATTTTCTTAAGGTTATTCCATGAACAGAATGCACTGCTCAATAAAAATGAATTCATTGAGAGTGGAAATGAGTCTGTAGCATTGTTTTCTTCCATGTGAATTATGGGCTAGGAAGTGGCCAGCCTTTGCCAAGGTCTATTACCACACATTCTTGGACTTATTATCCGTTATCAGCATGTGTCCACTATATTGCTCGGTAGAAAACAACTGGACCCTCATTGTTATCTCTTGTTCTTGCTAAAGACAGAAAACATCCCAGTGACCTGAGTTGGAGAACAAAACTTATTTCATCAGCATCCACCCCACTTCATTCACAAGCCCCAATCAGCAACTATTTAGGGACATCCAATCAGCCTAAAAACACAGCCTCCCAAGGCCACATTTGCATGTTTCTTGCACACTTATGATCGCATTTCGGGTAGCCACACTATGTGGCCTGCAATCTGTTCTCGGAGCACATGTGATCACTATTTTTCGGGGAATTACATGTGCAACAATTTCAGATCATTACAGAAATCACAGTGCAAACACACGGTAACACACATGAAATGCGATACATGTGTAGTACCATGCGCTGTAGAGAACGCTTATTCTCACCTCCCTTTGAATAATATTACGCTCAGGGGACCTGGAACTTACCTTACCGCCGCTCCACTCGCAGCTGCTCCTTCACTGAACAGCTGTTCTCTCCCGATCGCGCCCTATCTTTTGTATTGGCGCGCATGCGCCTAAGATAGGGCGCGCGGTCGGGACAGAGCGAGTGTCAGTGAAGGAGGGGCTGCGAGTGGAGCGGCGGTAAGGTAAGTTCCAGGTCCCCTGACCAAAATATTATTCACAGGGAGGTGAGAATAAGTGTTCTCACCTCCCTGTGAATAATACAAACGAATGGCAAATTGTTGTTTTTTTGGAATATGGGAGTTTACAGTCCCTTTAACTATCAGCCTATTATATTACATTATTTAAGAAGATAATAGACAATACCATATTACTGAACAGGGTGCGCTGGGGATTCTGATCTGAACAGATGGAGGATATTCTTTACTTCGTATTTGTACCATGTATATTCATGTCATGTCACACATCCCTTAGCAAACACAATTAGGATTATGCATTCAAACTGTCATTACCATTAGTGGAAACAACAATGTGATGCCTTGTAACACTAACATAACATTTGTAGGAAAATAAACGATTTTGTTTCAGACAATTTGCTGTTGGTTTTTTGTTTCATATACAGAAAGACATTTTATTATTGTATAATATATAATAAATGAAAAGTAAGCAGAGGATTGTGGCTAACGTACGTTTGAATCCAGTGCCATTGCTTTCCATGACTTATCAACATTCCTTTTATACTGCTCCAGTTCCTAAAAAAACATAAAATGAGATAAATGGTTATCTATTTATACAAAGTAAATAATGTAAATGACCCCCATTGTAAAACAGAAGGATATTTGCATGAACACAGCTAAGCACGACAATGTTAAGCTAGGTACACACCTAGCGATTTTTCCTCCTGACCGACCGTTCGATACTTTCGAACGGTCGGCCAGGAGGAAGGACTGTCGGTCGCGGCAAAAGCAGCCGCGTCCGATCGTGCGGTCCATAGAGGACCGCACGATCGGACGAGGTTTTCCACCCTGTCCGATCGTCCTTTCGTCCGATTTGGACGAACGGTCGATCGGACATGGGCACATTCGAATGCGATAATTTTGGTCCGATCGACTGATACACTGAACTATCGGTCGATCGGACCGAAATATCTAATCGTGTGTACCCAGCTCTAAGCACTGTTTATAGAGATAAAAAATTAGAGAATTCGAAAATCCGCGAGCGGACCCATTAAAACAAAAAAATCCTCGAAAATACGGACCCGAACGTATTTTCCCACATTATTCGAAAATACGAGGATTCTTCGAAAATACGAGGATTCTTCGAAAATACGGACCCGAACGTATTTCCCCGCATTTTCGAAAATACGAGAAATCCTCTTAATTTCTAAAATTTTCGAAAACGCGGTTTGGAAAAGTTCGGAAGGCGGAAACCCAGAAAATTCGGGATATCTGCCGTTCGCGAACGAGGTAAATCCGCCGCGGATCCGGGTTCGGATCCGCAAACTGGGCCATCACTATTTATAAGTATTTACGGGATATAAAAAAAATTATGTTTTCCCCTCTAAACTACCATAAAGCTTGGTACACACCATACAATAATTCAGGCTGACCAACCCACTTTTTTTGTTTTATTTAGTGGTTCAGGACAAATTATTGTATGGTCCTTGTGGCGGTTCCGAACCAGACAAACACACGATCGGACAGGTCGGAAAACCACGGCTGACTGTGCAGTCCTCTATGGACTGCACGCTCGGTCATGGTTACTGTCGGACACAGCTGCTTTAGCCACAACCAACAGTCCTTCCCCCTAGCCGCGCGGTCGAAAGCCTTGAATGGTCGGTCAGGAGGAAAAGTTGTATGGTGTGTACCAGACTTAAAGCATTAGTTTTAAATCCTCCAAGTGTTTTGCTGAATATTTTGTTTTATTCCATTTTGCAATCTGCATGGTCATCATTCTGTTTGCATATAGCATGTGGTATAATGACCCAAGGATTTTTATTTGTATTCTGATACACTACATAAATACGCACAGCCCTCAATTCTTCAAAATTTTATTTTACTGGTATCGTATTGTTACCTGATAAACAAGTAAAACTGATTGACTCGAGTATAAGCTGAGGGTTGACGTTCTCCCATAGACAGCCCCACAGAAAGCCTCATACACAGCCCCACAGAAAGCCTCATACGCAGCCCCACAGAAAGCCTCATACGCAGCCCCACAGAAAGCCTCATACGCAGCCCCACAGAAAGCCTCATACGCAGCCCCACAGAAAGCCTCATACGCAGCCCCACAGAAAGCCCCATACACAGCCCCATAGAAAGCCTCATACACAGCCCCATAGAAAGCCTCATACACAGCCCCATAGAAAGTCCCATACACAGCCCCATAGAAAGTCCAATACACAGCCCCATAGAAAGTCCCATACACAGCCCCATAGAAAGCCTCATACACAGCCCCATAGAAAGCCTCATACACAGCCCCATGGAAAGCCTCATACACAGCCCCATGGAAAGCCTCATACACAGCCCCATAGAAAGCCTCATACACAGCCCCATAGAAAGTCCAATACACAGCCCCATAGAAAGTCCAATACACAGCCCCGTAGAAAGTCCAATACACAGCCCCGTAGAAAGTCCATACACAGCCCCGTAGAAAGTCCAATACACAGCCCCGTAGAAAGTCCAATACAAAGCCCCATAGAAAGTCCAATACACAGCCCCATAGAAAGTCCAATACACAGCCCCATAGAAAGTCCCATACACAGCCCCATAGAAAGTCCCATACACAGCCCCATACAAAGTCCAATACACAGCCCCATAGAAAGTCCAATACACAGCCCCATAGAAAGTCCCATACACAGCCCCATAGAAAGTCCAATACACAGCCCCATAGAAAGTCCAATACACAGCCCCATAGAAAGTCCAATAAATAGCAGTCTGGGCTGATCTGATTTTGGTGCCTAACCCACCAAATTCAAGAGGATTCTGTGTGTTACAGGGTACAGCTTTTGTTTTCCCAGGGCTATGTAATTTTGTCCAGCTGCTCCTTTAAGCATCCAGATCAGAGTATAAGTCAAAGGGAGACTTTCAGGATGATTTTAAAGGTACAATTTCTCGGCTTATACTCAAGTATATATTGTAATATGTAGCACTGAAAATGCAAAATGTTTCCTTAGTCCTGTTGTAAAATCTTCAGTTCATCTACTATCTGGATCACATATACATGAGATGCGGTGACTATGGCTTTGGCAGTTGCCAATGACCGACAGCTTTACAACAGGATTAAAGGAGAAGGAAAGTGGAACGAGTGTCCAAACTGCTATATTTTGAAACTCCTTTGCATCTAGTTGCATCTCACGGTGAGCCAAATCCTTATTTGGCACAATCCCCATAGACTTGAATAGGGTTAACATCACCATCAACAAAGGAAGAAAGAAAGCATTAATCATTTAAATCATTTGAAGGTATTTGTTAATATTTAAAATCGAAAATATAGATAATGTCCAAATTACATGGGAAATCATTAAACTTCATTTATCATTAGACTTTCATTATTCTTTAATATCAGGGAAAGTTATTAAGTATACATAGAAAGCATTTACAGTACTTGCCTTTCTAGCTGCTTGAGACAATTATATACCATGTAAAATCATACTGAACATATGCAACAGCAAGCCCTGCAGCTGCTTTTCTTAATGCCTCCCCAGCTCCTCTTGTTCACTGAGGTCAGGCATGCTCAGTGTAGTATAAATAGAGCTGCTTTAAACACAATTTATATGGCAGTTTGTGTCTTTCTGAGCTGGGCAATTTAACAAAGAATTTGGTAAATTTCTCCTTTAAACTGCTTCGTGCATAACATATTATACATTCAGGAAGATTCAATAAAAGTTCTTATCATTAAAAATGGTGCTAATTTTGCCCCAACCAATCAGATGTTATTTAACATTTGAAAGCCAACATCTGATTGGTTGGGGCAAAATTAGCACCATTTTTAACGATAGAACTTTTATTGAATACCCTAATTGTCTTTATAGTGGTGGTTTAAAATCTATTGGAAAACGGTGTGTAGGTTGGCTATTTAAGGTTAGTATGCATGCGATTCCGTGTGCGATTGCGTTTGGTGTTGCAGTGTGGCCGCTAAAAACACCAATAAATGGTAAAATCCCACTACAGTAAAATGGCATTAAAGTAAATGTAACCCCCTAAAGAAGTGGATGAAATAACGGTTTGTATGTACAAGGACTGGCCAAACCCCAGGCCTCAGTCACATGCTCCCTTGTCTAATCTGTCCTGTAAAATGATTGGCTATACTACTGCACCAACCTCTGACCAACTGCAACAAGTTCCTGCAACAAGCTAGGACTGAGCATGTGTAAAGAACACAATGGTCTGTGACCACAATGTGTGAAACTGGAATGCTGGGAAATAAAACACAAACCCCATGTTAGAAAGGTCAATTTCCTAACATCCATATCAAAAGAGACTAGACACAGATTACTGGTTTAATATTAGGCTGGGTACACACCAGCAGAGTTTTTGTCCCGACTGTGAGTTCGCTACCAGCGAGTGCTTGGACGGGACAATGTGCAGCCCCATAATTTACCAACAGGCCTGATCGCCCATTTATCCAATATGGACAAACGGGTGACCATAAGATATTCCAGACGGAATATATCTTTCCAGGTCGGAAATACCTTATGGTGTGTACCCAGCCATAAAGTGCTCTTCCTTCTGAAAGAGTGTTGTGCTAATGCTTTCGCTGCGCTTTAAATACATCAGTTACAAGTAGTAAAGAAACATCTGTAAACATTCTGAATATCGATTTCCCTGTTTGTGGTTCTGTATTTGATTCATTTTCAATAGAATGGTCAATCTTTTTATCTAGTATTATTATATTGCACTAAATATTTATATTAAAATGTATGTAAAAGAGTTGAACATAGAAGGTTTATGTAAGAATAGCTCTAAAAACGAATGCAGCTACATTGGAAGACTCATATTATGCAATATTTTGATATTCACACCTAATATGACAGATCAGCACTAACCCACACTGCAGGAAAATCCCAGATGGCAACAGATCAAAGGGCATTGAGTCAGCTAGTTACAATATTATCTTATCTTGGGTTTAATTTGCTAAATTGCATCTGATTTCTGTTCTTAATCTATAAACCTAAATTAGGAAGGGGAAAAAACTGTTTACATGCATACATTGTATATTGCTTTGCACTCTGTGGCTTTATAAACCATGGATGGGTGAATATACATTAGAGGGGGGGCAGAAAATGTCCTTGGGAAAAAGCCCATAATTATTTTGTTTAATAACAGGTGGCTTTACTACTTTAGGCCCCCTCTGGCCATAGTAAAATATCCAAAATAATGGGGTGGCCAATCATGTGGTCCATTGGAGACGTATTGAAGGAGCCCCTAAAGCTTAGCACTTTCAGGAGATTTTTTTATGCCAAACTGTGAAATCAGTGTGATGTTTTTAACATACAGGATTTTCAATGTACATTATCCAGGAAAGAGAAGCTTGCTTAGTTCATAAAACACGACCAAGCACATTTATTGGTCATTTTATAGCATAAAATTTCAGTAACCCTAAAGCCTTGTACACACGTGCGATCACGCTGTGTACCAACATTCGCTTCGGGCGATAATCGGCCCATGTGTAGGGCCTTTATTGGCCGAAACGGGCGTCCGGCCGGGGATCGCCGAACAACTGACTTGGCAGATCCCCGAACGACCGACCGTTTCAGCCGATAAAGGCCCTACACATGGGCCGATTATCGCCCGAAACTAACGTTGGTACACATCGTGCGTCGTGACCCGCGATCGCATATGTGTAGGAGGCTTTAGAATCATTGGATAACAGAGCAATTAATGTAACGAGTGGCATACCATATATACTCGAGTATAAGCCAATCTGAGTATAACCCGGGGTACTTATTTTTTACCTGAAAAACAAGTAAAACTGATTGATTTGACTATAAACCGAGTGTTGACTTTCTCCCATAGACAGCCCCATAGATAGTTCCACAGACAGTCCCATAGAAATCTTCATACACAGTCCCATTCACAGCCCCATGCACAGATGTTCCCTGTATACCTTTCTGTGCAGCCTGTTTGTTGAATCCTGTTACTTCTATTGTTTGTTTTTCCCCTGTCCCTTGCATTCTGGGCTGATCTGAGTGAGCAGGACGACAACTGCCTAACCTACCAAAATCAAGAGGATTCTGTGCGTTACAGGGTACAGCTTTTGTTTGCCCAGGGCTATGTAATATTGTCCAGCTGCTCCTTCAAGCATCCAGATCAGCCCAGACCCGGGAGACTTTTAGGATAATTTTAGGTAAAATTTCACGGCTTATACTCGAGTATATACGGTAACTAGACCACTAATGGGACCCCCCATAATGGGTAACTCCCGTTGGGGAAAAACAGTATTTACTTATTATCGTTCGTGTGTAGGGGCTGTTCCTGACATATCTGAGTGCTGATGGATGACCATAGTCTGCACTCCGATTGATCGGGAATGACGGAAAGTTTTCGATGGTCGGTAACGTCTCTCTTTAAAGTAGAGGGAGCCGATCTGATCATTCGGTGTATGGCCGCACGGCCGACAGATTCCCATAATCAGGTCCGTGTGTGCTGTTCCCACAGCATGTGTGCCGCCAGATATCTGTTGCCACACATGCTGTGGAATCGCATGTGTATGGCCAGCTTAAGTTTATCTCTCAAGCAGAGAGATAAAGGGACACTTAAAAGTCCAATATAGGATTTTAAAAAAGGGAATTTATAATTTCCAGGAGACACAACTCCTACTTCCTGACACACCTCTGGCTGACAAGGGTTTGCAGGCACCCGACATCAAATAAGGAGGTGGGGTGATGAGTGACAAATTAAAAAATGGTCATCGAGGGGGGGGGGGGGGGTAAATAAGTCTTTAGGAGGCGTGTAATAAAGGGAGATGGGGGGGCTCGAAATAAAACAATATATATATATATTTAAAATGATGTGTTGGGCATTATACTGACCATAAAGCCACATTGTTCTTCAAATATTATTTATGGACAGGTTCACTTTTATCTTTAAAAGAAGATCAGCTAAGTTCAAGTTGACCTATGGTGTACAGAAGTCCTGTTTCAAAGATATAAAATCACCGACTAACAAACTGCAGATATATAACTGTACCAAATATCCAAGATAATTGCCTGTGTCATTAATGATTGCTCCAAGGACACCTTCTATGAAATTAAAAAAAGTCCTTGAGTGTGGCACATATAAACCATAATACAGACATGTAACCTGCGGCCGTTGATCTTAGATATTTATGTTAAAGTGTTTAGTTAGCTGGCAGCATGTTATCTAAAATCCAGCTGATAAAAACTATACTTTTAGTTCTAACTCTCTACAATAGGAGCTTCATATTACAATTATGGACTATGCAACATGCAATGTGCAAACAGCAGGGTTACTCTCGGTCAAATCGTAGCGCAAGTAGGACTGTCCACTTATAAAAGGTTATTTAACTTATGTAAAAAAACCAACAGATATATAAAGATGTAATAGAAAACATAGAAATCTGTATAAAAATAGAATTCTAGTGCACACACAATTCTAATTGCATATTGGCTACCTCCATAAGGTTGCTGCTACAAACAGTCTGCTAAACCCTGGATAAATAAAAGCAATTCGTTCAATAAATTGGCCAAAATATTTTTAGCCCAGTCACCACATCAAGGTTGCTTTCTTTAACTGGGTCCTAACCTACTGGTACTTGCCTTTTTGGCTGCATGAGCTGACAGATTCTCCTGTGTGGCCTGGATGCTTGAAGCTGACTCTCTAGTTTAAAGTACTTCTAGTTACACTTTAATATGGATGTACAACAGCCCAATTTACTATATATTGTATTACATTGAAGGTTTGACAAAGCCTTCTGGGAAATTGTACTCCACCCAGAGTTAGGTCATGTGCTCGTTATAGCAAAGTACTTTAAACTAGCTTCAAGCATCCAGGCCACACAGGAGAAGCGGTCAGCTCTCCTTCTAGAGGGAGTGTCAGCCCAGATAAATGACCCAAGGTAAACTGTTAGGACCTTCCATACTGGGGTTACCTTGACGTGGTTGGAAGGCTTTTCACTTTTATGCATAAAATTGTAACTAAAACCCCCATGTTTTTACTGTTTGCACTAGCATAAATATTATGATATATGGGGCCCAGAAATGTGCATTGATCATCTCTTTTCTTGTTTGTTCGGAAGCCTGAAGGGGCAGGGTGGGATGTCTGTTTATAGCTTATTGGTGTTTTTAGGGGGGTTGTTTTTTTAGATTCGAGCATAAAAAATTGGGTTTAGTTCTCCTATAACTGAACAGGAATTGACAAAAAATGGCCATAAACCCATCCGTTACAGTCCATATGCAATAGACCTGACTGATTCCAATCATTTATGGTAGAATCAATGCAAATAAGGAACCAATTTTGAAGCAATCGACTGATCTATAAAATAGAAAAATCGCCCCCCCACTCTCTCTCTCTTTACCCCTCCCTTCTAGCTACTGTTCTCCCACTCCCCCTTTTTCTTTCTCTCAAATACAAGTGTACAGTTCCATATGGAACTAATGTTATATGCTGTAAATGGACTAAACTGAATCATGTGTAACTTGTCCGGTTTATAAATAAAACTTACTAAAAAAATAATAAATCGACCCGTGTATGGGAAGCCTAAGGCTGGGTACACACGGGGGAATTATTTGCAACTAGCGAACGCTGGGTCGGGACAAATGACTGTTGGGCACGGCAACAGTCAATCATTTTTAGCAGTCAATCATTTTATCTAACAAGTTGATGGAAATGTAAACAGATCGAATACAAATTGATCTGTGTATGGCTTGGTTGAGTAATCCTATCCACAGTGGGGGCCTGTGATATTGTGTAGAAGATTTTTTTTTCCTTTTTTTTACTTTGTTATCTTTACAACTCGTTCACTGTGACTTGTCCTTCAGCATTGAGCATTTCAATTTTATCCAATCGGTGACAGATAAGATAGCATCAGAATTGCTTCTTGAGTATTCCTTGTGTTTATCCTACAGTAACCTCTAGGCAATTTGTTTCGTGAGAGCCTATTGGTTCGTACACACGTACGATTTTCAACAGACCTCCGAGCCCCAACCGACCCCCCAACGCGACTCGGAGGTCTGTTGAAAATCGTACGTGTGTACGAACCTTATGAGTGCAACTGTACGTTTAGAAAATACCAGTGAGGCGTATCCCAAAAACAAATATACAAACAAGAGAAGAAATAGTCACCTGATCTTTCTGAGTTCGCATCATATCGACTGCAGCTTCTGTATACTGTGGGTCCTTAGCAGGGTCTCTCATCTCTCTTGTGTCACCTGTGTTCTAGTTGGGAAAAACAGCAGTCATGAACACTTACAATGTGGTTTCCTGCACACAAGGGTGTTGTCTTGACAAAATTTAAACATTACTTTATAGCAAAAAAGTTTAAAGGGCATGTACACCCCCAAAACTATAATTTCCCCCATTACTGGCCCCACTGTGCAGTGTTTAAAAATCCTTACCTCACATCCCTGCTCCAAATGGTTCTCCTGTAATGCCCCTCCAAAGTCCAGAAAACTGACCACCAGGAGCCTGGCCACCAGGGAAATTGTTTCCGCCTCTGAGATGTTCTCTCAGAGGTTTTTGGCTTGCTCAGAGCAGCCCTTCACTCCCCCCCCCTTCTGCTCTCCCTCCCCGTAGTGTAAAATCCCTTTGCCACTTAGTAGGGCTAGTTCCCCAACAGCTATAATATATTTTTCAGAAACTCCCCCAATCTTTATTTACCTTCCCCCTCTCCCCCGGCGTTCTGAACTGCCGGCAGCGGCATCCGTGATTGGCTGCCTCTCAACCAATCACAGACGTGGCTGCCGGTCCGGCCCCCTGCTTGCAGTTTCATGCAAGCAGAAGGCCAGGCAGTGCGGTGGAGGATAGAGGTAAGGTAAGTAAAGATCGGGGGACTTTCTGGAAAATATATTATAGCAGTTGGGGCTGGGGGAACTAGCCCTACTATGTGGCAAAAATTTGAAAAAGGGGTGGACATGCCCTTTAATTTGCCAATCTCACTGTGAACAGTCTAGTGAGAACTGACGAGAAGATGAAGTCCATTCTTTCTTGTAAGACTCAGGTTTAAAGATGCTAACCACATCATCACAATGTTGTATACAATGACAGAATGTGGGAAAGAGGAAGTACTTGCTAACTAACCTCTATATCACCAAATCTTCCCCATGCTGGTATCCTCTGAAACAATTGTTACCCCCTGCTTATTTACTGGACATCATAGATGGAATCGAGTGTGTATATGGGGCTTTACAGATTCTGCCTGTCATCTGCTAAAGATTGGTACTGTGTATTTTCTGTAGTGTGTGCGATACATTCCATTTAATGTGTTCAAATAATCACTCTATATACCTTAGATGGAAAATGCATTTCATACACTTTTTTCCATAGTTCCATGGGTGTGCGTACACGGAAACGGCTGATGTCAGTGTCAGATGCAGGGGGAGTACCTGTAGAGAAAAATAGTTTAAAAACCAATTAATAAAATTAAATTAATTGAAGTAATTAAATCACTAGACTTTCCCTTTTTCTAACACGGAAAATAAGAATTCAATGGCTATCTACACAATGTGGAACCCCCTACAGTGCTGTTCATTGCTGAGCTCTAGAAGAAGCGGAAACTCCTTAACCTATGGGGAAGTCTGTTCAGACAGGTGGAAGTGAATTAACTTCTAGTGAGCTTAGACTGATCACTGGATGAGATACTACAGTCTTGTATAAATAGAAAGAGACAGGATTATGAATGATCGACCAACAAAGTGACGTGCTATTGGTTGTCCCGGCAGGTCAACAAACAATGACTGACCAAGTAACTATACATTGGCTAAGGTTGGGTGCTGATCTACATTATAGTCTTTATTACCGTACTGTCAAATGTCTTGCTAGACAACATCATGTGTGCATACACTTAGCTGGGTGTACCCAGGATAAGGTGAATTATGGGAGCTGAACCCTAGTACCCACAGGCTATTTTCATAAATCACCCAGCATCCACAGCAAAGAGAGAGGTGAGACACAGCTTATCGTATCTTTGTGGATGTGCTCTGTCCAGGGCTGGATTTACCATTAGGCACGTGCCTAGGGGCTCCTGAGGTTGAAGGGGCAGCTGTCAATCTCCTCCACCAATCCAACCCCTTTATAGTTTTTCTTCCCCAAAAAAGAGAAAATGGGTGTGTTTTGGGGTGTGGTCAGTGTTTAGGGGTGGGGCTAAGGGCGCCAGGATCTTTGGACCTACAGGCTCTTGAAGTATAAATCCGGCTCTGGCTCTGTCTATTGGGACAATGTTGTCTGGAGACGTTAGTTCTCCTTTAATTATAGATTAGATACAGCAAAGTACTTTTTTTCAGTTTGCATACCCTTTAACATTTTAACAAATGGACACGATTGGTGCGTTTTAGATCGATTATTACTAAATCACTGATCTGATGGTTGTTGAGTTTTCTTCATATTTCCGTTTAATGTGATTAAATCATTGATCAGAAATCAATTGAAGCAACAAGGATACTGTTACTTGCGCAATTCAGATGCACTGCTGATTTTGCTTAAAGGGCAGCTTTACTTAAAAAAATTACTTTACTCACCCTAATCTAAAGTAGCACTTACTCTGAGGTGTGTGTATTGCTGCATGCCTTCAATCCACTTGTACTTGTTTTGCTTGTATGCCCCCTCCCTCTTTTAACCACCCCCCCTTCCATCTGACCTGACTTTCCCATATACTCTAAAAACAGCATACAGAATACAGCATACCAACTGTCACCATTCCAGCTACATCAAACTGCACACAGAAGAATAGTTTATGATAAAGTGATAGTAATTTAAAAAATTAGAAATTAGATAGAATTAAAGTTTCTAGTAACGGTAGTAACAGTAACAATTTAAAATAACACTTTTTTCAGTATAGATGCCCTAATAGAAAATATAGAATCAATATAATTATTTTGAATTGGTATTAATGACTTGTAAGTTGGTTTCTAACTGATTTACTGAAGAACAGGAGGTAAATGCACTCTCTCTTACCTCCGGTTCTTCAGTAAATCTTACAGGAGAGGAAGAGATACTTACCTGCGGACCCACTCCAGTGCCGAATTCCCAGACGCCTCCGACGCATCTCCAGTCCTTTGCACAGTGCGAAGGAGCGAGGACGTGTCGGAGACTGTCAGTGAAGTCGGCGCTGGAGCGGGTCCGCGGGTAAGTGTCTCCTCCTCCCCTGTAAGATTAACTGAAGAATGGGAGGTAGGAGATTGCATTTACCTCCTGTTCTTCAGTAAATCAGATAGAAACCAACTTACTTTTTTGATGGACATACCCTTTAAATATCTGAAATAAATGCTTACCAATTTGGCTAAAGGAATCAGATCCAGCTGGGATGATAATTGGCTTATTGTGATCAATGGACAGCAATTTGCTAAAGGAAGAGAACAAATGTATCTTTTGTAGTTAGATTACTATTTACACATACATCTGGTGAGCTCACAGAACCCACAGAATAGCCATATAGGCCGATAATCGGCTTGTGTATGGGCCCTTTATCGGCTGAATGAGAGATTGGTCAGGCTTACCTAACCGCATGTTTGGTCTATTCAGGGATAGGACACACTGCTGCATTTTAACTGGTGATCCGATCACACACTTGTTTTGGCCAATTGTTGTGGGCACATGAGGTGCATTGGCGTGTTGCAATCTGGTAATCAGGAGCGCCATCTGCAACCAGAGTGCACATCAACACGCACTAGCATACTGTAAACGTGCACACAATCACAAGTGTTAAAGGAACACTTAACTTAAAAAACAAGTATTTGGCATCCGTTTCTATTATTCACAGGGAGGTGAGGACGCTTATTCCCAACTCCCTGTGAATAATAGTTTGCTCAGGGGACCTGGAACTTACCTTACCGAGCTCTTCTCGCCAGCTGCTCCTTCACTGACAGCCGTTCTGTCCAGACCGGGCGGCCTATCTTAGGCGCATGCGCGCCAATACAAAAGATAGGGCGCGTGGTCGGGACAGAGCGGCTGTCAGTGAAGGGGCGGCTTGCGAAAAGAGCTCAGTAAGGTAAGTTCCAGGTCCCCCATAGCAAACTATTATTCATAGGGAGTTTGGAATAAGCGTCCTCACCTCCCTGTGAATATTACAAACGGATGCCAAATACTTGTTTTTTAAATTTAGTGTTCCTTTAATGCAACAATAATGTGCAGTATTTGCAAGATGTGAGCAGTCAAAACATGTGTGATTACAGGGCCGACTCGCGATGCACAACTGTCGGACGAACGACTGATTATCTGTTATCACTGAATGGGCGATCGTCATGTGAAACATGGACTGATGATCCAACCTCGCAGTGCTTCCGGGGTCGGCTCATCGATTGCACGTCTTCATAGGCCTTTACTTACCTATACAAACCAACAGATCTTTTGGCTGCCAGAGACTTTGAACAGGTTTAAGGTCCATACAGACCTTCAAACGTGGGACCAACCTGCAACACGCTTATAGAACAAGCACACGTTTTGGCCAAGTATCATTTAATGTGTGGGCAGAATCAATGGTGCCTGACCAAGCACCCATACATCGAATGACAGCCGGCTAAAAAATGTCTGTTCGCTACATCATCGTGCATCGCGGGTCGGCACAGAAATCCCACGTGTGTTTGAACCTTTACACTTGACGGCTTCTCCTTGGCACTAGTTTTTGAAGAGCGATGCGGTATGGGCTTATGTAAGAAAACTATCAATATTACAAACTTTATTTATGTAATTTTAATTTATCGGTTTAATTGCTTGTGCTTATCCTTTTGTTTGTATACTCTGTATTTAATAATAATGATTTATAAATAAAATCATACATACACATAAAACCCCTAAAAATAGTCTATACATTTCAAACACAATGCCCCAACTGATATAAGAAATAGATAAATGGACAGGATTGTAATTATTCTTTTCAAAACTTTGTACCTTTTATCTAGGCCAAATGCAAAATGATTTATAAATGAACGAGTTACTGGTTTGACTGTCAGGGATTCAGATTTGCTGGTGAACTAAAATACATAAATAAAAGTGTAGAAACACAGTTAAGTACATCAAACTTCTATAAACAGATTGGAAACCAAAAGTAAATATTTTAAACATTTTCAGAAAACTGTCAGAAAAATGTATAATCAATTCCACAGAAAAAAAGCCCCAAAAAACTTATTAATGACATATTGAATTGTTCTATAAAAAAATTAAGTCACTGAGGGGGGAAAGGGCTTCCCTTCGCTTGCCACTGTCCTCTCAGAGGACAAGGAGGAAGCAGAAACCTTTCACACAGGAAGACAGCTCCTACTCTTCAGTTTCCTGGACTTTGTACAAGCACTGCAGGAGAACCTTATGGAGCAGAGATGCAAGGTAAGGATTTTTTTTAAAATACACGGTGGGCCCAGCACTGGGGCAAATTTTAGTTTTGGGGGTGGACATGCTCTTAAGGTTGTTCCTACCTCCCAGTATAGTTTCTGTAAAGAGCGCCAGCACAAAGAAAACTGCTTCAGCATTATCTTTAAAGGAAAACTAAACCCATATTTTTACACTTTTACACTAAACATATCCCCTCTAAAAGCACCAACAAACTGTGAAATAGCAATACAGTAAATAGCATTAAAGGGGCACTATACTGAAAAAATTACTTTTCCTCATCTTAATCTATAAATAAATACATGTAAGTAGCACCTTCTCTGAGGTGTGCGTGTTGCTGCATGCCTTCAATCCAGCACATGTTTTGCTCAGGAGCAGTATCCCCCCTCCCTATTTTAATGACTCCCACTTTCATCTGACCTGACTTTTTTCCCCCACAAACCAACTGTCAAGTCTGCACACAGCATACCAACTGTCAAAACTCTGTCACCATTCCAGCTACAGTAAAACTGCTCACAGAAGAATAGTTTATGACAGCAAGGCACTTGATTGACAGCTGACATTTAAGATGTTTTAGCTTGGATATCTCAAGAAATAGGGGACAGGTTGACAAAATAATGCACAGTGGTGTTAAGAAGAATTAAAGTTTCCATTAATGATCAATTTGAAACAACATTTTTTTCAGTATAGATGCCCTTTAAAGTATATGTCACCACTCGAAGAACTGGATGAAATAACCGTGTATGTACAGTGACTGGCCACACCCCTGATCTCAATTGCATGCTCCCTTGCCTATTCTGTCCTGTAAAAGGATTGGCTAGAGGCTACTAGTGGGTGTGACCGACTGTACCAACTGTAACAAGTTCCCGCAGTATCTTAGGACTGAGCATGTGTAAAGAACATAATGGTCAGTGACCACACTGTGAGATATTGGAACACTGGGAAATAAAACACAAACCTCATGTTAGAAAAGGGGATTTTTAGGTCTTACTCACCTGTAAAATCCCTTTCTCTGAAGCCGTAAGGGGGACCCAGGACACGTAGTGGTTAAGTACCCTTTCTCCAGGAGCGGACACTTTAAAATTGAAAGACTGAGGCCCCAGTGCTCCTCCCCCTCAGCTATAACCTCTGAGCACCGGAAGCCTCCTCCAGTTGGTCCCAAAGAGGGAGCGTAAGCCAATAGAGAGATAGGTAATAGTAGCATAAACGACAGAAAACTTAAACAGGCAACAGGCCAAAAACAATCATGTCCAAAACTAGGGAGGGAAATACCTGGGTCCCCCTTACGGCTTCAGAGAACGGGATTTTACAGGTGAGTAAGACATAAAAATCCCCTTTTCTCTTGCAGCCTTAGGGAGACCCAGGACACGTAGGGGACGTCCCAAAGTCCCGAAATCGTAGGGTGGGCCCTATCACAAGCACTTAAAACTCCCCCGTTCTGAGGATAGATTCGCCCAAGCTAGTATCCATCCTAGTAAAAACTTGGAGTCGATAAAATTTGATAAAGGTATGGATGGAAGACCAAATTGCCGCTCGACATATCTGGTCCACCGAGGCGCCATGGCGAGCTGCCCAAGAGGCTCCCACCGCCCTAGTAGAGTGGGCCGTAACCCGCAAGGGAGGAACGGCGCCAACCGCCAAGTAGCAGCGGACGATAGTAGATCTAATCCACCTTGCCAGAGTTTGTGGAAAAGCCCTGGACCCCCGGCAGGGCGCCGCCAGAAGAATGAACAAGGCCTGAGTGGAACGGAAACCCCCCGTGCGAGCAATGTAGATCCTCAGGGCTCTCACTACGTCCAGACAGTGCAATTCACGTTCCTTGGAAGAAGACGGATTCGGAAAAAAGGTTGGAACAACGATTTCCTGATTGATATGAAACGACGAGACCACCTTTGGTAAAAAGGAAACGTGATGCCGAAGAATGGCCTTGTCCGAAGAAATAGACAGGCACGAGGGATCCACTGATAAGGCAGCTAGTTCCGATGACCTTCTGATGGAGGATATAGCCAGGAGAAAAACCGTCTTCCAGGAGAGAAGTGATAAGGGAACCGACGGTAAGGGTTCAAAAGGTGGCCTAAAGATAGATCCCAGGGCTGAACCGGAGACCGAATTGGAGGACGCAAATGGGCTACTCCCTGTAGGAAGGTCTGGATGTCCTTCCTGTAGGCAAGCCCCCTATGAAAATAGATAGACAGGGCCGAAACTTGGCCCTTAAGGGCGCTGAGCGATAGACCCCCATCAAAACCTTTTTGAAGAAAACTAAGGACTCTGGACAGAACGAATCTGGCCGGGGGAAAACCCCTGGATGAGCTCCACATTACATACCTTTGCCAGATCCTATGATAAACCTTGGACAAAGATGGCTTTCTCGCCGCTAACATGGTAGGTATTGCCAACGCCGGTACCCCTCGTCTTCTTAGTATGGTGGCGTCTTCTTAGTATGGCAGATTCAACCGCCACGCCGTTAAATGTAGGTGCCGAAGATCTGGGTAGTGGAAAGGCCCTTGTATAAGAAGATCTGGGCGCAGAGGAAGCGACCATGGGTCTCCGGCGGACATGGAGAGAAGATCCGAGAACCAAGCTCTCCTTGGCCATCGAGGAGCGACGAGAATTACTGGAGCTTGTTCCCATTTTATCCTCTTCAGAACCCTGGGTATCATAGGTGTTGGTGGAAAAATGTAGCCCAAGCGGAACAGCCAGGGTGCCACTATGGCATCTACGAAGGCCGCCATCGGATCCCTTGTCTTTGCGCAAAAGGTCGGAACCTTTCGGTTGTCCCGAGAGCCCATTAAGTTGATGTATGGAGTCCCCCATCTCCGTGTCAGTTGTTCGAAAACCTCCGGATGGAGATCCCATTCTCCTGGATCGAGCGTTACTCGGCTGAGAAAATCGGCCTCTGTGTTGAGGACCCTCGGTATGTAGATTGCTGATAATGCCGGTATGTGAGTCTCTGCCCAGGTTAGAATTCGGTGTGCCTCTGCCATGGCCATATTGCTTCTCGTGCCCCCTTGATGATTTATGTATGCCACAGCCGTGGCATTGTCCGACTGTATGCGAACGCTCTTGCCCATCAGGAAAAAAGTCCAGTGAGACAGAGTGAGGAATATTGCTCTTAACTCCAAGACATTTATGGGCAGGAGCATTTCCTCCCTGGTCCAAAGACCTTGAGCCTTTTGAGAGTCGTATATAGCTCCCCATCCTCAGAGACTGGCGTCCGTCGTCACCACTGTCCACATGGGTAGACAAAGGGTTTTGCCCATTGCTAAGTTGCTCTCCATCGTCCACCAGGTTAGGGAAGACTGAATCCGATGCGGAAGATGTATCCAATTGTCCAACTACTGTTGGGACTTGTCCCAACAGCGGAGCAGGTGTCTCTGAAGTGGTCTTAGGTGGAAAAGCGCGTAGGGAACAGCTTCCACCGACGACACCATCTTCCCCACCAGACGCATCGTTTGTCGGATAGAGATTTGATTGCTGGCCTGAGCTTGGCTGGCCATCTTCGTCAATGATGCGATCTTGTCTTGGGGAAGAATGACCCTGTGAATGGTTGTGTTGAATAACATACCAAGGAATATCATGCGATTTGATGGAGTCATCGAGGATTTCACCCGGTTTATGATCCATCCGAACCGAAATAGGATTGTTAAACACTGAGCGACCTGACGTTGAGCCTGGTTCAAGGATCTCGCCTTTATTAACAGATCGTCTAGGTAAGGGAGAATAAAAATCCCTTGAAGGCGAAGGAATGCGGCTTGGCAGGTCATGACCTTTGTGAATACCCGCGATGCTGAAGCCGAATGGCATGGCCGTGAACTGGAAGTGCCGGGGACCTATGGCAAATCTGAGAAAGCGGTGATGACCGTTCCAGATGGGGATGTGTAGATACGCGTCCTGGATGTCCAGGGACGCGAGATAGTCGCCTGGTTCTATAGACAAAATTACTGATCGCAGGGATTCCATCTTGAACCTGTGTTTTTGTACATAGATGTTGAGAGCTTTTAGATCCAAAACGGGACGAAACGTTCCATCCTTCTTTGGCACCAAAAAAAGGTTCGAATAGAAGCCCCGAAATCTCTGATCTTCTGGAACCGGGGAGATTACTTGCGCCCGGAGGAGAGAAAGTATGCAGCCGTTGAGGGTTTTGAGGCGGCTTGGGCATCTCGTTATGCGGGAGGGAAAGAAACGAGGAGGAGAACTCTATTCGGTAGCCGTTGGTCAGAGTATCCATCGTCCAGGTGTCTGTGGACGGCATGTTCCATTCTTTGACGAAAAAACGAAGGCAGCCTCTGACCTGAAGAGGTGGAGGATAGTCATGCCTGTTTGTTTTTATCTCCCCCTGTTTTGAAGTCTCCTCTTTTGGAAGGCCAGGGAGTAAATGGTCTGTGTCCCTGACGGTTGGGAAAGGTATTGACCTGTTCTGTCTGTACCCGGGGAGGAGGGCGCGAGACTCTTGAGGGGCGAAAGGAGGATGAACGTCGAAATGACAGAAAACGACAGGTTCTACTTTTACCTCCCGTGGCTTGGGCAATTATCTTCTCAAGTTCGGGCCCAAACAGGAGGTGCCCCAGGAAGGGTAGGTTGGTGAGGGCTTTTTTGGATGCCGGGTCCGCTGCCCAGACTTTAAGCCATAAGGATCGCCTGGCCACCGTCGTGGCCGCCGATGACCTGGCGATGAGTCTGCTAGACTCTAACGCCGCGTCCCCAATATATATATCTGCATCAGATAGCTGTTGTACAAGATCGATTAGACAGCTGTCAGACGATTCCTTGGCCACTATTTGATACAGTTGGTCTAACCAGGCTTCTATAGCTTTGGCCACCCATGCGGAGGCAAAGGTGGGGCGTAAGGCTGCGCCAGCTGCCGCAAATGATGTTCTTTAGAATCCCTCCAGTCGTCTGTCTGTGGGATCTTTAAAAGTGGCTGTCTTGGCCAGAGGTATAGCTGTGGCCCTGGAAAGTCTCGCCGCCGGTGGGTCGACTGCTGGTGGCAAGGACCACCTATCCACATCCGGCTTGGGAAAAGGGAACATCATTTGAAAATGTTTTGACAGGTGAAATTTCTTCTCCGGAGACGCCCATTCTTCCAAGACGATCTGTTCCAGTTGATCATACGAGGGAAAGATCGCTGTCGATTTCTTAGGACGACTGAACAAGCACTTGGATGGGTCCGTTGGTTCGACCGGATCTCGTATGTTAAGCACCTGCAGAACAGATCTAATAAGATCGTCCATGGATTCGGGTGTGAAAGTGGTCTGAACTTCATGTTCAGAAGCTAATGAGTCCAGAAATCTCTTCCCCTGACGGAAATACCGGGAGACCTGAGGATCTGGCGGCTCTTAAAGGCCTGACTTCTGTTCCAGAGGGATTAACCGACTGTAACACCTGGGAGAGAGATGTCGAAATTATCCACATAGAATCTGCTAGAGATTTTGCTCAGGCCGGTTCAGACTCCTGGGAGGGTACCCCCGGAGATACTCGGGGCAAGACCAAACCAGGAGGCGGATTCTGTAAGGAATCAATGGAAGCCCGAAGAGATTTAGACCACTCGGGTTCCTGACTGTCAGCTGCAGTCTGAGCAGGCTGAGGGTCTTGGTTAACACTGCATGACCCACATAGGGGCCCAGATAGGCCGGCTGGCAACTTTGTCTGGCAGAACGTGCAGACGTAGGAGATCACAGGGGCAGATTTGGTGGTTTTTGGACGGGAAGTGGACTTCTCCTTGCTGGACATGACTGATTTGGAAGGGACAGTTGGAGAAAAAGCAAAGACATTTTTTTTTTTTAAAGGGGGGGGTCCCTTTAGAGTAAGGTTGGCCTTTAGTGGCGTACCCCCTAGGTCTGGGCTGAGGATAAGGGATCTGACTGAGGTCAAGGGAGCACCCAAAAGGAAAGAAGAAAGGAAAAAAAGACTTAGCTGCCGTGCCGTTAGCAGTCCCTGGGATGCAGGAGGAGACTCCGGTGCGTTCCCCACGAAGTCTGGCAGGAAGAGAAGGAAGGAAAAACCGAAGTCCCGCCCTCGAGAAAAAAGCCCGGCAATCTGGAGGAAGTCCCGCCTCCGCCAGCCAATCGTAGCCGCGATCTCCCTCAGCCTGTGATTTTGAAATTGCAGAAGAGAGGGAAGCGGCGGAAAACGCCGGTTACCCACTACGGCGGAAGGGGGGGTCTGCGCATTTTAGACCCGCGGGTCATGATGTGCAGCCCTTCCGTGGCATCAGCATAGGGGTAGCCTATGCTGGATGCAGTTCCCACGTAGGGAGCCGGTGGGGCCTGAAATCCACCGGCTCCTTGCAGTATCTCACACAGCAGTGGTAAGGTACTTCTCCTGAAGCGGACACTTTAAAACTGGAGGAGGCTTCCGGTGCTCAGAGGTTATAGCTGAGGGGGAGGAGCACTGGAGCCTCAGTCTTTCAATTTTAAAGTGTCCGCTCCTGGAGAAAGGGTACTTAACCCCTACATGTCCTGGGTCCCCCTAAGGCTGCAAGAGAAAGTTCAATTTCTCAACAACCATATTAAAATGAGAGGTGAGACCCTGATTACTGTTTTATATCAACGAGATCTGCCTTCTAACTCAATGTTGTTCTGAGACTTTAGCTGTCCTTTAATACAGGAAAGCTGTACAGGAAAACTGTATGTGCTGGTACTCCTCAACTAAATGACATTACCTGTCTGATCATTACCTGCTATTTCAGCACCATTATATAACTTTTAATAATTAATATATATGGGATCCAATGACAGTAATGACATCTCCAGACAATAAAATGAACAGACTTGTCAGTTATCTGCCCACAACCCCAACAGTTTATTACATTTGTAACCAGATATTTAATAAGTTCTATTTCTTTATGGCAAAAGTATCTGCCTCCTCCCTTTGCTCTACGAGCTTTTTATAAGCTTGAGCATGTGCAGAGGATGTAGCAGTTTAAACAGCAGTCAATCATTGGTTGTAATGTCAGCAGTCAGAGCCTTGATTGACTGCATGGTGGGAGGGGCCAGCCTTCTCTGCCAGAATGGGAACAATAATTACCCTTAAATATCTGGTTAGTAATGCAGGTAATAAAGTGCACAATATGTCCGTAGGGGTTGAGGGCAGGTAACTGACAGTTGACCTGTTTTTTTGTTTCGAGAGTGAACATGCCTCTTAAAAGCTTTAGGCAGGTGAATACCAGTTTCATATTATAAAATATATTAAAAATTGCCAATGTGAACTCCTTCCTTGCAAACAGTACACAGAGTTAATTACACAACTGCCCGCAAATTGAATTTAGTCAGTAATATATTTGTTCGTATTCATTTGAAATGTATTTCCTAAAAAGAAAACAGAAACAGCCCTACACAGGCATTGTATCATAATCTTTACAGCACTAATCCTATTTTAAACCTAGATGTTTTACTGGAAACAGTTTGATTCTAGCTGTGTTAATAAGGGCGATACACGCACCTTAGGTACGAATGGAGAAATTCCATTATATTAAGTGCTTACATGGTAAACAATTAAAGAAGGATTAGTAAGAACACATCAAACTGTTTCAAACCAATGTAATTGATTTATATCCAAGGTAAAAATCACCCCTTGCGGTGTACAGTAATGCAGGGTTTGACATGGAGTTGTAAATTCCTGCCATGTGGAACAAATTTTTTGTTTATTCCAACTGACCAGTGAGTGTACTAAACATAATACACAAATCATACAAACCAACACTGATGCGCCATAATAATGTGCCGCAAATCGAAGCGTCTTACAGATGATTTTTCTTTTTTCTGAATCAAAATCCTAAAATACATAAAAAAGCAAGAATTAAGAAAAAAAAAAAAAGCCTATACTTTCCTTCCCCTCCACCCCAAACCCAGATTTTGTTATAGTTACTTACCCCCTACGGTGTGAAGCCCATAATATTAACATTTCCTTGCCACAAGAAAGCCAATATCGAACATAGATGCCTGCTTTCTTCCAGATTACAGTGGCCATGTTGGCAATGTCATGGCCAATGACTGACTGCATTCTGGCACGTCCCCTCTTTACAAAGCTCTCTGAGCTTACAGAGGGGGCAAGGAATTGGCAGGAGAAGTGTATGGGCTTCAGGGACTGCGGGGAGATGAGGAACTATAATGAAATCTGGATTTTGGAGGTGGGGAAGGCAAGTATAGATTTTTGTTTTGGGGGTGAAAATCGAAGTTATGACAACACACATTATAACATTCCTTTGGACACCACTATATATAACCATTGCCACACAGGTAACATCTTTTTAAGCATGGTCGCACCCACAATTCAATCTGGAAAACACCACCCTTTCAAAAATGGTTCTACCTAAGCAGGGATGGCTGGGATGGTTATTAAAACTGAACAATTGAAATTAGTACTGGGACCCTCAAATATATTTTTTTTTATTGAGAAAGAATATCAGCTTGATTAAAAGACATAACAATTGTGTTGAAAGGAGAATTCTACTCAGTAACTGACTTTTCTTTCAAGCTCCTCCCACAGTCATTGTCACTGACAATTCTCGCTTCTCTGACATTAAAGAACAAATGTTAATAAAGGAGGGGGACTAGCTTAAAAACTGTAAGTTAATGGTAGAAAGAACTCTATTACTGACTAAGTATAATTCTCCTTCAAGGAATATAGGTATGTTGGCCAAAGCAGTCAGTTGTTGGAAATTGGGCAGCCAACAGTTATCTAGCTTGTGTACATAGCTTTAGTTAAAATAATAAATGGTTTGATAAGGTGTTAACATTGTCACAGCAAAAAACTCTATTTAAAAGGTTAGTATTACTAGAACATATAGATAATATATTTATTATTACTGTGAGTTTGTTACCTGAAAAATGTCATATTTGTTGCCAACTATTAGTAGCGGTAAAGGAAACGGATCAATTAATTCTCTATCCTGCATGAAAAAAAAAACACCCAGTGACGTGTTTACAGACTGTATATTTATTTATAGACAATATTCATATTTACAATTATCATTTAACAACATGTAACATTAGAGAATGTCAGCATATCACGAACACAGAGGCATTTTATGTATAACACTAACAATGTCCTTATTAAAGGGGTGTGCCTGAATAATGCACATTAATACCAGAAAGAGTTAAATAGTATTTAAAGGGCATGTTCACCCTTAAAACAAAAAATATGTAGAGGTCCCCCTAGCATATAAAATGCTATTCTCACCTTTCTCATACTTACTTGTAGACTGAGCTATCCTCCCCATTCTTCTTCGCCCACTCCTCTTCTGTGCTCTGTGACAGCTTAGAGCTTTCACGCACCTGCACTGAGATTTCACAGCGCTCAGAAGACGAGGTTCCGAGAGTAAACCCAGAAGTGAGTGCAGAAAGGAGGAGGAGACAGCGAAGAATGGGAGGGATATCTCACTCTAAGTATGAGCAAAGGTGAGTATAGCATTTTTACATGTTAGGGGTCCTCTTCCTGCAGGGAATGCCCTAATGTAATTCTCATATTCATCTTACATATTCCGCAGCACTTTACAATTATTTAATCCATTCACATCCAGCCCTAGCCAGTAGAGCTTCCAATCTAAGCACTTTATCTCACAAACAAGCTACCAGTATGTCTTTATGATTGTGGGGGAAACAGAAGTATCTGGAGGAAACTCCCGCAAGCATGGGGAAAACATGCAAACCTCTTCTTACAGATGTATCCACCATACTACCCTTTAGGAAATGCTATATTTTGTAAGAGGAGAAACTGGACTTAAACTGTCTCTTTGGTTTTGCATTTAGCTCATGGAATGCAGTTTAAGTCTCTTGGAAGGTATAGCATTTCCCAAAGGGCTACCATGGTTACATAGAAACTACCCAAAAGTCTCTCCTATCCTTATTTGTAAATAGTGTGATTGAGAAATTTCTAAAATAACAAATACTTACTGGATGGTCCTTTGGTATAGTTTGCAACGCATACTGTTTTATTTGGTTTGCAACTTTGGAACCGGTCTTTGCGATACTAGATATTATCTTAGCCACATGTTTCTTTGTGGTCTCTAGAAGGCTTTCCATCACTGGCCAAAGCTCATTGGGTTTGGAAAGATCCAAGACAAGTACTATGGAAAACGACCTATGAAACAGAAAACAAAACATGTGTAATAAATTAAACTGCTGAATCTGTTCGATGTATATATGCTGCCTATAAAATAACTGCAAGCTAACTTAATATCTAATCAATCAGAAAATATTGCCATAGACTTCACTCCACGAAACACTCTCACAATGCAAACAGAAATTCACAGAGCATTTGTGTTTGTACATAACTTTATTCCCTAGGAAATGTTATTATCAATACAGTGTAAGCTATTCAGGGTATTTATTATTTATTTATAGTTACGTACATTAGCCTGTGTCTGTTTTTTTACACCTACAGTATATATGTTTGAAGGCTTGATCAGTAAAGTGTTACTTACCTGATATTCTCATTTGTAATTGGTATTTGGATCAAATCCAGTAATGATGTTCCTCCGCCGAGTTCCCAAAAATGAGCAATATCTTTTGGCTAAAAAAAAAAAAAAAAGAAAAAAAAGAACGTACAACCCCTTTTTTGCCAAAATTAAATAAGCATTTCCTGTTGGTACAGTTGGATGTAAAGGTGGGTGGGAGAACAATTAGAATATGATAATTTAATTTAATATATTCTGGTGTGGATGAAACCCTCTACTTACCGAGTAACATGTAGGCCTTAATAGGCCAGTCATCCTGTGTGTGACTGGTGCAGCAAATGCTAGGTAAACATGTCCACTATTGTGAATATATATCAGCATGTCAACAATTACATCAATAATATATATATATATATATATATATATATATATATATTTATCGGCCTTTACCCAAGCAGCAGGAGAATGAACCTGCCGTGAAGTACTGGGGTCTCTAAGCCCCTTTAGGAGCATTTTAGGAATAAATAAGAATAATGAAAATATGTTTGGGGTGTACTCAACATACTCAACATATATATAAAATAATGATTTGAAGGTGGACTTTTTAATATACTAAAGGGTATGTCCACCCTTTATAAAAACTTTAAATATATTATTCAGGCACCCCCCGAAAAGCTAGGTTATGTTTTATGCTTAAAACTTTAAATAATGCTCTTATTATACTTACGAGCTCCACAATTCACTGACACGGCTCTCTGTCACTTCCGGGTAAGGCAGCCAGTCATGGCAAATGGCTGAATGCCATTACTGAAGAGCCGCCACTGCTGCTGCACGTAAACGGAAAAGGCATATAGCAGCAGCAGCAGTGTAGAGGGAGCAATCACAGTGGATTGTGGACTTGTAAGTATGATTTCTCGCTCTGTGAGCACGGTTTAAAGTTTTGAGCAAAACGTAACCTAGCTTTTGGGGGTCTCTGAATAACATATTAAAGGTTTTTATTAGTGGTGGACATACCCTTTAAAATATAATTCTGGGATCAATAGCGCAGCTACACAAGAATAAACTCATATGTTTTATATTGTAATATTTCACCATGCTATAACCAAAGACTTAAATCTACCAGGGAGATTCCCCCATCACCCAAATTTCCCGAAAGATTTTAACCAGAGTGTGCACAGCTCTGGGTGGATTTCACCCTTGCACAAGTATTTAAGTAAAATACTTGGTCCTTTTTTGGGTCTTTGATTATATCTCGATTATTATGGACCATGTTCACCTACACCCACTCTAAGGAGGGGGGGTTCAAAAAATAAGTGAAAAACCCATGCAACCCTATGTAACAGCAGGGCTTTGTATGGAGCTTTAAAGGGAGTGTTCACCCTTGAAACAAAAAACGAGTCAATTGTCAGTTATTTGCCCCTGATCCCAACTGATATTTTCAGCACTTTATTACCTGCATTACTAACCCGATATTTAATGATAATTATTGTCCCCGTTCTGGCAGAGTAAGCTGGCTGCTCCCTCAATCAAGACTGTGACCACAACCAATAATTGACTGATGTTTCACCTGCTGCCTCCTCTGCACATGCTCAAGCTTATAAAAAGCTCATTGAGTAGACGGAGGGGGCAGATACCTTTTTCCAGAAAGGAATAGAACTTATAACTAAATATCTGGTTACAAATACATGTACATGTAATAAACTGGTAAAAAAACAGCTGTGGGCAGATAACTGACAAGTCACCAGTGTGGATATGCCCTTTAAAGGAGCAAAAACAGCAACGTCTTACCTTTCTGCCAACCCGTGATGCAATACAGGACGTAACTGCCTTTACGTCCAGTATTGCATCGTAGGGGCGTGGAAAGGTAATACGTTGATGTTTGTGACATTAAATCTCCTATAATGCCTTGTCTATGCTCTCACCGTATTATGTCCCTTTGCTCTCCTTCCAAATGTATATTCTAGTGCTAACGTTGGTTTAGGAGCTTCGTCTCTAGGATCAAAGGGAAAACACTAATCAAAGTTCAGATTATTGCTACATATTGTTATCTTAATTGAACATTTATAAGCATTAAGGCAAAGAATATGCTACTGTAGGGTAGTAAAAGTTTATTTGTTAGTCATCTACACAACAGTACCATCTAGTGGTTCAAATAATTTCTCACTGCTGTTTACAGAGAAAGGATCAGCTGTAACAGCACCCATTCATATTCCAAATCAGTGGTAGGAATGTTTAGTACAAACACTGAGAGCTACAGAACATTTTCTCCCTGACTTGCAGCGTAGAAACTTCCAATTAAAATGATGTATTACTTACCTTTCATGTGCTCCCCACACAAGAATTGCAACTGCAGTAAAAAGACATGGAAATCTTACACTACAACAAGTAGCCCCCCAGTTATGTTCTCAACCAGCCCTCTCTTCCTTTGTACCTTCTGCTCTGTTTCAGGGGCTAAAAAGAGAGTCACTCCACTGCCTGCTCTGGTGGAACTGACCTAACTAACTTTGCTACACGGCCCCTACCTCCTTGTTATTCCAGGTAGGAAAGCAAAACAACTCCATTCCAAATTAATTCCATTAGGATTGGTGGATACAAATCTACGACCAAGTGTGCATCTTGGGTGTACTAATTGATGGGGGCTAAATTTCAGACGTTGTGAAATCCTCCTATTTTCATCTAAAGAATATTGGGAAAATAAAACTACTCCAGAAGATCAGCCAATCTTAGTCCATGCATTTATTACTTCACGGCTAGATTACTGCACTTTACATAGGACTTCCACAGAAGGACTTGCACCCCCTACAATTAGTACATAACATCACTACCAGACTATCAACAACCTCCCTCCTCACCGACACATCACTTTAGTCCTTCAGTCTCTTCACTGGCTGACGATAAATGAAGAACACTTTTGAAGATTGGTTTACTGCCATTTAAAGGGTATGTCCACCCAAAAATCGATTTTCTGATATATGATCCCCCCTGGGCTCCCAGCCCCAACCGCATTATTTTTTTTTTTTAGAAAGCCCCCCAAACTCTACTTACCTCCCCTCTTTCCTGCGCCGCGCTCCCGGCCCTCTGCTTGCGAGGAAATGCAAGCAGAGGGGCGGGACCGGCAGCCACGTCTGTGATTGGCTGAGCGGCAGCCAATCACGGACGCGGCTGCCGGCAGCTCACTTCCGCGTAGGAAAGCGGAGAAGTAAAAGATTGGGGAGCTTTCTAAAAATAAAAAATATGCGGTTGGGGCTGGGAGACATGGGGGAATACAGTATAAAACGGGTTTTATGCTAGGGGGAGGGATAGCAGAACGGGAGGCAAAGATCTCCGGGAGGCCAGGTAGCAGGCATTGTCCTATATGGACCTGCTAGCCTCCTGGTGGGCATTTTTTGGGACTTTGGGGGGGACTACAGGAGAACCCTATGGAGCTGGGATGTGAGGTAAGGATTAAACTACACTACATGATGGGGCCAGTAGTTGGGGGGATTCTTGTTTTGGGGGTGGACATGCCCTTTAAAGGCACAGTTCAATGGAAATGATCAATATTTGTTAAATTGTTAGTTTGTGTAATGCCTTCTTAGTTATTCTACATATTCTCTCCCATTTTGAAAAATCAGTTGAATTTATACCCTTTGCTATTCCCTGCTGTTGACATTAGTGAGCTGACATTTCAGGTTCTAAAGGTCCTTCTTCTTCCCAGGATGCACCACTTCCTTGGAATGTTCCGAACAGTAATTTCTACTGATTGGCTGTTGGGTGGGTCAAACATGCTCAGATCTCTACTGAGCAACTGAAACAACCCAGGCGCTGGGTCAAGGACAAGACCATAACGGTCTCTACTAGGGGTCCTGCAAACAGGAAGTCAGTATTTTGGTTGCATTTATATTTATACACAGACACAATGCTGAATGGGTAAGGTCATTGGGATGAAAAAATACTGCTCTTTTTTTCTGAAAAGCAAATGTATTTGCACTGAACTTCCACTTTACATCTCTGGTTATTTGAAAGACTTGTTACACACCCACAATACCTCCCACACCCTCAGATCTACAGGATTTCAAACTTGAGCCATCTCCAGAATCAAACTCAAAACCTTTGGAACAAGAGCTTTCTGCCATACAGCCCCCACCCCATGGAACTCTACCCAATCCAATAAGGAATGCTCCATCCCTAGAGGTGTTTAAATCCAGTCTTATATTAATTCTGGCATTCACTAAAATGTAGCCCTTTCCCTGTGTGACAGATTACAGAAAAAGTTTCAGCTTGTAATGAACCTGAAGTATGAAGAAAAAAGGTAAAAAATTGACACATTAAAGCAGACCCTTACCTATCGAGACATCGAAGAATAATGGTTGTCTTTCCCTGAAATTAAAGAACAGGACATGGTAACATGCAAACAAATTATTTCAAGCAAATATGTTTTGTTACCAATTACTTCTCAGTGAGGTGATGATTTATTTTTGACATAAAATATGAATTTCATTTTATGCCCCCCATCTTCCCACCTTGTTTACTGCATGTAGAGAATGATTAGGACTAGCACATCTTCACCCAGGAGTTGGATAGGAGCTGACCAACGAGCTACTCCGATCTCTCTCCTGAAGTAAGTGGAGTGAGGTTTAGGCAGGCAATATGTGGGTTGATTGTTTTGACAGTGTGTACCTTCTATTTGAAAGACTGCTGGGCTATATTGAGAAGTTAAACAAACAGAAGCTGATTGGGCCAGTCAGAAAGATGCAAGGTGGTGAAGTTTCATTGCAAGGTCGTGCTACTATCATAATGTATATGGGTGAACTAAAGGTAACTGATGTTTGCAATGTAAAATGTACTTTAATTTAGGTATATCGAATTATTAGAACTAGGATCAAAACAAGCAGTCTACAGTCTTTTGTCTGTGTTTTGTTCAGGTGATATAGGAGCAATAAGAGATGCAACAGTTTGCAGCAACCAATCAGATGTAAGCATTTCACTGGATCACTGCAGTTCGAGAACATCTAATTGGTTGCAGCAGATTAATAGCATTGCCAAACTTTAGCACCTTTTTTTGCATTAGCCTTACTGTCTATTAAACCTACTAACATCAGCATGTAGAAATGATCCAGCCTAGTCAGTAAATATATCCAGACAGCCTTAATCTCCAATCATTTTAA
The DNA here is from genome assembly GCA_019447015.1 of Hymenochirus boettgeri. Classification (NCBI taxonomy): domain Eukaryota; kingdom Metazoa; phylum Chordata; class Amphibia; order Anura; family Pipidae; genus Hymenochirus; species Hymenochirus boettgeri. The sequence goes on along the minus strand of CM033473.1, from coordinate 4,541,894 downwards.
GGTAGCCATACATGTTACAATACAGTCTTGGTACAATACAGGACATTTTTTCAGCTGTAGAAGATTGGAGAGGTGCATTGCAATTTGCTAGACTGTGACTCTGCTCCAGAAACACAGAAAGCAGCTAACTGGTTATCAGCTGCAGGCAGAGTGTAAGAGCACAGAGCATCATACAAAGCTGGATCAAATTACTGAACCAACTAGCCATTATAATTTAGCACAGTTTACATGTGCTTTATATGAGGGGCATTCAGATTACTAATATTCATGGTTTAATTTGGTTCGTAAATAAGAATTGTAAATAAGCAGATATTGTTAGGTCTAATGGCACGTCCTGGCAACACCCATGGATCGAAACAAGACTCATATAATAGCAAGAAAACGGACTTACTCCATTCTTGTTTCCAATGAAGAATATTGATCTCTCAGAGAGTTCTGTTGGGTCTGAGTCATTTCCTGTATTTTCTTTTTCCTGCACCTCATCTATAGCTATATCCCAAAGACTATCACTGTGAGGAGAGCATCAAAATGGTTAATGACATCAAATAGATCTGATGGCAAATGTGTAATAGTTCTAAAAGCATTATTACTATTATTATTAATAATAAAGAAAAGATAGGTTAAAATGAGCATATCTCCACCTTGATACAACCAGAATAAAGCAACCCATTCACTGTTAAGTGAATGCAAGATGGTGAGCCCCCTTGCACCATATATCTTGATTTCAGCATTAAATCCACTAAAGGCAACACAGACCCCCATTTTCCTACTGGTCTTCAATAGACTGCACCATATTGCTGGAAGCCACAAATGTGTCATTATCTTTTAAAGCAAAGTTCAACTCTCAAATTAAAAATTGTATATAGGTAAAGCACCCCCCAAACCGTAAAAATGCAATAGTTTCGAAGCCAAGAAATGTAAGTCTAACCTGAAATGCTGCCTGTTACTTCTATTTTTACTTCTTCCACTTAATAGCTGTCAGTCATAAATGTAAAGCATAAGCAAAACTAGACAGAGGTTCATACTTTGGCAATTCCTTTTTTGTAGTGGATCACATTCACATTGGGATCATGTTTCCCCCTTCATCAGGTATAAATGTGATCCCCGAAACGTTGTGTATGTGATTCACTTATAAAAAGGAATTGCCAAAGAAACAGTGTACACCTTGGTCAAATTTTGCTTGTGCTATAGCTGTAGTCCTTGGTAGAGGACTGACTGGGGTATCACCTTCTATTGTATTGGTTAATAGCCACAGTTTGTGCCTGGGCCCAAATTAAAATTGCTGTCAACAGATGACATCACAACCAATGACTGAATTTTATTCCCCTAGCTGCCTTCTCTGAGCATGTGTGAGCTTGTAAAAAAGCTTGGAGAGCTTGAATAGGCAGAAAATTTTTGAGAGGGAAGTAGGGGAGATCATCATTTTGCTGCATAACAAATTAGCCCTATATTTGAAAGGTGCCAATACATTAGCGCCACCTGCCGGCCAATCCTGCGATATTCAATAAATTCTGCAGGAATCACCTTTCCGAATCTTCTTTGTGACTGGCAAGATCGCAAAATGAACTGGCCACCTGGGACCTTGCGATCGTATGTCGGTCGCAAATAAGATCCAGAAAGGCAGTTCCTACAGAAATGATTGATTATTGGATTGGTCCTCAGGTAAGCGCTAATGTATGGGCAACTTAATTCTATTACAATTGCAAGATATTCCCCGAGCCAGAGCAGGAGGGGCATGGAGGACGCAGAGAATAGGTTGAGCGGAGGTGGGGTTAGAGGCGTTCCAGGACAGGGAGAGGGCGTTCCCAGGGCGGGGCTATGGGGTCCGACTGGATTTCAGCCCTGACTGCGGCAATTGGAACAAACTACAACCCCCAGCATTCCGTTTTCAAACATCTAGAGCCAGTTAAACTTGCAGTCCTCCAGGTTTTACAAACTACAACCCCCAGCATTCCCTATTTTCAAACATCTAGAGCCTGTTAAACTTCCGGCCCTCCGGTGTTACAAACTACAACTCCCAGCATCCCGTTTTCAAACATCTGGAGCCTGTTCAACTTGCAGCGCTCCAGATGTTACAAACTACAACTCCCAGCATTCCCTGTTTTCAAACATCTGGAGCCTGTCAAACTTGCAGCCCTCCAGATGCTTATGCACTCCAGATGTTTAGCCCTCCCTAGAAGCAGTATGCAGTTAGCAGGGAATGCTGGGAGTCGTACAATGCACTATTAGAGAGATGGCTGCACCATAATCCATTATCCACCATAATCCCATAATTGAACTGAGATCTCCCAGTACTACCTGTTCAGAGGATGAAGGGAAATGTAGTTTATGGCCCACACTGGGCGACAGGGAGATGGTGGCTGTGACCATTAGTTATAGTGAGACCCCGTATCTCCTTATTCCCATTCCCAGTAACCCCCTCACCACACAACTCCCGGTCACCAGCGACCCCACATACCTGGCGCGGGGCATCTTACAACTGCCCGGTCTCTATGGTAACGTTCGCGCATGTGAATGACGTAGCGACTGGTGGGGCGGGGCTTGTTCCTTGTTCAGGAGAGAGAGGGTAGAGACTGGATTTTGCAACCAGAGGATCTCTAAACAACAACTCCCAGCATTCATCTACAAGCACTCTACTGCCAGGGCATGCTGGGAATTGTAATTTTCAAACCTAGAGATTCTGGTTGCCATTATTCTGGGATTATTATCATATTGGAACAATCCAGCTCACCATGAGGGTTTATCTTTCTGTTGTGGCCAGACTTCACTATGGGCTATGGCCAATGGCATTTTTGCTGTATTTATAAAAATGGAGTGTTTCGCTGTACTTGTTGCGTTATGGGGCACGTCCACTCCAGGGTTGGCAGATTTACCTGGAGCTCGAGTGGGTGGTGGAGCGGGATTAGGGGTGTTCCCGGGGAGTCGGCGGTTCTGGGGTGGGGCTGCCACGCCCATTCCTAGGATGGGATTTTGTCCGTGCAGTCAGAACAATCCCGTCCAAATTGGGACCCTGGTCCACCCTATATCACAATTTATATTGATTCCGAACCCCCCAAATCAACCCAGGGATCATTATACTTACCCTGCTCAATGGCGATTCTACGCGGAGATCTCTTCCCATTGTCTCTTCACTCAAGGTTCTTCTCGGCTTGAGCTTCAGTCAAGGTATTCTCAGATCTTTCACTACTGAGCACTGAAAAAGCTCAGTGAGCCTGCGTGACCATTACATGATCCCTTTGCTCTACTGCACCTCCCTACTTATCTCTTGGCCCCATATACTCCTGGCCGTGCCCTCCGTTCCTTGCAAGGAAATCTTCTTTACAACCCCCAACGAACACTGCTGCCTTCCACCTTAAACCATTCTCTCTTGCTGACGGGTGTCTCTCTAATGAGGCAATATGAGCAAAATGCTCAGGGCAGCACCCGTGATAAACATCAGTGAGGCGGCAGGCAAAGCTCACTTTAATTTTTTTTTTTAGAAAAACGGCAGGAATTATGGTGTGGATAAATGTCTTTTTGAGGAACTGTATAAATTGCTGCTCCCTACCTTTGGAACTCTTTCCCTCTCTCACTTTGCCAGGTGACATCCATTAATACTTTAAAATCTAAACTGTTATCCTACCTTTCTGAAACCAGCACTATTAATGTATTAATGTAATGTATTAATGATTATCTGTCTGAGCACTTTATCCCTCCCCCACTGTATGTTGTCCCTCCCAATTAGATTGTAAGTTCTTTGGGGAATGGATCTCTTATATGTCAAGGCACACCTCACTTATTTTATATATGTATGTTTAACCTTTGAAACTATGTAAATTTAATTTATCTGTATAATGTCTTGCACTTACCCCCATGTTTGTATACTCTCAGGGAGATTCAATAAAGGTTCTTATCGTTTAAAAAGGTGCTAATTTTGCCCCAACCAATCAGATCTTATGTAACATTTGAAAGCTAACATCTGATTGGTTGGGGCAAAATTAGCACCATTTTAAACGATAAGAACTTTTATTGAATAATCCCCTCTGTATTTTATAATGTACAGCACTGCGTACCCAAGTGGCGATATATGAATAAAATTACACATACACACATACTTATGGGACAATTATGTGGAAATTGACTTGATTGTAAAATAGCAAAAACTGAAAATCGCTGATCGATCACCTCCCTTGGACACTTATTTGTATCGGGAAACTGACTGTATTTACACCTTCCAGCGAGTAATACCTATTTCCATGACAGAAATGCAGAAATTATCCCCACCTCAGAGTTGAAAAATTTTTGAGGCTTAATGCACTTTTCACCTCTTTGTCAAGCAGTTTTCCACACAATATGCAGTACGAGTTTTCACCGCCAATTATCGTCACTTTATAGATAGCATGATTTACAGATAGCATGATTTATAGATAGCATGATTTATAGATAGCATGATTTACAGATAGCATGATTTATAGATAGCATGATTTATAGCTAGCATGATTTGCATCCAATTCTGGTGAAAACGGTGGAAAAACTTAAAAGTCTTTTCAAAATATGTCCCTATGTATCCAGTCTAATTTGTTTCCTGTCCCCTAAGTTATACCTCACAAAAATTCTTATTTTAAAAGAAATTTGTCTGAATACATAAATTAACCATCAGAGTGATAGACTGATAATGATCTGCATTCTGTATCTTACGACCCATATCCAGTATCATGGGAATTATGCACCATTTGATACTACTTGCTGTTCATTTAACATTTTTATCTACTGTAAGTGGGGCTTCTACTTGTAGGGCATTTTTCATTTTTAGGATAGTCATGCCCTTAACTGCACACCATGTGCTACAAATAATCAGGGTTATTCAATAAAAGTTCTTATCGTTTAAAATGGTGCTAATTTTGCCCCAACCAATCAGATGTTAGCTTTCAAATGTTAAATAAGATCTGATTGGTTGAGGCAAAATTAGCACCATTTTAAACGATAAGAACTTTTATTGAATCTCTCTGAATGTATATTACAAAACCGAGAAATGCTCTAAATACCAAAAATGACTGTTGGCTGGTTTAAAGAAATGTAACTACAGAGCATTCTGGCACATATAAATTGGGATTAACAGCCTTTACCACTTGAATTATTGTTCAAATATGTATTAAGTTTCATGGGTAAAGGTCTGTTCACACGTTCGATCGCGGGACTCGAGCCTCGACACACAATGGTGTACAAATGGCTGTTTTGGCCGACTATCGGTTAATGTATGGATGCTCGAGGGGCCCATACACGTACCGATACTCCACCGTTGAGCGTTGCGTGTTGGATGCCCATGATCACACGTGTGCACAAAGCTTTAGACTCCCTTTGGGTGTGGCAAATTAACACATACTGCCAAGGCATCATGTATTTTTTGTTAACAAAAAAATGTGTTCAAACTGCCTAGCTTGGCATCAGTCTATAGTCTCTTAAGCTAGCTACGCACACCAGCAGTACAACGGTATTGGGGCTTTATTGCTAGTATGTGTAGCTGTTTTCCCGAACAAGTGCGCGGCCGCCAAACGCTCCCGTCGGCCGAGCGGTCGCTCAGGAAAAAACTAACATTTTCCTCGGCTGCAGTAGAGTCCCTATAGAGGAGTCTGCTGCGGCCGAGGGAAACACACAGTCTCTGCCTCTGATGTAGATAGTTGTATGCTATTTGTACACTCAGCAAAAAAAAAAAAAAACAACACAAAATCCTTGGTTACAGATAAACTAATAAACACATTTTACTGAATCTTTTTATTATGACAGAAAATAATTCTCCCAGACTTAACTAATAAAATTACAACAACTTGCATCACAAAACAAGAAATATTTTATTAAAAAAGCACATACAATAGGATATCAGGGCACCATCATATTATAGGCTAACAGGTGGGAATAGTTTTTTGCTTACACATAGACTAAGAAGGAATACAAACAAGGAATCTCAATGACATTTATTCCTAAATTTATCATGTAGTTAAACTTCCATATTTAACCTGTTGGAATTACAGAATTTACCACATTATAATTCATGTACAGACACCATATACACCATTTATATAGTTTAAAATAATGTACCATTTTTCATTCTTTTTTTCTGAACCAAAGATACACCTTTAAATCTTTCAGTTTGGTGAACTCCTTAGTTACTGCTTCGTCTCCCAGCTCAGTGAGCGCAGACATGCTTACCACCCTTAATACTACCCAGGATGAGGACCTGGGTTGCTAGGGGGGTGGGGGTGGAACTATTCCTGCAGTCTTGATTTTGAAGCTATTGTATGCCCAATTTAATGCAAATCCAGGTTTATGTGCCTGTGTAGTAAGAGGGGAGGGTAGTTTTGACTTGTACACAAGCCTTTACACTTACATTCTCCACATCCCTAAAGGCAACAATCCATTTTATTCTCCCTGCTGGTGGCTCCGGTCATGGTATTACCGGTAATGGCGATGTCACGGTTAATCGCTGACAGCTGCTACCAGAGCCACCTTCTTTGCCGCTAAGTAAGCTTGTAAGGCTTTAAAGGAGGAGTGAGCTCAGAAGGCAGTGGCCAACAAGGAAGTAGATGGTTGGCTGACTTGGGAAATTGGATTTGGATGATCATGTAAGTATTACAGACATAAGATTTTCAGCAGTATTGTAGGTAAGTATATTTGAGTGTGGGGGGTGAAGAGATAAAAATAGAAATAACTATATTACATTACAGATGTCTAATTTATAAGACTTGCTTTTGACCCTTTGATAATGTAACCAATAAATCTCTGATCATATGATAATGTCATCAATAAATCTCTTAAAATAACATGCGGTAGTGCAATTAACATATAAATAATAGACATTAAATATAAAAAGCAGAACTGTTCTCCTGGAACAAGAAAATAAAGTCATCAGTTGTATCGAGATCTTAATAAATTGATTTGTAAAATAATCTTATATTACATTTCTGTCTGTTAACTTTCTGATATAAAACATAAATACATCTTTAATATTATATAATTGATGTTATCTGGTTTAATCTATTTTATCATTTCAGTGTTTGAGAACAAATCAATATCTTTTCTGCAGTAAAAAATGTATTGAAAGGGTTAAGCATGCCGTAGTCCAGCTCTTTAACCCTTCAAAAAATGTAATCTAATATGTCAGAGACATTAAAGGGACACTATACTGAAAAAATGACTTTTCCTTCTCTGAATCTATAAATAAATACGTGTAAGTAGCACTTATTCTGAGGTGTGTGTGTTGCTGCATGCCTTCAATCCAGCACATGTTTTGCTCAGGAACAGAATCCCCCCTCCCTCTTTTAACCACTCCCACTTTAATCTGACCTGACTTTTTCCCACAAACCAACTGTCAAACCTGCACACAGCATACAAACTGTCAAAACCATTCCAGTTACAGAAAAACTGCTCACAGAAGAATAGCTTATGACAGCAAGACACTTGATTGACAGCTAAATTGTAAGATGTTTTAGATTAAATATCTAAAGGAATAGGGGGCAGATCAACAAAAAATATATACAGTGGTGGTTAGGAAGATTTATAGTTTCCAGTAATGGTCAAATTAAAATAACTTTTTTTTCAGTATAGATGCCCTTTAATATTTGTCACATTTTGTATACCAAAGTTGTTTAGTAATAATCAAGGGTGTCATATCCTTTAATTTTGTTTTAATTCATATTGAAAAAAATTATATTATGACTGCTTGCTTTGAAAGGTTTCTATAGTGCAGATCTTCAGTAGGCTAATCAACACAGAACCCATTTAGGGCTGGGTACACACAGGTGATATTTTGAATCAATTGACTGAAAATAGCTTCCGACAATATTTTATTGCAACCAATTGCGTGGCTCATAAAAGACTGCATGAACGGCTGAAATTTACTGACATGTCCAATTCAACTTTCTTCTGATTTGGATGAGAATTCGACAGACATTGGTTGATCATGGTGAAAAATGTACTGATGGTATTTAGACTGAAATATCAGTCGGTCAGGTTGAAATATCAGCCTGTGTGTACTCAGCCTTACATCTTCAGATATCATTCCGATATTAGTAACAGTTAATTGCGGCTGCAAACTCTGACACTTGTCAAGATAAACAGTAAACACAATTACGGAATAATTTCAATGCAGCTAAAGCAGAATAAACACTCGTATTGCGAAACTGCAGTATTAACACGTACAATATACAAAAAAAAGGAAATATGAAAATACATATAATACACAAGAGCCATAAATATCCTGCAAAATTATAACCTAATAAACCCTGCTTAGCTATGTCATCAGTGTCACATGACTACTGAAACTTGTGTTATAAAAGGGAATTTTACTTTACATAAAGAGAACTTTCCATGGGGAGAATGCTCGAAAAAAGAGCAGTATTTTTCCATCCTAATGACCTTAACTTGCCCATTCAGCATTTGGTCTGCGTATAAATAAATGCTCCTGAAATACTGACATCTTGTTTGCAGGATCCCTAATAGAGACCGTTATGGTCTTGCCCTTCAGTTGGTTTAGTAAATTTAGTTGCTCAGTAGAGATCTGAGCATGTTCAGGCATCCCACCCCTCCAGGGGAGTCCCGGGAGTCTTCCGGATTTTGGGGTGGTCTCCCGCACACCCCTGAGACCACCCCAAACTCCCGCGATCTGAACCTACCTGAGAGTCCGCCTCTGGAATGCTTTCGCCACGCCTCCTATGTGACGTAAATTACATCACACGGGCCAGTTACGCCCCTAGCCACACCTCTAACGTGACGTAATTTACGTCACGGTAGAGGCGTGGCCAGGGGGCGTAACTGGTGCCTCCCCTGCCCCGCCCCTTTAGTGACATCACACCTCCTTCTCCCCACCCTGCCCCGAAGCCAGGTTCGGCAGGGTGGGATGTCTGCATGTTTGACCCATCCAACAGCCAATCAATGGAAATTAATGGAACATTCCACTTGTGCATTTTGGGAAAAAGAAGGACCGCTACAGAGCCTGAAACAACAGCTCACTAATGTCAACAGCGGGGAATAGCAAGGGGTATAAATTCAACTGATTTTTCAAAATGGAAGAGAATAAGTAGAATAACTAGGTATGTGTAATATAAACTAAGAATTTTAACAATAATGGCATTTTCTACTGAACTTTCCCTTTAAAGATTCTGTCTTTCATCTTTGAAAGGTCTGTAGTGTGTGTACCCAGCTTAAGGCTACTTAAAAGGATTAGTAGCAAAGATGATTAGAATATTTTATTTGCCTCTGTTTGGAGATGCTGTTGCTCTATATAATAATTATAATAATAATTTGTATGTTTCTACTATCTTTCACCTGAGTTTTTGATTCTGTAAACTGAATTGTACCTCTCAGCCTACCGTGAATACACACTTCATAAAACCTTTTTAACGGCTGTATGTAGATTACTGAGGGGTGCCAAACATACATTATGTTTACACTCACTCCATGTGTACAGTCTGGTAGTAAATAATAAATGGTCATGCATTCCAATGGTGGGTAGAAACTGCCATGATCTTAAAGGAAAATTATCGCTACCCAGTGATAGTTCTCAGGGTAAGGACCTAACCCACCAAGACCTCACCCTTGGGTCTTACCTTAATTCCAGCGAATGAAGCCTCCGAAAGACGCCGGCTCCGAACACTTCCTTTTACTTCCGTGTTTTTAAAGGTATGTCCATTCATTTTTTAAACTTTCTTTGATCTGTTTAACTGAAGAAGGGGAGGTAAATGAGCTGTGTCTTAACTTCTGTTCATCAGTAAAATGTGCAGGAGAGGAGGAAGAACTTCCCGAGGATAGCTCCAGCGCTGGCTTCTCTGACAGTCTCCGCCGCCACATCCATTGTGCGCACAATGCAAAGGACCGGGGATGCGTTGGAGAATGTTTTACTGAATAGTTAAGACAGCTCATTTACCTGCTTTTCAGTTAAACAGATAAAAGAAAGTTTAAAAATTTATTTCCATTGTTTATTTTACATAGTTTTGAAGATATTTACATTTTTGTGTGTGATATGGCAGCAGCATCACCAGGTCCCCTGCACTTCCTGCTTCCTGTTCTGAAACTGTCAGTCAATCTGTCCTGTGTCTCCTCCTCCCCTTTGTAGCCCCCCTGGTCCCTCCCACTCATGGACCCCATGGTCCCTCCAGTTGCAGGCCCCGATGGCCTATTATCTTATAGCCCCACGTGGCCCCGCCCACTTGCGGGTGTCATGGCCCCGCCCACTCACGGGTGTCATGGTCCCGCCCACTCATGGGTGCCTATGCCCCGCCCACTTGTGGGTGCCTAAGCCCGCCCACTCACAGGTGCCGTGGGTTACTCAGACCACCCCCCCTACAGAAAACTGTAGAAACAGCCTTTTCAGGCAGAGTGAGAACTCTGCCTGTTTTCACACAGTGAAAGAGAAGGGCTGTAGATTCCCTTACCTTCTCTGTCAGGACTTCACACAGCAGAGAGGAGGAGGGACTTCCTGTCTCCCTCACACACTGAGTGAGTTTGAGGCTGTGCTTGCCGGCGGCACTGTGCAGGTGAAGCCATAGGAATGTCACATGTCAGCCTCCCACCCATTAACTTTCTGGTCAGTCATTTCTGTATATCTTACGCTGTGGAGCACGTAGAGAGGTGGTTGATGGCTCGTTTTAAAGGTAGGAAACTGGCCTTTCATTTAAGCTTAACTTTTTTGGAGACCACAGTTCCCCTTAAAATCTTTGTGTTTAAAGGATAACTTTAAAGCCCTTCGCTTTACCCTAAATCACATCTCTAAGTAACATTTGTAAGACGTTATTGCTGGAAAGGTTCAGCAATATTACTTACTGCTTAAACAATCTCTGTTTTTCAGCCATGTGAGCAGCCTTTGCCTGCATTAATAGGCTCTCCTTCTTGACTGTCAATTATTTTTATGTCTGTGCAGGTACTTCCTGTTTTACTTAGAATTAAGAACACATTCTGGTAGTTGGAGTTGGATTATTTACAAAACAACCTAAGTTCCTGCTTAGGGCGTGGAAAATGTGAGGGGCCCATTTAATAAAGCAATAAACTATGCATATAACAATGAACAAGGGCACCAAACCACAACATTGCATAGGGCCCTATTTCTGCTTACTTTTGCTGGTGTTGCTCTCAATGCATTCTATCTTCATTAACAATAGGCTCCACCAAAAACAGTATCATTATTCTCTTTAGGTTAACCAATGTAAGAATATTGCAGCAAAAATGTTATCTGAGGATAGCAGCCCAGCTCAATCAGACCTGCCTATTAATACAGGATTACAATCATGAACATGACATTATCAGTACTGGATATTAGGCAGACATATGAAATGATAATTCATAACAAGGTTGGGCCTTTGGTCTGTCTGTTGTTTGACAGGAGAGGCTGACTACCCATTTGTTTTACTTTTGATTCAACAGTCTGAGAAGACAATAGGGCCGGAGCAGATAGGTGATGGGCTGCCACCTTTTGTTGATGATAAACGTTAATGTAACTGGCGATGAGTAGGGTGATCTCTAATATCTGAAAATAAAAATATTTTGTATAAGTTTAGGACAATGCGTAATATGATATGTAATGCATAAAATGATAAATACTGTTTAAGTTAAAGGGAATGTCCATCCCCAAAATGAAACTGTAATACCCACACATATGCTAATGACTAGTGGGTCTACCCAGTAACCCAGAGATTCATCCACTGAGCATGTACAAAAGCTCTCTAAGCTTTTGCACTCAGTGGAACAGTGAGATCTGAGCTATGGCTGCAGACATCAGACAGAATAGCTCATTCCAGTTGTATTATAATAGGTGGGGGGTGGGGGGGAATCTACATGTACCAAATATTTTATTTGGGGGGTGGACATGCATTTTTTTTTGTGAGTAGTTGTCCTTTAAAAAAGTAGACCGGTCTTTCTTGCAAGAATACAGATGATGTCTTACTATGCTGCAATCTTTTATCAATTAATTGTGAACATGCTCTCACTATGCACTAATGTACAAAATATCCATTTTTTGACAAGTGCAAAAGATTTCTAATGAGAGTCATGGCACAGAACAGTGTATTATAAGTAGGTTAAGGGGAAATAAAGAAATAGGGTAAAAGAAATCTGCTCCGTGCAGGTCTAAATAGTCTTTGTCTCATGCACGCATTATTTTTCCTCTGGAAAGTAAACTCCGCTCAGGTGCCACTAACCCTGCTATTTCTAATAGTAGCAATCTGCTCAGCGCAGTATATAAGCTTCTCGCCCGTTTACCTCTCTACATTTTATTTGTGTAAGTGGCGTTCGGAACCCTGCGGGAAAAAACACTCGAGGGACAAAAGAGCAAAGCATTTTGTAATTGCATTTTTCGATTTTAGAGTTTCTAATTGCCTTTCCCCCCCCCTTACTGGCTTCCTACCAAGATAATAAATGCTGCTTTGTTTAAACCGCAGGTGCTTAATTCCTGTTTTTTTGAATTGCAGCCTGTGAGAGTACTTCATTCCTAAAAAGACTACCTTTGAGACGCTGGCATGTATTTTAGCTAATGCACCTACCTTGGGTTTCACCATAGCAAATAGAAGTTTTTCAGACTGCTTATCCTTTGTGTGAGGGTTGTTAACCACCAGCATAAAGTCATCCCCGTGACCTCCGAAGGTCATTAGACTCCTGTATACGTATGTGAAAAGCAGCCTCTTAAGAGACACGAGAGTGGGCGGGAAAAAAAAAAAGCAAAAACATTATTTTTTCATTTGCAACTGAAATGTGAACTGTTTTGAAATCCCTAACAAAGCTTTGCGTTGACTTAATGAAAGAGCATGGATCGGTGACTGGGATGTGGAGAGGGGAGGCAGGCAATGTTTTTAGTGAGCAGTCATTTTTAGAGAAAGGGAAAATGAATGAATATATAAATAAGCAATTTCCCCCTTTTTACGTCTTTTCGCTGCCAGACAGAGTGATGTCAATCTATTAAACTGCTGTCTCTTATGGATGGTTCTGATTCAGATATCCCAGAGATGTTACAGGAACTACAGACCCAACATTCTAAATCTAGATACATGGGAATTTAAAATATACTATAATTGCTAACTAAAGGTTAGCTGTGCCTTTCACAATGAAACCAGCAGCATTGTGAATAAATCATTTGCAAGTTTTTTGCTTTTACATCGTCCTTCTGAACTCCACCCCAGTTAGTCCTAGACAACATGCAAATCTGCACATGTGCAGTGAGATCTTTGGTCTACATCCTCCTCTACTGTCTGACCTGTTCATGATCTCTTTGAGCACCATGAAAAAATGAATTAGTGTTATATGGGAAAAAGGTAGAGGGAACAGCAAGAGGCACTGTCCTTGGGTACGATTTAAGTAAATAAAATGGAGATTAATGTTTAGTTATCCAGTAAGCATGTATCCCAATACTACTTAAACATTTGGTATATTCAGCAGCGTAATGGCCAGAAGAGTAGACCCCCATCTTTTCTTTCCTATGACAGATATAGCCTCATCCTAGAAAACCACTGTGTATAAAGCATGGATAGGGGCCACATCATTGCTTTGCTGGGGGCCCAGTGATTTCTAGTTATGCCACTGTGTGTAATGTCTGTTTACCAGAAGTGTTACTTGAGGACAGGTTTAAACCTACCATTGTATTATATTCCAGGACACTTATTCCATCTTCATGCACAGCAAGCCACACAATCGAATTTTCAAAAGTTGTTGGCGTAACAGGCTGGGGAATTAGAATGTACATGGTAAAACATTTGGCAACTTGCAACTAGTGTATTAGTATTTACCATTTCTGATTGTCGTAGTGCCTACAGACACTTTGTATTCATAACAAAATGATAATAATTAAAGGAGTATCTGTTGCATTCATTAAGATCAACTGGATTTGAAGTTTAGTTCCTGAAGAAGTTTCATCCAACTGGATCTCTCAATTCAGAATGACTTGTACAGGAATCTTGGCAATTAAGTAGCCTGGAAAGTCACAATAAGCATATGACAGCCAGGTGTTAAGGGGTATCTCCAGTGGTTAAAACCACTTTTGCATGAATATTACAGATATACCATGACCTGGATGGATGAATATTACAGAGATTACCTCTAAACTGATAAATGATGTCACTGTGTGTTGTCCTGATTCCCTCGAAACTGATAAATGATGTCACCGTGTGTTGTCCTGATTACCTCTAAACGATGTCTTACTATGCTGCAATCTTTTATCAATTAATTGTGAACATGCTCTCACTATGCACTAATGTACAAAATATCCATTTTTTGACAAGTGCAAAAGATTTCTAATGAGAGTCATGGCACAGAACAGTGATTATAAGTAGGTTAAGGGGAAATAAAGAAATAGGGTTAAAGAAATCTGCTCCGTGCAGGTCTAAATAGTCTTTGTCTCATGCACGCATTATTTTTCCTCTGGAAAGTAAACTCCGCTCAGGTGCCACTAACCCTGCTATTTCTAATAGTAGCAATCTGCTCAGCGCAGTATATAAGCTTCTCGCCCGTTTACCTCTCTACATTTTATTTGTGTAAGTGGCGTTCGGAACCCTGCGGGAAAAACACTCGAGGGACAAAAGAGCAAAGCATTTGTAATTGCATTTTTCGATTTTAGAGTTTCTAATTGCCTTCCCCCCCCCTTACTGGCTTCCTACCAAGATAATAAATGCTGCTTTGTTTAAACCGCAGGTGCTTAATTCCTGTTTTTTTGAATTGCAGCCTGTGAGAGTACTTCATTCCTAAAAAGACTACCTTTGAGACGCTGGCATGTATTTTAGCTAATGCACCTACCTTGGGTTTCACCATAGCAAATAGAAGTTTTTCAGACTGCTTATCCTTTGTGTGAGGGTTGTTAACCACCAGCATAAAGTCATCCCCGTGACCTCCGAAGGTCATTGACTCCTGTATACGTATGTGAAAAGCAGCCTCTTAAGAGACCGAGAGTGGGCGGGAAAAAAAAAAAAAAAAACATTATTTTTTCATTTGCAACTGAAATGTGAACTGTTTTGAAATCCCTAACAAAGCTTTGCGTTGACTTAATGAAAGAGCATGGATCGGTGACTGGGATGTGGAGAGGGGAGGCAGGCAATGTTTTTAGTGAGCAGTCATTTTTAGAGAAAGGGAAAATGAATGAATATATAAATAAGCAATTTCCCCCTTTTTACGTCTTTTCGCTGCCAGACAGAGTGATGTCAATCTATTAAACTGCTGTCTCTTATGGATGGTTCTGATTCAGATATCCCAGAGATGTTACAGGAACTACAGACCAACATTCTAATCAGATACAGGGAATTTAAAATACTATAATTGCTAACTAAGGTTAGCTGTGCCTTTCACAATGAAACCAGCAGCATTGTGAATAAATCATTTGCAAGTTTTTTGTTTTACATCGTCCTTCTGAACTCCACCCCAGTTAGTCCTAGACAACATGCAAATCTGCACATGTGCAGTGAGATCTTTGGTCTACATCTCCTCTACTGTCTGACCTGTTCATGATCTCTTTGAGCACCATGAAAAAATGAATTAGTGTTATATGGGAAAAAGGTAGAGGGAACAGAAGAGGCACTGTCCTTGGGTACGATTTAAGTAAATAAAATGGAGATTAATGTTTAGTTATCCAGTAAGCATGTATCCCAATACTACTTAAACATTTGGTATATTCAGCAGCGTAATGGCCAGAAGAGTAGACCCCCATCTTTCTTTCCTATGACAGATATAGCCTCATCCTAGAAAACCACTGTGTATAAAGCATGGATAGGGGCCACATCATTGCTTTGCTGGGGGCCCAGTGATTTCTAGTTATGCCACTGTGTGTAATGTCTGTTTACCGAAGTGTTACTTGAGGCAGGTTTAAACCTACCATTGTATATATTCCAGGACACTTATTCCATCTTCATGCACAGCAAGCACACAATCGAATTTTCAAAGTTGTTGGCGTAACAGGCTGGGGAATTAGAATGTACATGGTAAAACATTTGGCAACTTGCAACTAGTGTATTAGTATTTACCATTTCTGATTGTCGTAGTGCCTACAGACACTTTGTATTCATAACAAAATGATAATAATTAAAGGAGTATCTGTTGCATTCATTAAGATCAACTGGATTTGAGTTTAGTTCCTGAAGAAGTTTCATCCAACTGGATCTCTCAATTCAGAATGACTTGTACAGGAATCTTGGCAATTAAGTAGCCTGGAAAGTCACAATAAGCATATGACAGCCAGGTGTTAAGGGGTATCTCCAGTGGTTAAAACCACTTTTGCATGAATATTACAGATATACCATGACCTGGATGGATGAATATTACAAGATATACCAGACCTGGATGGATGAATATTACAGATTACCATGACCTGGATGGAGAATATTACGATATACCATGACCTGGATGGATGAATATTACAGATATACCATGACCTGGATGGATGATATTACAGATATACATTACCTGGATGGATGAATATTACAGAATACCATGACCTGGACCGGATGAATGAAATTACAGATATACCAGACCCGGATGAATGATATTACAGATATACCATGACCCGGATGAATGAATATTACAGATATACCATGACCCGGATGAATGAATATTACAGATATACCATGACCCGGATGAATGAATTTTACAGATATACCGTGACCTGGATGAATGAATATTACAGATATACCATGACCTGGATGAATGAATATTACAGATATACCATGACTGGATGAATGAATATTACAGATATACCATGATCTGGATGAATGAATATTACAGATATAGCATGACCTGGATGAATGAATATCACAGATATACCGTGACCTGATGGATGATGAATTGAATATTACAGTATACCGTGACCTGGATGAATTAATTACATGATATACCATGACTGGATGAATGAATATTACAGATATACCATGACCTGGATGGATAAATATTACAGATATACCATGACCTGGATGAATGAATATTACAGATATACCATGACATGGATGGATGAATATTACAGATATACCATGACCTGGATGAATGAATATTACAGATATACCATGATCTGGATGAATGAATATTACAGATAAGCATGAGCTGGATGAATGAATATTACAGATATACCGTGACCTGGATGAATGAATATTACAGATATACCATGATGCGGATGAATAATATTACTGACATACCGTGACCTGGATGAATGAATATTACAGAATATACCATGACCTGGATGGTAAATATTACAGATATACCATGACCTGGATGAATGAATATACAGATATACCATGACCTGGATAAATGAATATTACAGATATACCGTGACCTGGATGGATAAATATTACAGATATACCATGACCTGGATGAATGAATATTACAGATATACCATGACCTGGATGAATGAATATTACAGATATACCATGATCTGGATGAATGAATATTACAGATATAGCATGAGCTGGATGAATGAATATTACAGATATACCGTGACCTGGATGAATGAATATTACAGATATACCATGATGCGGATGAATAAATATTACTGACATACCGTGACCTGGATAAACGAATATTACAGATATACCATTACCTGGATGGATGAATATTACAGATATACCATGACCTGGATGAATGAATATTACAGATATACCATTACCTGGATGAATGAATATTACAGATTTACCGTGACCTGGATGAATGAATATTACAGATATACCATGACCTGGATGAATGAATATTACAGATATACCGTGACCTGGATGAATGAATATTACAGATATACCATGACCTGGATGGATGAATATTACAGATATACCATGACCTGGATGAATGAATTTACAGAAATACCATGACCTGGATGAATGAATATTACAGTATACCGTGACCTGGATGAATGAATATTACAGATATACCGTGACCTGGATGAATGAATATTACAGATATACCGTGACTGGATGGAGAAATTAAATATACCGTGACCTGGATGGATGAATATTACAGATATACCATGACCTGGATGAATGAATATTACAGATATACATGACCTGGATGATGATATTACAGATATACCGTGACCTGGATGAATGAATATACAGATATACCATGACCTGGATGATGAATATTACAGATATACCATGACGTGGATGATGATATTACAGATATACCATGACTGGATGAATGTATATTACAGATATACCGTGACCTGGATGGATGAATATTACAGATATACCAGACCTGGATGATGAATATTAAGATATACCATGACCTGATGAATGAATATTACAGTATACCATGACCTGGATGAATGAGAACCTTCACAAGCAATAAAGGAGTACAGAACTTAAAACTGTTACATTTTGGGAAAGCTTAAGCATGAATCCAGCACGCAGGATCATGTCCTAAACTTCCCAAAAGTAATTATTCATAAGTGACTTACATACTTTTCGATGTTTTTGTTTTGACTGAGAGGAATGAGTGACATCAGCAGAAGTCCTGCCCCTTTTCTGGCATTGGGAAGAGCAGAATAAGGGAGAAGCTCAGCTGTGCTGGCGCAGGTCTGCAGGATCTGCTGGTGTCACTCAGTCCAAGGACTAGTCCACACTGGCGAGCTTCTATGCGCTTCCAATTGTGTTTTTCAATCCGTTAGTGTGTGAGAATCACATGCCAGTGTATTACAATATGGATGGCCACATTGTATGCGCTGCAATCCGATTTATTTGTGCAGATCACATTCGCTCCGATAATGGAATATTGGGCAAATCACAGAGCAAACGATGGTAATGCGGTGCATTGAGATCAGCTTCTCACACGTGTTACCATGCTTCAATAATGTGGCCACAGCTCAAGTAACTTGAAAAACACCAACTTTTGGAATGTCCAAGGCAGCAATCCACAATACTGGATTGCTGCTTTATCTTACCCAAATGTTAATATTTTTAGGGTTAGGTCTCTTTAAGAAATTCTGCTTATATAAAGTATTAGCCATATTTTGTTCAGCAAGTTTGGGATAGCAGATTTAAATTATTTCTTTAACACAAAATTATAGGAATGATGTCACTGTGTGTTGTCCTGATTACCTCTAAAATGATGTCACTGTGTGTTGTCCTGATTACCTCTAAAATGATGTCACTGTGTGTTGTCCTGATTACCTCGAAACTGATAAATGATGTCACTGTGTGTTGTCCTGATTACCTCTAAAATGATGTCACTGTGTGTTGTCCTGATTACCTCTAAAATGATGTCACTGTGTGTTGTCCTGATTACCTCTAAAATGATGACTGTGTGTTGTCCTGATTACCTCTAAACTGATAAATGATGTCACTGTGTGTTGTCCTGATTACCTCGAAACTGATAAATTATGTCACTGTGTGTTGTTCGAAACTGAAAATATTGTCACTGGGTTGTTGTCCTGATTACCTCTAAAATGATGTCACTGTGTGTTGTCCTGATTACCTTTAAAATGATGTTACTGTGTGTTGTCCTGATTACCTCAAAACGTATAAATGATGTCACTGTGTGTTGTCCTGATTACCTCGAAACTGATAAATGATGTCACTGTGTGTTGTCCTGATTACCTCGAAACTGATATATGATGTCACTGTGTGTTGTCCTGATTACCTCTAAACTGATAAATGATGTCACGTGGTGTTGTCCTGATTACCTCTAAACTGATAAATGATGTCACTGTGTGTTGTCCTGATTCCCTCGAAACTGATAAATGATGTCACCGTGTGTTGTCCTGATTACCTCTAAACTGATAAATGATTGACCTGGATGAATGAATATCACAGATATACCGTGACCTGGATGATTGAATATTACAGATATACCGTGACCTGGATGAATTAATATTACAGATATACCATGACCTGGATGAATGAATATTACAGATATACCATGACCTGGATGGATAAATATTACAGATATACCATGACCTGGATGAATGAATATTACAGATATACCATGACATGGATGGATGAATATTACAGATATACCATGACCTGGATGAATGAATATTACAGATATACCATGATCTGGATGAATGAATATTACAGATATAGCATGAGCTGGATGAATGAATATTACAGATATACCGTGACCTGGATGAATGAATATTACAGATATACCATGATGCGGATGAATAAATATTACTGACATACCGTGACCTGGATGAATGAATATTACAGATATACCATGACCTGGATGGATAAATATTACAGATATACCATGACCTGGATGAATGAATATTACAGATATACCATGACATGGATGGATGAATATTACAGATATACCATGACCTGGATGAATGAATATTACAGATATACCATGACCTGGATGAATGAATATTACAGATATACCATGACCTGGATGAATGAGAACCTTCACAAGCAATTAAAGGAGTACAGAACTTAAAACTGTTACATTTTGGGAAAGCTTAAGCATGAATCCAGCACGCAGGATCACTGTCCTAAACTTCCCAAAAGTAATTATTCATAAGTGACTTACATACCTTTTCGATGTTTTTGTTTTGACTGAGAGGAATGAGTGACATCAGCAGAAGTCCTGCCCCTTTTCTGGCATTGGGAAGAGCAGAATAAGGGAGAAGCTCAGCTGTGCTGGCGCAGGTCTGCAGGATCTGCTGGTGTCACCTCAGTCCAAGGACTAGTCCACACTGGCGAGCTTCTTATGCGCTTCCAATTGTGTTTTTCAATCCGTTAGTGTGTGAGAATCACATGCCAGTGTATTACAATATGGATGGCCACATTGTATGCGCTGCAATCCGATTTATTTGTGCAGATCACATTCGCTCCGATAATGGAATATTGGGCAAATCACAGAGCAAACAGATGGTAATGCGGTGCATTGAGATCACGCTTCTCACACGTGTTACCATGCTTCAATAATGTGGCCACAGCTCAAGTAACTTGAAAAACACCAACTTTTGGAATGTCCAAGGCAGCAATCCACAATACTGGATTGCTGCTTTATCTTACCCAAATGTTAATATTTTTAGGGTTAGGTCTCCTTTAAGAAATTCTGCTCTATATAAAGTATTAGCCATATTTTGTTCAGCAAGTTTGGGATAGCAGATTTAAATTATTTTCTTTTAACACAAAATTATAGGAATGATGTCACTGTGTGTTGTCCTGATTACCTCTAAAATCGAGGGCAACGTTATGGTCCCTGATTACCTCTAAATGATGTCACTGTGTGTTGTCCTGATTACCTCGAAACTGATAAATTATGTCACTGTGTGTTGTTCGAAACTGATAAATTATGTCACTGTGTGTTGTCCTGATTACCTCTAAAATGATGTCACTGTGTGTTGTCCTGATTACCTTTAAAATGATGTTACTGTGTGTTGTCCTGATTACCTCAAAACGTATAAATGATGTCACTGTGTGTTGTCCTGATTACCTCGAAACTGATACATTATGTCACTGTGTGTTGTTGAAACTGATAATTATGTCACTGTGTGTTGTCCTGATTACTCAAAATGATGTCACTGTGTGTTGTCCTGATTACCTTTAAAATGATGTTTCACTGTGTGTTGTCCTGATTACCTCAAACGTTAAATGATGTCACTGTGTGTTGTCCTGATTACCTCGAACTGATAAATGAATTCACTGTGTGTTGTCCTGATTACCTCGAAACTGATATATGATGTCACTGTGTGTTGTCCTGATTACCTCTAAACTGATAAATGAGATGTCTTACTATGCTGCAATCTTTTATCAATTAATTGTGAACATGCTCTCACTATGCACTAATGTACAAAATATCCATTTTTTGACAAGTGCAAAAGATTTCTAATGAGAGTCATGGCACAGAACAGTGATTATAAGTAGGTTAAGGGGAAATAAAGAAATAGGGTTAAAGAAATCTGCTCCGTGCAGGTCTAAATAGTCTTTGTCTCATGCACGCATTATTTTTCCTCTGGAAAGTAAACTCCGCTCAGGTGCCACTAACCCTGCTATTTCTAATAGTAGCAATCTGCTCAGCGCAGTATATAAGCTTCTCGCCCGTTTACCTCTCTACATTTTATTTGTGTAAGTGGCGTTCGGAACCCTGCGGGAAAAACACTCGAGGGACAAAAGAGCAAAGCATTTGTAATTGCATTTTTCGATTTTAGAGTTTCTAATTGCCTTCCCCCCCCTTACTGGCTTCCTACCAAGATAATAAATGCTGCTTTGTTTAAACCGCAGGTGCTTAATTCCTGTTTTTTGAATTGCAGCCTGTGAGAGTACTTCATTCCTAAAAAGACTACCTTTGAGACGCTGGCATGTATTTTAGCTAATGCACCTACCTTGGGTTTCACCATAGCAAATAGAAGTTTTTCAGACTGCTTATCCTTTGTGTGAGGGTTGTTAACCACCAGCATAAAGTCATCCCCGTGACCTCCGAAGGTCATTGACTCCTGTATACGTATGTGAAAAGCAGCCTCTTAAGAGACCAGAGTGGGCGGGAAAAAAAAAAAAAAAAACATTATTTTTTCATTTGCAACTGAAATGTGAACTGTTTTGAAATCCCTAACAAAGCTTTGCGTTGACTTAATGAAAGAGCATGGATCGGTGACTGGGATGTGGAGAGGGGAGGCAGGCAATGTTTTTAGTGAGCAGTCATTTTTAGAGAAAGGGAAAATGAATGAATATATAAATAAGCAATTTCCCCCTTTTTACGTCTTTTCGCTGCCAGACAGAGTGATGTCAATCTATTAAACTGCTGTCTTTATGGATGGTTCTGATTCAGATATCCCAGAGATGTTACAGGAACTACAGACCCACATTCTAATCAGATACATGGGATTTAAAATACTATAATTGCTAACTAAGGTTAGCTGTGCCTTTCACAATGAAACCAGCAGCATTGTGAATAAATCATTTGCAAGTTTTTTGTTTTACATCGTCCTTCTGAACTCCACCCCAGTTAGTCCTAGACAACATGCAAATCTGCACATGTGCAGTGAGATCTTTGGTCTACATCTCCTCTACTGTCTGACCTGTTCATGATCTCTTTGAGCACCATGAAAAAATGAATTAGTGTTATATGGGAAAAAGGTAGAGGGAACAGAAGAGGCACTGTCCTTGGGTACGATTTAAGTAAATAAAATGGAGATTAATGTTTAGTTATCCAGTAAGCATGTATCCCAATACTACTTAAACATTTGGTATATTCAGCAGCGTAATGGCCAGAAGAGTAGACCCCCATCTTTCTTTCCTATGACAGATATAGCCTCATCCTAGAAAACCACTGTGTATAAAGCATGGATAGGGGCCACATCATTGCTTTGCTGGGGGCCCAGTGATTTCTAGTTATGCCACTGTGTGTAATGTCTGTTTACCGAAGTGTTACTTGAGGCAGGTTTAAACCTACCATTGTATATATTCCAGGACACTTATTCCATCTTCATGCACAGCAAGCACACAATCGAATTTTCAAAGTTGTTGGCGTAACAGGCTGGGGAATTAGAATGTACATGGTAAAACATTTGGCAACTTGCAACTAGTGTATTAGTATTTACCATTTCTGATTGTCGTAGTGCCTACAGACACTTTGTATTCATAACAAAATGATAATAATTAAAGGAGTATCTGTTGCATTCATTAAGATCAACTGGATTTGAGTTTAGTTCCTGAAGAAGTTTCATCCAACTGGATCTCTCAATTCAGAATGACTTGTACAGGAATCTTGGCAATTAAGTAGCCTGGAAAGTCACAATAAGCATATGACAGCCAGGTGTTAAGGGGTATCTCCAGTGGTTAAAACCACTTTTGCATGAATATTACAGATATACCATGACCTGGATGGATGAATATTACAAGATATACCAGACCTGGATGGATGAATATTACAGATTACCATGACCTGGATGGAGAATATTACGATATACCATGACCTGGATGGATGAATATTACAGATATACCATGACCTGGATGGATGATATTACAGATATACATTACCTGGATGGATGAATATTACAGAATACCATGACCTGGACCGGATGAATGAAATTACAGATATACCAGACCCGATGAATGATATTACAGATATACCATGACCCGGATGAATGAATATTACAGATATACCGACCCGGATGAATGAATATTACAGATATACCATGACCCGGATGAATGAATTTTACAGATATACCGTGACCTGGATGAATGAATATACAGATATACCATGACCTGGATGAATGAATATTACAGATATACCATGACTGGATGAATGAATATTACAGATATACCATGATTGGATGAATGAATATTACAGATATAGCATGACCTGGATGAATGAATATCACAGATATACCGTGACCTGATGGATGATGAATTGAATATTACAGTATACCGTGACCTGGATGAATTAATTACATGATATACCATGACTGGATGAATGAATATTACAGATATACCATGACCTGGATGGATAAATATTACAGATATACCATGACCTGGATGAATGAATATTACAGATATACCATGACATGGATGGATGAATATTACAGATATACCATGACCTGGATGAATGAATATTACAGATATACCATGATCTGGATGAATGAATATTACAGATAAGCATGAGCTGGGATGAATGAATATTACAGATATACCGTGACCTGGATGAATGAATATTACAGATATACCATGATGCGGATGAATAATATTACTGACATACCGTGACCTGGATGAATGAATATTACAGAATATACCATGACCTGGATGGTAAATATTACAGATATACCATGACCTGGATGAATGAATATACAGATATACCATGACCTGGATAAATGAATATTACAGATATACCGTGACCTGGATGGATAAATATTACAGATATACCATGACCTGGATGAATGAATATTACAGATATACCATGACCTGGATGAATGAATATTACAGATATACCATGATCTGGATGAATGAATATTACAGATATAGCATGAGCTGGATGAATGAATATTACAGATATACCGTGACCTGGATGAATGAATATTACAGATATACCATGATGCGGAGAATAAATATACTGACATACCGTGACCTGGATAAACGAATATACAGATATACCATTACCTGGATGGATGAATATTACAGTATACCATGACCTGGATGAATGAATATTACAGATATACCATTACCTGATGAATGAATATTACAGATTTACCGTGACCTGGATGAATGAATATTACAGATATACCATGACCTGGATGAATGAATATTACAGATATACCGTGACCTGGATGAATGAATATTACAGATATACCATGACCTGGATGGATGAATATTACAGATATACCATGACCTGGATGAATGAATTTACAGAAATACCATGACCTGGATGAATGAATATTACAGTATACCGTGACCTGGATGAATGAATATTACAGATATACCGTGACCTGGATGAATGAATATTACAGATATACCGTGACTGGATGGAGAAATTAAGATATACCGTGACCTGGATGGATGAATATTACAGATATACCATGACCTGGATGAATGAATATTACAGATATACATGACCTGGATGATGATATTACAGATATACCGTGACCTGGATGAATGAATATACAGATATACCATGACCTGGATGATGAATATTACAGATATACCATGACGTGGATGATGATATTACAGATATACCATGACTGGATGAATGTATATTACAGATATACCGTGACCTGGATGGATGAATATTACAGATATACCAGACCTGGATGATGAATATTAAGATATACCATGACCTGATGAATGAATATTACAGTATACCATGACCTGGATGAATGAGAACCTTCACAAGCAATAAAGGAGTACAGAACTTAAAACTGTTACATTTTGGGAAAGCTTAAGCATGAATCCAGCACGCAGGATCATGTCCTAAACTTCCCAAAAGTAATTATTCATAAGTGACTTACATACCTTTTCGATGTTTTTGTTTTGACTGAGAGGAATGAGTGACATCAGCAGAAGTCCTGCCCCTTTTCTGGCATTGGGAAGAGCAGAATAAGGGAGAAGCTCAGCTGTGCTGGCGCAGGTCTGCAGGATCTGCTGGTGTCCACCTCAGTCCAAGGACTAGTCCACACTGGCGAGCTTCTATGCGCTTCCAATTGTGTTTTTCAATCCGTTAGTGTGTGAGAATCACATGCCAGTGTATTACAATATGGATGGCCACATTGTATGCGCTGCAATCCGATTTATTTGTGCAGATCACATTCGCTCCGATAATGGAATATTGGGCAAATCACAGAGCAAACGATGGTAATGCGGTGCATTGAGATCAGCTTCTCACACGTGTTACCATGCTTCAATAATGTGGCCACAGCTCAAGTAACTTGAAAAACACCAACTTTTGGAATGTCCAAGGCAGCAATCCACAATACTGGATTGCTGCTTTATCTTACCCAAATGTTAATATTTTTAGGGTTAGGTCTCCTTTAAGAAATTCTGCTTATATAAAGTATTAGCCATATTTTGTTCAGCAAGTTTGGGATAGCAGATTTAAATTATTTCTTTAACACAAAATTATAGGAATGATGTCACTGTGTGTTGTCCTGATTACCTCTAAAATGATGTCACTGTGTGTTGTCCTGATTACCTCTAAAATGATGTCACTGTGTGTTGTCCTGATTACCTCGAAACTGATAAATGATGTCACTGTGTGTTGTCCTGATTACCTCTAAAATGATGTCACTGTGTGTTGTCCTGATTACCTCTAAAATGATGTCACTGTGTGTTGTCCTGATTACCTCTAAAATGATGACTGTGTGTTGTCCTGATTACCTCTAAACTGATAAATGATGTCACTGTGTGTTGTCCTGATTACCTCGAAACTGATAAATTATGTCACTGTGTGTTGTTCGAAACTGAAAATATTGTCACTGGTGTGTTGTCCTGATTACCTCTAAAATGATGTCACTGTGTGTTGTCCTGATTACCTTTAAAATGAGTTACTGTGTGTTGTCCTGATTACCTCAAAACGTATAAATGATGTCACTGTGTGTTGTCCTGATTACCTCGAAAACTGATAAATGATGTCACTGTGTGTTGTCCTGATTACCTCGAAACTGATATATGATGTCACTGTGTGTTGTCCTGATTACCTCTAAACTGATAAATGATGTCCAAAAACGTATAAATGAGTCGCTGGTTGTCCTGATTACCTGCGAACTGATAAATGATGTCACGTGTGTTGTGTCCTGATTACCTACCTGAAACTGATAATGATGTCATGTGTGTTGTCCTGATTACCTCGAAACTGATAAATGATGTCATTGTGTGAGATCCCTAGGGACAGAATATTAAAAACAGATAAAATACAGAATCTGTGCTAAAGAAAAAAACTCCAATCTTTTTGCCGTGTTCCGTACACAATTTAGTATCCCCACCTAGGTTCAAAACGCCCCCCAACGAACAGTAGATCACCTTTGTTTGGCAGAACACTCAGTGAATATTATGTGCAATGTACACCAAGCAGGAGGCTGTAATCTGCCTTATCAAGAAACTACAGGAAGGGATTAATACAAGGTAAAATTGCTTCAACCCAGAAATATATATTGTTACATGTGTAAGGCATAATGCACCCCTTGCTGTGCTACTTTAGGATATTAGAAATCATAGATAAATTGCATGTAAAAAGAAAAAGGTCACACAAAGGGGGATATTATTTCACCTATTACACAAGTTAATCTCCAGATTTCAGCATTTCTTAGATTGTATTAGTTGTTTGAAGTTTCAATATATTCGCTACTGGATGATATACATTTTTCAGCTTATGGAAAACTAAACGCTGCATGATATTATTCCTTATATTGTTTATTCACCACATCTGATGCCTTAAGAACAGGTTAACCAATCATAATATAAGGATTAAATCTAGACCAATCAGATTTTGAAGCAAAGATAAAAATTACATCATTGTCTGATAAGGAAATAAGATTGGGATACGGCCAACATTAGGTACTTAGGCCATCTGACTAGTCACTTACTTTTGCTGCAAACAGTGTAGCCCCAAAAAACAGCCATTTCCTAGCCACAGTAAGATAAATTCGAACACAGTCCGATCCACTGTGGCCTCGTAGACTCATCCACCTTGTTGACAAACGCTGCTGAAGTTGTCTACAAAAAAATATAATGTCATGAGTATATTAATTTTCCTTGGAAATATCTAAATTCTCTCTGTACTTTACACATTATCAGGGAGATTCAATATAAGTTCTTATTGTTAAAACTGGTGCTAATTTTGCCCCAACCAATCAGATCTTATTTAACATTTGAAAGCTAACATCTGATTGCTTGTGAAGGTTCTCATTCATCCAGGTCATGGTATATCTGTTGTATTCAATTAGATCAACTGGACTTGAAGTTTAGTTCTTGAAGACATTTCGCTAGTCATCCGACTGGCTTTCTCAATTCAGAATGACTTGTACAAGAATCTGTGGCAATTCCAGGGTACATAATTGCCACAGATTCTTGTACAAGTCATTCTGAATTGAGATCCAGTTGGATGACTAGTGAAACGTCTTCAAGAACTAAACTTCAAGTCCTGTTGATCTAATTGAATACAACAGATCTAACATCTGATTGGTTGGGGCAAAATTAGCACCAGTTTTAACGATAGAACTTTTATTGAATCTCCCTGTCAGTTATCTATCAATTCCTTTCGTTATAAATCCATAAAAAAACTACCGTATATACTCAAGGTTTTTTGATTCTATAACCTCGGTTTATACTCGGGTCGCATGCCGTTCTTACCAGATCAGAGGAAGAAGGAGACCAGCTACACAAAAGGAGACCAGAGCTGTATAAGACATGTACTGTATGGTATCTTAAATGCAGAGGTTAATACGGCCACAAAGCGAGGAGACCAGTGCAGGCACGTAAGTTATGTCCAGCGCACATCATCTCAGCCCTCATACTGGTAATGGAGGAGCAACTTAGGAGCGTTTCATCTGACTGCTCTGTCAGCCCTTCCATACGTCCGAAGCTGGTAAGAAGCAAACCGTAGGCTTCTCTTCTGCCTCTTTTTCCTTAGGGGTATGGGGGGGGGGGGGGGTAAGTGTAGGCTATTAAGTCTGTGCAGTGAAGGGTAGGGTGGGCTGTTACTGGGTATTATATGGGGGCCAAATAAATTTGATTACCATATACTGTAGGGAGCATTAATGTTGAACCTTGCCACTCCAAATGTTTAGAAACTACAACTCCCAGCAATCTAAGCATGCTGGGAGTTGTAGTTTGCAAACATCAGAAGTGTTATGGAATTGTTAGTTACTGGATTCTGCAATTCAGGTTTGCAGTAGTCTTCATATGTTCTACCCTTGACTTATACTCGAGTCAGTTAATTTTATCGTGTTTTTTGTACAACAGTGTCTTTCCTCTATAATGAGAGTGCAGCTGGTATCCCTATTGTCTTTAAATTGACTGTATGGAGCACTGCAATGCCAGATCTACCTAGGCACGTTTTATTTAAGGTGCCAGGTCCTGTTTGTACTTGTGTCCACAATGTAAAGCTTGCTGTGCACACCTGCTAGAACAGCCAACACTGTACAAGTCATATCTCCTGATGCTTTGTTTAATTCAGAAAACCACTTTCAGCCACTGCCCAAATGCTTTAAAAGCTACCGTAAACAACAGCACTAATATTTAATGGTCTCAGCTTAAAGAAGAATGTTAAAAAAAAGTAATTAATGCATAACTTCCAGAAAAATAAGTTTAATGCAAAACATTAATTCAAGTATTATTTAATATTAGCATTTTATACTTCATTTTCTCTTCCTGAACTCCATTAAAGGGTATGCTACACCCCTCTTCTGCCTTCCTCAGTCAGTCATTACATCACAGTCAATGACTGACTGCTTTTCCCAGAACGGTCTCTTCTGAGCGTGTGCAAGCTCTTAAAACTTTAAGAGGAGGCGGAAAGTTTTGCAGCAAGGAAACAAAGGAATGTCCTACACCTGGGAAAGAATTGCGGTAACTACACTGTAAATTTACATCTGGAGGGATGAGCATGCTCTTTAAAAAGACAGTGTAAGGGACCTCAGTTTGGACTTTTAACCCTTAATGTCCTAGTTAACTTACTTGAGCTGTTCATCTGAGCATTTGTCTTTATATCTCTTTGGGTAAAATTTGTCCAAGGCTTGGTTGACTGCTTGGCTGGACTTTCCCTGACTAGATGCAGTTTGCAATGAGCGTTCAAAATCTCCAGTTTCTACCTATGGAAAAAAAGAACTACATTACATGCAATTAAATAATTGTGATACCACATTCTAAATATATAGGCAATGATACCTGCATGTGGAGCACCGGTATGTAAGCAATCTCACCTCCCTGTGAATAATAGATACAGATGAATGGTACATTAATTTATCCCTTTAAGATAGTTTGTCTTGGCCGACACCGATTGTGGTGAAAGTAGTTTGCCACGATTGACTTTGCAGTCCATAGGAGACCGCACAATAGCCCGTAATTTACCAACATGTCCGATCGTCCGTTTGTCTGATCTGGACGAATGGCACCGGAAAAATAACTGCAGATATTTCGAGTTGACAGACCAGTATATGGTTATATCGGTCGGTCAGCCCAAAACATCTGCTTGTGTGTACCCAGCCTTAGGATACACTCACACTCCAGAGCACTAAACACACGTTAAAATACGAAAGAAATTGCAGTGCGATTTAACGTGTTTATGAAGTGTGTTTTTATGCATGTTTCTGTGCTTTATTCGCATTTTGCTGTGCGTTTTTGGGTTAAATGGTAAAAACAAACCCATACAACAGTGTTTTATTAGGCATTTCTTTCTTCTTCCCCATAATCCATTGAGTGCGTTACCAGGGCTGCCTCCTTAATGAGGCGGGGTGAAGCACATTACAGAGCAGCACCCTGTAGGGGGGCAGCCATTTTGATGGCAGAATTTTTTTTCATTCCCCCCCCCCCCCCTGATTTTTAGGTGTGCCTGGGACTCCAGTAGTTTGAGGGATTAAAAGTCTCCATTATATGTCACAGTGTCAGCCCTACAGATCAAAAATCAATGTTTGTCATCTAATACCAGTCACTGTGGGCATGTAATACAGTCACTGTGGGCATTATTTACCAGTGATTGTGGGCATTATTTACCAGTCATGTGTATAAAGCGCCTCCCACTTCAGGACAAGCCACACTCCATTTCCGGACAAAACCCCACCCACCTTTAATTATAAAACAAGGGGGCAGCCTTTGGATTTTTTTTTAAGGTTCCCAAAAGTCTAGAGACAGCAATGTGCGTTACTACACTAAACTGCAGCAAGCTGTGCATTAGAAAACGCAATACATACATTTGCAGTCGTGTGAACAGTACTATGCCATTCCTTAAACTGGGTACACACTCATCTTGCAGATCCTGTTTGTCATCTTTCAAAGATCTGCATACACAAAGTCCAGAGCACCCCCCCCCCCATGCACAGCATATACACAGCATAGGGAGAACGCTCGGGACTCTGTGTTTTTCCCTCTTTTCCGAACAAGCGTTTGGCCGACCTGATCGTTCGTCGGCCACGCGCTTGTTCAGAAAAGTAAGGTACACACAGTACCGATAAAGCCCCGATACTGTCGGATCCAACAGAACTTTATCGGTACTGTGTGTACCCAGCTTTAGATCTTTTTCCCAATGCCTTACCACTCAGCGCAATTAAACGCTCCTAGTGTAAGCGAAGATTTTGGGTATAGTTTCCTACCTGTAATTGTATGAAACCCTTAGCACGTTCCTTATCCCTACACAAATACATTGTTTCTAATGTTTTGTATTCAATTTGTAACCCCCCCCCAGCAGTTTTAGAAGGAGCACAAACTAGTTCCATTTTTGTGCTTATTTTCCCCACTTTTCTGCTTTTAAGCCCCTACACTAAACACATTACAGCACTTACAATTCCATTAAGACAATGCGTTATTTGCTTTCACATCTACCATGTGCGAAACCCAAGAGACACAAGATTAGTCGCGTTTTATTTATTTATTTTTTTTACAAAAAGGCTTCAAATTGTATAATTAATGGTTAATGCCGTACTGTGCATTAGCTAAATGCTTCATTAAGTGTAATTGCCCAGGAAAGTGCCTGAAAAGGTATACATTGTTTTCTTTGTCAAAGGTTACCTGGGCCAAAAGAGATGCCAGTTCCAATGCCAACTCCTTATTAACAGGAAACATTCCATTGACTATTTTATCATTCGTCTGGTACATTAATAGGAGCTTTTCTTTCTCCGTTTCCCCCCTTGTCTGTACAGCAAAGCTCAGTCTGGAATAGAACGGAACACATTTCTTTATTGACCAATGGTCAAAAGGGTAATAATCAATTACTGCCAAAATCAGACACTGATTAAACGGAATTAGCCCCGTAAAAATATACTATACTATAACTTTAATTCCTATCAGGCAACCTACAGTTCAATTTAATGTCTGGTGTGTATAGAACCTTAAAGGGTATGTACACTGGCAAATTTTTTTTTTTAAATTGCCCATTAGTGGAAACTATAATTCATCCCAACTATCACTGTATCATTTTTTTGTTGATCTGCCCCCTATTTCTTTAGATCCAATCTCAAACAGCAGGTTTGCTGTAGCTGGAATGGTTTGACAGTTGGTGTGCTGCATGCAGTTTTGACAGTCGGTATGTGGGAAAATAGTCAGGTCAGTAGTCAGAGCCTGAGCAAAACAAGAATTGTATTGAAGGCATGCAGCAACACACACACCTCAGAGTAAGTGCTACTTACATGTATTTATTACTAGATTAAGTCATTTTTGTGACACCCGGGCCCCCGACTGCACTATGAACATCCATTTTGCCCACCAATTTGTTCATGTATGGGCACCCTTCCGCTATTTTGTGTAGCCTATCCAATTCTTTCAATTAAATTGCTTCAAAACTGATTCCTTATTTGCATTTGATCAACCTTATGGGCTAGGCACCAGCCCGCTTTAAAACGTGATCCGATCACGTGTTACATAATGAAAAAAAATGTTTTGAAAAATAATTGTTGAAAATCCTTGTTTGGTTCTGCAATTGATTCATTGTCAAAATACAGCTTATATTTTTATGCAATAGACTGGTCAAAATGTAAACCAATCAAAAACAAGTATGGCTAGCTAGCAACATTAGCAACACATAGAGGTACTTAAAGGGACACTATACTGAAAAAATGACTTTGTCTCATCTCAATCTATAATAAATACATGTAAGTAGCACTTACTCTGAATTGTGTGTGTTGCTGCATGCCTTCAATCCAGCACACATTTTGTTTAGGAGCAGTATCCCCCCTCCCTCTTTTAACCACTCCCATTTCCATCCGACCTGACCTTTTCCCCTTCAAACCAACTGTCAAGCCTGCACACAGCATACAGCATATCAACTGTCAAAACTCTGTCACCATTCCAGCTACAGCAAAACTACTCACAGAAGAATAGTTTTTGAGAGCAAGGAACTTGATTGACAGAGGACATATAAGAAGTTTTAGATGGATATCTAAAGAAATAGGGGGCAGATCAACAAAAAAATTATAAGAAGAATTATAGTTTCCAGTTATGGTCAATTTAACATAACCTATTTTTTGGTATAGATGCCCTTTAAGGGGAATATTAATACAGTGGGTACAAAAATATAAAAGAAAATGTATTATTCATTTTTTTCTACTGAAATAAAATCTCTTCTATTAATCCATATGTTTATTTAACTAACTAACTAGATAAAACTTTTATATTGAGGGTTAGAATGAATAAGTTGAATATCTGAGTGGAAATGCTAAAGTCACATTGTTATAAAGGACGTCTACCCCCCTACCCATACTTACATCATCACCCTCGAAAACCCCAAGACTGAAATAGTGACTTACCTGCCCTATGTTCCTGAAGAGAAATATTCTCTCCAACGTAACCTCTCTCCTGCTACCTTGGTCTTGCTTGTGACCTCCACCTCTGTGCATGTGAGCTTGTAACAGGCTGGTACAGTTTTAAGAGGCGGTGGCAACATTTAAAGAAGAGGTAAGTCAGTTTTCAGTCTTCCGGTTTCCATGGGTGGAGAAGGTAAGTATCAATTTATATGTTGGGGGTGGACATGATCTTTATGTAATGATGGTTCTCTTTGCCCTGTGGTATTCTACCAAGTGATTTTAGGGCAATTAAGGCAAACGCCTCCTAAATAGGGCAATTATGAGACATTTGGGGCTTAATACGGCATGACATGATAAACTTCATAATGCTGTATGTTTATAAATAAATCCCATAGGAAAACAGGAGGACAAGTGATACATAGTTAACCTTCAAAGCAATTAGCTCAAGAAACATGTGTTTGGTATGTTTTGGGGCTACAAAGAGCACTTAAAGGGATAATCACTACTGCCCCTTTAAAGGTTGATTATTGATAGTATTACTAGTAATTCACTGCAAAGCTGATTGTGTTTGTAGTATTGTAAATAGTTTTAATTACCTGTTCTTGTAGGTAAGTCGCACAGTGCGTGAGACATCACATTTCCCAGGATGCTGCTCTTTTGAGGCCTGTTCCCACTTTGAAATGATGTCACAAATCTAAAGAGCAAAACAAAGGAACATACTACATGTTTCATAGGGCAAATATTT
The DNA here is from genome assembly GCA_019447015.1 of Hymenochirus boettgeri. Classification (NCBI taxonomy): domain Eukaryota; kingdom Metazoa; phylum Chordata; class Amphibia; order Anura; family Pipidae; genus Hymenochirus; species Hymenochirus boettgeri. The sequence goes on along the minus strand of CM033473.1, from coordinate 4,507,359 downwards.
TGACAAAAGATAACATGTTGTGACAAACCTTTATTTATAGTCCATTAAAAGGGAGAGGGTCAATCAAGTAACGAACCATTAGATTGGTAAGTGGTTTTCTTTGTAAGGGAGACAAAATAACCTTAGTGTCCTGGTGTCATATTAAAGAGTAATTTTCTGTTAATCACATTAAAGGGTACCTTCACCCCAAAAGTGTTTTTTTTTCTGTAGTGTAGGGACAGCCCCCCCAACCCTAAATGCAAGATGCCCAGAAATAGACTTACCCACCTTTGTTCCCTCTGCCTCTGCCTGTACTGCTACTTCTGGGAATGGAAGAGTAGTAGGGTTGGGACCAGCAGCGGTTCTGAGAGTCAGCCAATTACACGCACGGCTGCCGGTTATTCAGAGAGCCGAGGGAACGACTGTTTCTGTGCACTTTTTAATGTTAAAACCATGGTATTTAGGGTTGGAGGGGGGTCCCCTACACTACAGAAAAGTTTATTTTTGTCTCAAAGAAGAGTGGAGGGATCCAGAAGGGGGATGGCTCACCTGTGCATGCCAGAGTCCTCAACGAGGACAAGGAAGTAGCAGGCACTGTATTACTCACCAGTGGCGTAACTACCGCTCGGACGGTAGTAGGGTCCACCACAAGCCGAAGATCTCTTCCGCGATCAGACATTTTAAACAGCTGATTGCGCGTATGAATGAAACATACGTGTGATTAGTTGTTTAAAAGACCGGACCCGAACCTTTTAAACAGTTGATCAGATGTTAGCTTTTTGCTGGGTGACTGTAGTTAGATAACATCTGTTTGGTAGCTGCAAACAAAGACATATAGGGGCTGATGCAAAACTTTAGCACGTTAAGCCATCAGCCCCTATATATCTTTGCTTTTTAAAAAATTTCTTATTTTAGAATTTGGGGGGCAATTCATTGTTTAACATTAGCATAAACAACAAAGCCTAAAGTGAAATGTTTAATTTACCTTCAGGTTCCCTTGAACACAGTGTTCAAAATCCTTTCCTGATGGATCGTCCGTAAACAGAGCAAATCCCGACTGTCCCTGCTTCCGCATGCCGATGTCTTGGTTGAGCGTGCAAAGAAATTCTTCAACGGTCGTCGATGCATCGAATCCGACAACCTGACCAGAACATGTATTTAGCATTTAATTTCAGTGCATCCATTTCCTATAGTAAAAATGTAACCCCACAATTTGAATGAAGACAATTAAAGCGCAAAATGACCCAAACCCAATAGAACAGAAGGTAGTGTGGTCTTCACGCTCATTTAGGGGATAGCATGGCACATTGTAGATCAGGTCAGCTGCTCTGCATTCCATTTAATTGTTGAAACTCAGGCCCCACTACACTGCACCAACAATGCAATGTGATTTTTGAAGTGGTGGAATGCATGAGTCTATGATTTATGTGCATGCATTTCCATTTTCCCATGCATATAGTTAAATAATGCTACATACGATGCGCACCATTACATGCGTTGGGAAACACAGTGCAACGCAAATAGTTTGACATAGACACCACGATTGACGTGCAATTGCGGTGCCCATGCATTATGCAAAGCGGATGCGAAAAACGTATTGCATCGCGTATATTTCCAGTACAGTGGGGCCTAGCACTAATGGGAATTTAGTTCCTCTAGTGGCTCTTTAAAACCTGACTAGGCCTTAGGTTGGTTTAATGTTGCATCACTATAAAATGTCCATGGAACAATGACTAGGCCTCTGTTCTCTGTTGTTCTTCTCCTGTACTGCACATTAGATCTCTGCATCCTGCAAGTTCAATAGGTATAAAGAGAAGGGGAAGGTTGTTCCCAGGCAGATAGATTAGATGGCTGGACCATTAGTTTGGTAATAAAGTTGCCGCATGCAACTCTCCTTCTTCTGACAGGTAATTACAGGGCGATGCGCCGAGCGCCCCTCGGAACATCGCTACTTGGCGCTGTTCTATTCTGGCACTTTCAACGCCAGCTATTAGCTGGCATTGAAAGTGCCGCAATAAAATGCAGATTTCGGCATATAACATCACTTGCGGCGGCTGCGCTGTTAACTTTCGCGTTAACCACGCAGCCGCCGCAAGGAAGGACTTAAAGTCACGCTAACCGATAAAACATCGGTTAGCGCAACTTTAACTTTAAATACGGAGCGATGCGCCCGTTGGTGCATCGCCCTGATAGAGTATCATAACACGTATTAGTAGCTTTAACATTTAAAACTCGGGTCCCTTTTACTTCCCCATAAACACCTAGTGTTGTTCCTACATCCCCTACATTTGCTTTAATGATATGGATTTGGTCTACAGACAGTGATGCCTTTACCTGGTATGTGCCATTCATGAAATGTACAGGGATGCTACAAGGTAAGGAATGGTGATAAGGGTTCCTTAGAAGGATAGAAAGAATTTCCATTCTTGATGGTTTTGCCTCCCGATCGCCATTCTGGTGAGTTCTCTCTACGCAGCGCTGGCAGTAAATGGCGTATTTCCCAGATTCTGTTCTGGAACAGCAGGGGGGCTCGTTAATAAATATCCTTAGCCTAAACCTAGCACAAGGTACAGACTGATAAAACCCAACCGTTAATATAATGTCTCACAGTAATATGTATAAATAATATATTTAAAAAATATACATCGTACACCAAAACATGTCCCGCTACCATGGAATATAAGAAGATGAAGAGTCAACATGACACAAGGCTAGAGGGCTATGTTATCTCTTTTAATAGGCATGTTTCTTTTAATACTGTTTTGTTGCCTTTGTTGCATAATGGTGCCCTCTGGTGTTCAGATTTCTTATTTATGAGCGTGCCAGTGGTTTCGCATTGTTGGTAAGATTCTGTTGCTTTGCTTTTATTTTTTTTATTCGTTTTGTTGGCAGTGGTCCCATGATCTATGGCATAGCTGAGTAATAGATATGGACAGGGTGGACAAATCAGTGAAAAAACAGTGGGCACCATTTAAAAACACATGCAGGAAGGCAGCAGTAATGCAGTTTAAAGGGGAACCGTGGTCTCCATACAAGTGTCTGTTATTAACAAGAGCACACTCTCACTTTTAAAATGACCCCTGGATCATGCTTCTAGCTGCAGTCTATGCAAACTTACAGCAGTATAAAGGCGGTTTTCTGCTAGCACTGTGAGCTGTGACATCACCAATTTTGGGGTCTGGCTCCAAGTTTAAGGTTGGAGCATGCCCACTGCTGGGACAGAGCATCATCAGCTGCATCATAAGCCCCGCCCATGAACTTCTAAATAATTTTTAAAGCTAGCCACAAGCCAGAAAATATGTTTTTTCCTCTACCAAAGGTGTCCACGTGCAGAGGAATGGACAAAGGATGGTTAAAGGTTTGTAACTAGCTTCATAAAAGATACATTTTTGGGGGAGGGGCTTATGACACAGCTTATAACACATGCCTGAAAAAAAAGACAGGGCAGTGGAAAGTGTAACTTTACAAGCCTGTACCCTTAGATCCAGAGAAGCTAGACTTGTTTGAAAGGTATAAGAGAGCTCTTTTCAATAAAAGGCACATATATGCAGACCACAATTACTCTTTGAATGCAATCCGTTTGTAATTAGGGCAGTTCATTACATTTATTTAGAGCGTCCTCCAATCAGCTGATGATCTGGTAACCCTTCATATGGATAATGTACCCACCTATTGTAAATGACAATGGAATTTGAAGTCACTGATGAGTTCTGTAGTCATGTAAAAGCAATAGGCCTGCAGCCAAATACTTATATAATAGTACACAGGGGTGTTCCTAGAGTTTTTGACACCTGAAAAAACTTTTAAATGACGCCTATCGGCGGACAAGGGGTGACATGTGAAGCGGGCGTGGCTTCTTCAGGGAACATAGGCATGGATAGTGCAGGTGGGTATGGTGGGCTGACTTAACACTGATTGGTGAACTGGTGCTGAAATGCAGTATTGCAGGAAGGAGTTGTTTTTAAACTGCAGGGATGCGCCCTGAGCAAATCAGTTTGCTTCATGGTAGGGGCACCCCCGATAGTACATTCTACTAGAGCATCATGGGGGCTGGACTAATCGAATCTCCTCATAACAATGGAGCAAAAAGATATTGGGAATTAAAGCATTTTTGGAATTGATTGAGATCAGAACCTGCTGTCAGCATTTTTCCTCAGGTAAAGTTTCAGGAGCCAAATATACGGGTGGTGGGGGAGAAAGAGTCCGACACAGAGAGCTAAAAGCTGCCAACCCTGGAAAGGAAAAAAAAACACAAGGTATATGACTCACATTTGATATAGGGCCTACCCTCCAATTTTCCTATTTAAATTGCTACACTATTGAGAAATGCATTGCACAGAGCTGTGATAAGATCAGGTTCACTTAATTACCCCCCCCCCTGCAGCTCTGTACTATGTTATTTCTATAAGTGTAACTATTAAAGTTGTGATATTGAGAAATACATTACACAGAGCTGTGATAAGATCAGGTTCACTTAATTACCCCCCCCCCCCTGCAGCTCTGTACTATGTTATTTCTATAAGTGTAACTATTAAAGTTGTGATATTGAGAAATACATTGCACAGAGCTGTGCTAAGGTCAGGTTCACTTCATTATCCTCCCCCTGCAGCTCTGTACTATGTTATTTCTATAAGTGTTACTATTAAAGTTGTGATAATGAGAAATACATTGCACAGAGCTGTGATAAGATCAGGGTCACTTCATTATCCTCCCCCCTGCAGCTCTGTACTATGTTATTTCTATAAGTGTTACTATTAAAGTTGTGATATTGAGAAATACATTACACAGAGCTGTACTAAGATCAGATTCACTTCATTATACTCCCCCTGCAGCTCAGTACTATGTTATTTCTATAAGTGTAACTATTAAAGTTAAAGAACCTCAGTGTATACTCGGGTCACCTTTCAGTAATCTGGCGACCGCTTGCTCCGCATCCTCTGTTCTGTCAGATGACGTCACTACTCGGCGCCTCTCTTGCTTCCCGGTGCTGAGTAGTGACATCAGGCAGCAGAGCAGAGCATGTGAAGCGAACGGCCGCCGGATTACTGAAAGGTAAGTGGTTGACCCAGGTCAGTTACGTACAGTTAACAGTATACTGAGGGGGCTCTGGGGGGTGGGGGAACAGTAATCCCTGCAGTGCCAATTCCTGGCCACTGCAGATGTTCGGAAACTACAACTCCCAGCAACAAAAAAAGTTGGGAGTTGTAGTTTCCAAACATCTGGAGTGCCAAGGAATGGGGGTTACTGTATGGGATTAATGTCCATTTAAATGGCAACTAATACTTCAAAATAATACCGAATCAGGGGGATGGTATCTATTGTTCAAAAGACTGCCTTCTGATTCTGTATTGTTTTGAGGATTTAGTTGCCCTTTAAATGGACAGCAGAATTCCCATACAGAAATGCCATACAGTAATAGCCAAATCCAGTATGGCTATTACTGTATGGGACTACTGTATGGGAATTCTGCTGTCCATTTAAAGGGCAAATAAAGCCTCAAAACAATACAGAATCAGAAGGCAATAGTGGTCACATTTTCCACCCTCGGTTTATACTCGAGTCGATCAATTTTAATCCTTTTTCGGGTAAACATATGTACCTTGGTTTATACTTGGGTCGGTTTATACTCGAGTATATACGGTAACTATTAAAGGGGTAGTGGGGGGTATGATACGGATTTATAAGGTGGTTTTTGCAAAGTGAATTACCTGGATGGGGCTGAGCTGATTATTCGGTTGCCTGTGCCTCGTTTGTTTTATAAGCTGACAGTAGATCTCATTCTGCAGTTCAGGATGATTGAGGCAAACTTGCAAAGCACTCTGGGCTAGCGAAACATGGTAATCAATAGCAGGGGAATCCACAATCGCATTAAGGAATAACTGACACGTCTGAAACAAAGAAGTTCCACACATTAACATTCCTACTACAAACAAAACACAATCTGCAGCCTTCCACCAGCCTAGTGAGTAACATTTGCTTTTTTCATTTGCTCAGTCTTGTTAGAGCGGTCGTGAGCAGGTAATCCAGTAGTTAATTGACATCTCTAGGAGGCTAGAGAATTTACTGAGAATTTTATTTGGGTCCATGACCCACTCTGGAAAAGCCAGAAACCTGCAGAAATAAAGAAGTGATTTCTCAAAAAATGTGATTATATAGTTATATATTAGACTAGCAGTTGTACCGTGTACACATGTGGGTATAGTATGTTACGTACAGGTGTGTGTTTGGCTTAGATGGGAGAGACAGGGGTAAAAAGAAATGCACAGTTGGTAATGTACGTCATGTATGTAATAGTTATGGTTTGAGGAGGTGACATTATTGAGGGACATATAACACATATGTTTATTGCAAAACCTTATATACAACGTTATCAGTTTTTCCACTTGGAGTGTAAATATACAAATGTTGTGGTGAACCTACATGTGAACATGCTGCATGGAATTTGCCGTGCCTGTGATGTTTGGGGGCATGGACAGGATGTTTGTGTATGTGGGTGTGATTCGGGAACAGACCTGGGATGTTTGGGGGTGTGGCCATGATGTATGGGGGTGGACCATACTGTTTTGGGGGGTGATCACAATATCTGGTAGCGTGACCCTGATGTTTGGGGGTGTGGCCGTGACAGAAATATCTGGGGGTGTGGTCACATTCCAGGAGGCTCTGTTTAAATTTCTTAGCATGACAATAACCGCCAATGTGATACATTTCACCAATAGCAACATACAGGGAGATTCAATAAAAGGTCTTATTGTTAAAAATGGTGCTAATTTTGCTCCAACCAATCAGAAACCATTTAACATCTGAAAGCTATCATCTGATTGGTTGGGGCAAAATTAGTACCATTTTTAACAGTAAGAACTTTTATTGAATAACCCTGTTAGTCTTTCCAGGGTTTATATTTGTATATAAATGTCATTCATATCACCAATAGTAACATAGTCTTTCCGGGGTTTATATTTGTATATAAATGTCATTCATATCACCAATAGTAACATAGTCTTTCCAGGGTTTATATTTTTATATAAATGTCATTCATATCACCAATAGTAACATAGTCTTTCCAGGGTTTATATTTGTATATAAATGTCATTCATATCACCAATAGTAACATAGTCTTTCCGGGTTTATATTGTATATAAATGTCATTCATATCACCAATAGTAACAGTCTTTCCAGGGTTTATATTTTGTATATAAATGTCATTCATATCACCAATAGTAACATAGTCTTTCCAGGGTTTATATTTGTATATAAATGTGCTTCATCATCACCATAGTACATAGTCTTTCCAGGGTTTATATTTGTATATAAATGTCATTCATATCACCAATAGTAACACAGTCTTTCCGGGTTTATATTTGTATATAAATGTCATTCATATCACCAATAGTAACATAGTCTTTCCAGGGTTTATATTTGTATATAAATGTCATTCAACACCAATAGTAACACAGTCTTTCCAGGGTTTATATTTGTATATAAATGTGTTCATATCACCAATAGTAACAGTCTTTCCAGGGTTTATATTTGTATATAAATGTCATTCATATCACCAATAGTAACATAGTCTTTCCAGGGTTTATATTTGTATATAAATGTGATTCATATCACCAATAGTAACATAGTCTTTCCAGGGTTTTATATTGTATATAAATGTCATTCATATCACCATAAACATAGTCTTTCCAGGGTTTTTTTATTTTATATAATGTATTCATATCACCAATAGTAACAAGTCTTTCCAGGGTTTATATTTGTATATATGTCATTCATATCACCAATAGTAACATAGTCTTTCCAGGGTTTATATTTGTATATAATGTGATTCATATCACCATAGAACACAGTCTTTCCAGGGTTTATATTGTATATATGTCATTCATATCACCAATAGTAACATAGTCTTTCCAGGGTTTATATTTTTATATAAATGTGATTCTATCACCAATTAACACAGTCTTTCCAGGTTTATATTTTGTATAAATGTCATTCATATCACCAATAGTAACATAGTCTTTCCAGGGTTATATTTTTATATAAATGTGATTCATATCACCAATGTAACACAGTCTTTCCAGGGTTATATTTGTATATAAATGTCATTCATATCACCAATAGTAACATAGTCTTTCCGGGTTTATATTTGTATATAAATGTGATTCATATCACAAATAGTAACAAGTCTTTCCAGGGTTTATATTTGTATATAATGTCATTCATATCACCATAGTAACATAGTCTTTCCGGGGTTTATATTTGTATATAAATGTGATTCATATCACCAATAGTAACACAGTCTTTCCAGGGTTTGTTTATATTTATATATAAATGTCATTCATATCACCAATAGTAACACAGTCTTTCCAGGGTTTATATTTGTATAAATGTCATTCATACACCAATAGTAACATAGTCTTTCCAGGGTTTATATTTGTATATAAATGTCATTCATATCACCAATAGTAACATAGTGATATGAATGTCATTCATATCACCAAAAGTAACATAGTCTTTCCAGGGTTTATATTTGTATATAAATGTCATTCATATCACCAATAGTAACATAGTCTTTCCAGGTTATATTTGTATATAATGTCATTCATATCACCAATAGTAACATAGTCTTTCCAGGGTTTATATTGTATATAAATGTCATTCATATCACCAATAGTAACATAGTCTTTCCAGGGTTTATATTTGTATATAAATGTCATTCATATCACCAATAGTAACATAGTCTTTCCAGGGTTTATATTTGTATATAAATGTGATTCATATCACCAATAGTAACATAGTCTTTCCAGTTTTTATATTTGAAACCTTCCAGTAGCAAATTGTAATATGTTACAGACCTTAAGGTTGTTATAGAAGCTGTTTTTATGTGTGTGCAGCTCTCTGAGTTGTGTAGTCGTACATTACACTGTTGTTGTGTCACTGAAGTGGACTCTGTGTCTGTGTTGTTGAAGTCGAGCAGCACACAGAGTCCATGCCCTTCATGTGAGTTACTGAATTGGTGAATCACACTATGCAAGTGACGTGCAGGCTTTTTATTGGTCAAACTGGACTTCACAGGCATCGGCCCTTTCAGAAGGCGTCAACGCTATGTTGAGTCATTCAGGGGTGTGGCTGTGTGGTGAGCACATACATACATAAAATACATACATACATACATACATACAAGATTTCTGCTTTATATAGTAGATAACTATTTATATTTTAGATGCCCTGTAGTCTGTCATTTTTCACATACATAACAGCACCTTGTATTATTCCAATTAGACCTTTACTGGCTAAAATAATAAAATAATATTCCTCATGTCCATATTGCCAAGACCAAAAGGACAATGTGGCTATGATGATTTCTATGTTTGATTTAACATTTTAAAACCAAATCTATGACTTTACTGCCCCCTAGTGGTTTTCGTTAACTGAACCTTAAAATTATAAATAAAATTTTGAAGCAGTATAGAGAAGTATACTATATTAACTATTGATAAAGGCAAAGATACTGTGATATACAAGATATATTATATTGGCTTATGCAATTGGGTTTTTTGAAATCCAGAAAAAAAAAAAAAAAAAAAAACACGTTTAAAGTAGATTGTGAAACATGACTTTGCCTATATATTACCTTAAATAATTTGATTGCTTCTGTCTGTAGCGCTTCTGATGGCAATGTTGTCAGTGGAGAAGTTATTGCTTCTTTACTGTGACACAGGATTGGGTGTCTCCAAACTTGAGTGCCTGAATTATATAAAAAAAAATGTTTAAAATGTTGTTATTTGGTGCTATTATCCAGATTGGTTGAACAGGGTGGCTGACATGACCATTTTATATCTTGATTGGCTTGCATTAACGCATTGCATTTTTTGGTCAAGGCGACAAATGAAAAGAACCAGGTTTAATCAACTTCCATATTAAGAAATGGAAAAGTCCACTGAATTAGGTATTGAATATTCTGGATTTCAAAGTTAGTTAGTTTATTTTAAAGGGTATGTTAACTGGTAAAAATTACTTCTTTTTTTACATGTATCCATCTATAAATGGATACATGTAAGTAACACATACTCTGGGATGTCTGTGTTGCTGCATGCCTTCAATCCAGTACTTGTTTTGCTCAGGCTAAGTATTCCCCCTTCCAATCTTAACCGACACCCCCCTTTATCAGGGAAGACTTACTGTGAGGACAAGCATGCTCAGTAATCACTATGAGCCAGCACTGGAAGAGGAAATTTCCCAGAATACATTTCACACATAGCAACTGCAGTGAGAGTTTATCATAATATTGATATTGACAACTAACATCAAATTCAATAACTAAAGAAATAGGGGACAGATCAGCAAAAAAAACCGGTACAGTGATAGTTGGGAAGAATTATAGTTTCCAGTAATGGGCAAATTAAAAAAAATAACTTTTAAGTTTAGATACCCTTTAAGTAAAATTTTCCTGAAGCTTAGCAATGAAATAAATCAAGGGCAACAATACTATACTACTACAATTGACAAATACGTATACATATATCTATATACTATTTACTTATTTATACTATTTACATAAACATGGAATACAGCTGGAGCTTAAAAATCAAGTAATTCCCATTTAAGTTCATTTCACATTGTTTGCAGTTTTCCTTAATATCTACATATTTCTGCTCACACTAAAAATCCAGTCTTAAAGACCTGCCAAATGCCTGGTACATAGTCCCACATGGCTGTCTGTATTGTGAAATACAATGTGCATCTTCCATTGTATGACATCATACAACATTCTGATGGTGTAGATTTCTTTCATCTCATTCAGGATCCTTCTAATCTCACATGTCTTTGTATCAGTCATGGTGAAACTTCCCTTTCTTCTTGCTCCCATATAACCATGAGACTAGACAGTGAAATTGAATGAATTAATGTTGACATTGGCTGGAAGTCAACATTCAACACTCCCTATCACCCGCTACGCTTTCTCATGTCCACATGGTAATACGTTTGGTCTCAGTTCCACTTATTAAAGCTGGGTGCACACCATCCAATTTATTGAAATTTTCTTCATTTCAGTGTATCGGCACAAAATATCGGAGGGTTTGTTTGAATCGGTGCGGCCTTTTATGGATTGCATGCCGCCCACGGTGAACTGACGGACATGGCTACTTATGCCGTGATCAACAGTCCTTTTCCCTGGCCAACCGAGGTGATCTACCAATTGATAGTTAGGGATGCACTTTGGGATGGGCTAAATCCCAACATCACACAATCCTCCTGTACCTTTTTTCCATATCTGGGGGCCTATGGACAGACATGGTAGAAATGCACCAGCCACTTCATGTGACATTCTTATAACATTTGGTACTCACATGATTCACCATCTAAACTTAGAAGTTTGCAGACCATCTGTTCAAATTCTGTCCCCGCGTTAACACCAGTAATCCCAGCCGCCATCGTTAGGTGGTAATACCAAGTATCCTAATAGAAATATTGCATTATTTTCTATCCTATTGTTTTACTATTATTATCCTTTAAAATGCTGTACAATTACAAAAATGCAACATTATAATGGATGAGCATCGAGGAAAGAAAATCAATGATCCTTCATTGTTTATTGCTTAAATAGAGTTGGTTTTATTCTAACTGCACACTGCCACCTGATGAAGGCCATGTAACCTTCATCAGGTGGTGGGCTATGCGGTGGTGGGCTATGCATCTACTCCAACTGCACTAGTTGACCTTTGGCAGCATTTCTGGATCTCACCTTCTCATGCTTGGATCCAATGAGGAGGTAGGTGGGGTCTTGCTCTTTAGGGTGGATCACAATAGTATAATGTGTTGACAATAAACTTCTACCGCTGGTCTCATAATCCTCATCAGAATCACAGGATCGATCCACCTCCTCTACTTTTGCTTCCCACAGCTTGATTTGCCCTAGAGGAAACTGCAAGAAACACCGTATTGCATTACATTTATGTCTCTACACAGACTAAGTAAGGGTTTAACATTTATCGTTCTAATGGGAACCACATATAAAAGAGCAGGTCAGGGGTAAGTATGAAAGAGACACAAAATAGTCTTAAAGGGTATCTCCACTCATAATTTCAAGGTTTAGGCATCTAGTTCTATTGAAGAACGGGAGGTAAAGGAGCTGTGCCTTACCTTCCGTTCTTCAATAGAACAAGCAGGAGACTGGTGAGCAGTTAGGAAACTTACCTGCTCGCTCGCTCCCCCGGCTCTTAGCCTGACAGGTCCCGACTTGTCTTCTATGCGCATAGATCGCGCATGCGCATAGAAGACAAGGTCCGTCGTGACCTGTCAGACTACACGCCGGGGGAGCGAGCGAGTGGGTAAGTTTCCTAGCTGCTCACCAGTCTCCTGCTTGTTCTATTGAAGAACGGAAGGTAAGGCACAGCTCCTGTTTTGTTGAGAGGTCAAACTAAAGGTTCGTACACACGTGCGATCGCGGGTCCCAACCTACAACGCACAATTTGTACCAATGTTAGTTTTGGGCGATAATCGCTCCCGTGTGTAGGCCCTTTATCGGATGAAATGGCCGTTATGTTGTGAATCGTTGCCTGAATGGCCGGCCATTTTGGCCGATAAAGGGCCTATTATCGGCCGAAACGTTGTGGGTCGGGACCCATGATCGCAAGTGTGTACGAACCTTTACACTTTTGTAAAAAAGGCATATAGGGAAACTGAAAGCCCTAAGAGCTCCACAATTGTGCATATAGCATTGTGCTTTGTGATCTGGGTAGATCTCTCAGTAGATTCCCCTATGTGTCCATAAAAATCTGCACCTCTAAGTGTTCATTGTCATCTGTAGAACGTGTTTGATTTCCTATGGTGAAACCATCGTACTTACTTTCTCCTCCTGGCTGCGGAAATAGTATAAGGTTTTTCCAACCAGCGTACACCAGACCCTCTTGGAATATCCGTGTTTCACCTACAATGGACAGAAAGGCAATTTCCATTAAACCAGAAATAAGCAACAATCTCCAACAGGCAAAAGGGATTATTAGAAGTGCAACAGTGCTGGGTCCGAGAGAGATCTGTACCATTCCAAAGACTGTAGGTGCAGAACATTCAGGGGGGTTGATGTTTTATTAGTTATATATTTAATATGGTTTCTTCAATTACGTTATCAAACTATATATAATATTAGGTTTACATTAGTATGGTTAACAGGTGGAAATTAATCACGAATGACTAACAAATAAGTAAAACAAAATGTTTGTGCTGAACTGCCCCTTTAAAATGATTTCCCTACATATGATGTTAAAAGCCATATCAGTACAAACACTTATGCTTTCAAGAAAATGGAGTATTTCCTAATTTCAATGACCACACTCTGCCCGTCTGTATATAAATAAATACTGACTTCCTATTTGCAGGACCCCTAATAGTGTCTGGTATGGTCTCAGTAGTAAAGTATAAGGACTGGATGAAATTTTTGGTAATGGCTGAGAGATCTCTGGGCTGTCGAACTACACTACATACTGCAAATAAAATCCTGATGAGATTGGGCTTTTAGGGCGAGGCTACACTACAACGCAATCCCCCGCACACGGTGGCTTCTGGTGCAGAAGTGCGCATTGGCTTGCTCGTGGGTTGCAATCACGCAATCGGAAAGCATGCGATTGCACAAAAAATGCAGATCTCATGCGCTCAGATTGACGGATCGCAGACGCAGCGCCCTAGTGTGGCCATATCAATTGGGCCACACTAGTATGTGCAACTGCGACCAGATCGTGCTTAAAAGCACATTAATGTGGCCTTGCCCTTATAGGCCTTGGGTGTCTCCAGATTTACCTTTGCAAGTAAAAAGCCACTGACTATAGTAAAAAGGCAACTATACAGTAGGGTCAGTTTTAGCTCACAGGAAGGTGCAACCAGAAGCAGAGGAGATTGGGAAAAAGAGGAGGATCAGCACCAACAATAACCAATGTTTAGGCAACTAAAAACACTTTGAAGGTTAAAAATACAACAATCTGGATCATCATTACACGGAGAATCTCCTGAACTTAATTCATTATGAATTCCCCTTTAAGGCTCAGAAAATTATTAACCAACATTTTTCTTACCTTGGTGAGTAAACCTTTTGCTGTAGGTTTGACATCAGGTTGAGTGAACAGCACGCTAGCAGCCTGCACTTTCAGAACATTCTGTAGAACTCTGACCCATTCATCTAGAATGTTTGGGGAATCTGCTGTCAGGTAATACGTCCGTTTCTCCGTCACCAGCTGCCAAGAGAAAGTAAACAGAAATTACAGAAAAAAAACACATTAGATTTATATAACCCTATGAAAACAAAATGTACACATGTGGGATTGATATAGTATGAGGCGTGAAATATTGCACAGACTACTAATTTGCAGCAACCAATTAGATGATAGCTTTTTACTGGGTTACTGCAGTTAGATAACCGGTGATTGGATACTGAGATATCAGCCCTAACGTGTGCTCTAATTTGCACTGGTGGCACCATTTCTAATAACCTAATATAAGGTACATTCTATGCATCACATGTATGTGAGGTTTCCTGGCCCTCCTGGTGTTCTTAAGTATACAAATGGTTACCGCACACACAAGAAGTGAAAAAGGGTCCTTAACCCATTTATTAAGTGCAACAAGATAACGTTTCAGGGGACCTAGCCACCCTTCATCAGATAACACAATGGCAGTGGGACTTCTTGTATGTTATTGAATCTAAGACGTGGCAGGATGTCCGGTCACCAGCACCATGACTGAAAATATTCTGGCACATGCTAGTGCCCCGGGTGTGCAGTTATGTCTTCAAGCTTGGACCCTCCTGGTGTTCTTGACTTTTGTAAAAGTCCCATGGAAACCTGACATGCAAGCTTCTTACCAAATTAAATTGCAAGCACTCAAGTCAGTACATTTCGCTATGGTCGTTTTCTTGTTGTTTAATGTAACAATGCAATCTAATAGGTTTATTTGGGAGATGTTTGTTCACAATAATAATGATAGCCATTCAGCAATCTTTTTGCAAAGTCCACCTTCATTAGACCAATCAAACATCTTATTGGTTGGCAGATTGGAGACAATTCCCACCTATGTTGGTGAATCCCTACATTTTTTCTACTCCCATTATTATAAAATGTATTTGGAGCTACTATAAAAAGTCAACCTAAATTATGTTTCACCTGCATGGTCTGTTTCCCATCACCTTTCAGGATGTGGCTGGAAGAATTTAACTCAATTTGACCTTGGGGTTTCCGGATTACGTCACTCTGCAGGCACAAAAATACAAAGGATCAATCAGAGAATGGCAAGTCAAGATCAATCAGCCCTTATAGTTGTTATAGCTTTTACGGGAGGGGGGTGTTATGGATGTGCGCTCCAACTCGGCAGAAGGACAAGGTATTCTCTCAATATATATATTATACATAAGCAGGGTTATTCAATAATAGTTCTTATCATTTTAAATGGTGCTAATTTTGCCCCAACCATTCAGATCTTATTTAACATTTGAAAGCTAACATCTGATTGGTTGGGGCAAAATTAGCACCATTTTAAACGATAAGAACATGCTCAAATTAGATGCTCAATGTAGATGCTCAAATTATTATGGGAGCAGCAGTGGAATATTTACTCCCATACCTTTCTGGCCATCCACTGTTCCAACCCCATTACGGTTTTAAAAATGTAAAACTGAGGTTTAACACTACGGAGTTTGGGAAATGAAAGTTAATCATGGTCCGTTTCAGTATAACAATGGTACTGAAGTCATAACTGTTTTTAAAGCTGTACACAGCCTTAATAGAAAAACAATAAATATACATGGTCTGGGAACTCTTTGGTATCATAATATTCTTATATTACACTGTAAGGGATGCATTATCCCTTTTATATGTGTGTCATGTTTCAGTAGCAAAATAATTTAGCAAACAATGTGCAAGTCTGTGTGAAAAGTAAAAGCTTTTCCTGGTTGAATGACTTACTGGTGATTTGTAGTACAGCAATTCGCCACCTTTAAGTACAAACCATCGTCTCTTCCATGTTTTGATTTTGCCGCCCATTTTCAACAAATATCCCGACTTCTCAAGAAGTTCCTAAAATTATAGGAGGAAAAGGATCATTCTGCATTACATGGAAGTGTTCTAAACAAAGAATATTACAGTTAATGTTTATCTATACAAACTCAACAGCCCGTTACAAGTAACAGAGTTGGACAGTGTTGGGTTTACAGAACAACAAAAGATTTTGATTGGGTGTGACTTGTTTATGCTCTGGTGAAACACTCTCCTTGTGTTTTCCTATGGAATGCTGGGAATAAAGGAATTTAGAATTCAGGATGTTTTTCTACTGAGCTTCCCAAACTTGAAAACTTTACTTAGAAGACCCTCCCAAGCCTTGGATCCGCTATACTTACCCCCTCCTCCTCCTGAATGCTATGAAAGCTCAAAGTTTCGTACAGGCTCACTCACTGAGCATGTGCAGCATTGACTGTGATGTCACCCATCACAGCCATGACTGCAGCGTGAACCCGGAAGAATCTGGAACTCCTAGCAAGGAGTAAGCCAACAACCCAATGGATATCTCCTAGCAGAATCAGAATTGATCAAAGTAAGTATGACAGATCCTAGAATTTGGAAGTCTTCTACCTAACTGCAAATTTTGATATTGGGGGTGGACATGCCCTTTAAGTAACCATTATCAATAATGTGAAGTCAAGCTTTCCAATCAGGTCTAACCTTTGCATCTTCCATAGACACTGGCTCAGACATGCTCAGTCCACAGAAAAAGGGCCTGCCCAATGAGCTACTTTACATATCCTTGTGCAAGGAGAAAAGTAGTTAAAGGGAAAGTTCATCCCTTAAATAAAGTTAAATATAGGTAAGGAACCCATTCCAAACTAGTTAGAAATCTGAGAGATGTAAGACTAACCTCATATTCTACTTGATATTATTTTACCCCTCTTTCTGCTACCTCGTTCTTCCAGTTAGCAGCTGTCAGTCAGGGATGTGACAGTTGACATTACAGCCAATGACTGACTGCTATTCTCCTCGCTATCTATTATTACCATGAGCTTGGAGAGGACAGGGAAACAGAAGAAGGGACAGAAGAATATATCGCTGCATAACAGGATAGTCATCTTTCCAAACATTGTGGGTTAGGGGTTTGGGAGGGTATTTACATGAGGGGTAAACCTGCCATTTAAAGAACCTGCAGGGGGGTGTACTTTTTGGGTATTAAACAACTTTACATTATCTGAAACTACAATTTGAGAGAAGTAAAATGGTGGTACTCACATATTTATCTGTGCTTGCTTTGTCGTTAAATTATTAATGTTTAGTGAGTGCTCCTTATATCCCACCTCCCCTACTCACTGCCTTCTTGTAGTGTCTGCAACACTTAAAAGTTCTGCACAGCCTCACCATGGACACTGCTCTGCTTTCAAATCTCCCCCCTGCCTTCTTTTCTCTGCTGATTCTCATAATTTTTGCAGAAAGTGTGCTGGCAGACAGCCAAAGATCCTAGTAAGAGTTCAGGGGGTGGGACATATTATAATTTCTGCTTCTGGAGTGACAGGTCTTTCCCTGTAAATGCTGTGATTTCAAATGACGATTTCTCAGAATCTACAGCTCAGATTTAAAATCCGAAAAAAAGATTCCCTTTAATTACTCATTAATAATATTATGGAAATAATAATAAGTTATGGAAAATGTAAATGAAGATGACACTGAATTTTCTTACATTTTTCCCCTGATCGTTGGACGATGAACAGGTTTTTGGGAGCTTCTGTTCCGGCTCTGAGAATTCACTGTCAATGGAATACGCATCAGGGGGAATTGCATAATCACTATCTGATGTCATTGAGGAGAAGGAAATGCCTGTAGAGACAAAATGTTCTTTTTAAGGTTAGTCTATTTAATATTATTCATGGGAAGAACAAGCAAATCTTTTGTGGATATAAATTATCTCAATAAACCTCCCCTCTGGCTAATGATGATGGCTGTATAATTGATGACATTTTTCACAGTTAGCAGAGGTTGAAAAAATAAATATGTCAAGTTCGGCTCTTCCAAACATCCTCCAAACTGATCCAGAGGAAAACATTACCATGTTCCAACAGCACAGCTGGAAAATGTCCATTCCTGACATCATTATACCAGTTGGATCATACTTAATTAATTGCAGTACATGCTAGTGGATATTCAACATCAGCTTGAGGGCTATGGGCGACTACACTGAGATTTCTAAACTATGTAAGCAAACAATCCTATGATGTCATAATTGATATGTTTCAACTTTACTATGACACAATTATAATTCTACACCTGCTTGGTTCTATATATATGTGTGTGTGTGTGTGTGTAATAAAAGTGGGTGCATTGGCATGTGTGTGCTTGCAATTTGTGTATACATGTATGTGTGCATGTTTAGTGTGTCAGGTCTCTGCTTGAGAATGTATGTTGCATGTATTGCTACACATGCAGATGTATTAAAACTAAATTTAGTTTAATCCTAATGTGAAAGCTTTTATATTGTTATACATAGATTTACATTGCTATACATAGATTTACATTGCTATACATTGAAAGATTCTTCTCTAGTAAGTTGCAGTTAGCATATTAAGTAATAGAAGGCTTGCATGTTGTCGCCAGTACAACTCATAGCCCATGAAGGCTTCAAAAAGCCCCACCCCATCCCAGGATTCAGTCCCTATGCACAGAGCGTCTAGCTTCTGTTTCTAGTGAAAGATAAAGTTTCTCAATGTACCTGTGTTCATTGTTGATTTTCTGGTGGCTCACCACGTGAATGCTGTGTTTTTAAAGGGTATCTCCACTTGTTTTTTCAAGTTTTGGTAATCCAGTTCTATTGAAGAATGGGAGGTAAAGGAGCTGTGTGCCTTACCGTCCGTTCTTCAATAGAACACACAGGAGACTGGTGGCAAGCTAAGAAACTTACCCTCTCGCTCGCTCCCCCGGCGCGTAGTCTGACAGGTCCCGACGGACCTTATCTTCTATGCGCATGCACGATCTATGCGCATAGAAGACAAGGTCCGTCGGGACCTGTCAGACCAAGCGCCGGAGGAGCGAGCGAGCGGGTAAGTTTCTTAGCTTGTCACCAGTCTCCTGTGTGTTCTATTGAAGAACGGAAGGTAAGGCACACAGCTCCTTTACCTCCCGTTCTTCAATAGAACTGGATTACCAAAACTTGAAAAAACGAGTGGAGATACCCTTTAAGAACATTATCATAGAGAAGCAAAAGGCCAGAGTACCATTACCATAGACAAGGAAAAGGCTAGAGTTCCATTACCATAGAGAAGCAAATTGCCAGAGTCCCATTACCATACAAAGCAAATGGCCAGAGTTCCATTGCCATAGAGAAGCAAAATGCCAAAGTTCCATTACCATAGATAAGCAAATAGCCTGAGTTTCATTACCATAGAGAAGAAAAAGGCCAGATATCCATTACCATAGAGAAGCAAATGGCCTGAGTTCCATTACAATAGAGAAGAAAAAGGCTAGAGATCCATTACCATAGAGAAGCAAATGGGACTTCTGTAGTTATTGAATCTAAGACGTGGCAGGATGTCCGGTCACCAGCACCATGACTGAAATATTCTGGCACATGCTAGTGCCCCGGGTGTGCAGTTATGTCTTCAAGCTTGGACCCTCCTGGTGTTCTTGACTTTTGTAAAAGTCCCATGGAAACCTGACATGCAAGCTTTTACCAAATTAAATTGCAAGCCTCAAGTCAACATTTCGCTATGGTCGTTTTCTTGTTGTTAATGAACAATGCAATCTAATAGGTTTATTTGGGATGTTTGTTCACAATAAAATGATAGCCATTCAGCAATCTTTTTGCAAAGTCCACCTTCATTAGAACCAATCAAACATCTTATTGGTTGGCAGATTGGAGACAATTCCCACCTATGTTGGTGAATCCTACATTTTTTCTACTCCCATTATTATAAAATGTATTTGGAGCTACTAAAAAAGTCAACCTAAATTATGTTTCACCTCGCATGGTCTGTTTCCCATCACCTTTCAGGATGTGGGCTGGAAGAATTTAACTCAATTGACCTTGGGGTTTCCGGATTACGTCACTCTGCAGGCACAAAAATACAAAGGATCATAAGAGAATGGCAAGTCAAGATCAATCAGCCCTTATAGTTGTTATAGCTTTTACGGGGGGGGTGTTATGGATGTGCGCTCCAAATCGGCAGAAGGACAAGGTATTCTCTCAATATATATATTATACATAAGCAGGGTTATTCAATAATAGTTCTTATCATTTTAAATGGTGCTAATTTTGCCCCAACCATTCAGATCTTATTTAACATTTGAAAGCTAACATCTGATTGGTTGGGGCAAAATTAGCACCATTTTAAACGATAAGACTGCTCAAATTAGATGCTCAATGAGATGCTCAAATTATTATGGGAGCAGCAGTGGAAATTTTACTCCCATACCTTTCTGGCCATCCACTGTTCCAACCCCATTACGGTTTTAAAAATGTAAAACTGAGGTTAACACTACGGAGTTTGGGAAATGAAAGTTAATCATGGTCCGTTTCAGTATAACAATGGTACTGAAGTCAAACTGTTTTTAAAGCTGTACACAGCCTTAATAGAAAACAATAAATATACATGGTCTGGGAACTCTTTGGTATCATAATATTCTTATATACAACTGTAAGGAGCATTATCCTTTTATATGTGTGTCATGTTTCAGTAGCAAAATAATTTAGCAAACAATGTGCAAGTCTGTGTGAAAAGTAAAAGCTTTTCCTGGTTGAATGACTTACTGGTGATTTGTAGTACAGCAATTCGCCACCTTTAAGTACAAACCATCGTCTCTTCCATGTTTGATTTGATTTGCGCCCATTTTCAACAAATATCCCGACTTCTCAAGAAGTTCCTAAAATATAGGAGGAAAAGGATCATCGCATTACATGGAAGTGTTCTAAAAAAAGAATATTACAGTTAATGTTTATCTATACAAACTCAACAGCCCGTTACAAGTAACAGAGTTGGACAGTGTTGGGTTTACAGAACAACAAAAGATTTTGATTGGGTGTGACTTGTTTATGCTCTGGTGAAACACTCTCCTTGTGTTTTCCTATGGAATGCTGGGAATAAAGGAATTTAGAATTCAGGAGTTTTTCTACTGAGCTTCCCAAACTTGAAAACTTTATTAGAAGACCCTCCCAAGCTTGGATCCGCTATACTTACCCCCTCTCCTCTCTGAATGCTATGAAAGCTCAAAGTTTCGTACAGGCTCACTCACTGAGCCTGTGCAGCATTGACTGTGATGTCACCCATCACAGCCATGACTGCAGCGGAACCCGGAAGAATCTGGAACTCCTAGCAAGGAGTAAGCCAACAACCCAATGGATATCTCCTAGCAGAATCAGAATTGATCAAAGTAAGTATGACAGATCCTAGAATTTGGAAGTCTTCTACCTAACTGCAAATTTTGATATTGGGGGTGGACATGCCCTTTAAGTAACCATATCAATAATGTGAAGTCAAGCTTTCCAATCAGGTCTAACCTTGCATCTTCCATAGACATGGCTCAGACATGCTCAGTCCACAGAAAAAGGGCCTGCCCAATGAGCTACTTTACATATCCTTGTGCAAGAGAAAAGTAGTTAAGGGAAAGTTCATCCCTTAAATAAAGTTAATATAGGTAAGGAACCCATTCCAAACGTTAGAAATCTGAGAGATGTAGACTAAACCTCATATTCTACTTGATATTATTTTACCCCTCTTTCTGCTACCTCGTTCTTCCAGTAGCAGCTGTCAGTCAGGGATGGACAGTTGAATTACAGCCAATGACTGACGCTATTCTCCTCGCTATCTATTATTACCATGAGCTTGGAGGGACAGGGAAACAGAAGAAGGGACAGAAGAATATATCGCTGCATAACAGGATAGTCATCTTTCCAAACATTGTGGGTTAGGGGTTTGGGAGGGTATTACATGAGGGGTAAACTGCCATTTAAAGAACCTGCAGGGGGGTGTACTTTTTGGGTATTAAACAACTTTACTTATCTGAAACTACAATTTGAGAGAAGTAAAATGGTGGTACTCACATATTTATCTGTGCTTGCTTTGTCGTTAAATTATTAATGTTTTTGTGAGTGCTCCTTATATCCACCTCCCCTACTCACTGCCTTTGTAGTGTCTGCAACACTTAAAAGTTCTGCACAGCTCAACATGGACACTGCTCGCTTTCAAATCTCCCCCCTGCCTTCTTTTCTCTGCCGATTCTCATAATTTTTGCAGAAAGTGTGCTGGCAGACAGCCAAAGATCTCGTAAGAGTTCAGGGGTGGGACATTATATAATTTCTGCTTCTGGAGTGACAGGTCTTTCCCTGTAAATGCTGTGATTTCAAATGACGATTTCTCAGAATCTACAGCTCAGATTTAAAATCCGAAAAAAAGATTCCCTTTAATTACTCATTAATAATATTATGGAAATAATAATAAGTTATGGAAAATGTAAATGAAGATGACACTGAATTTTCTTACATTTTTCCCCTGATCGTTGGAACGATGAACAGGTTTTTGGGAGCTTCTGTTCGGTCTGAGAATTCACTGTCAATGGAATACGCATCACGGGGGAATTGCATAATCACTATCTATGTCATTGAGGAGAAGGAAATGCTGTAAGACAAAATGTTCTTTTTAAGGTTAGTCTATTTAATATTATTCATGGGAAGAACAAGCAAATCTTTTGTGGATATAAATTATCTCAATAACCTCCCCTCTGGCTAATGATGATGGCTGTATAATTGATGACATTTTTCACAGTTAGCAGAGGTTGAAAAAATAAATATGTCAAGTTCGGCTTTCCAAACATCCTCCAAACTGATCCAGAGGAAAACATTACCATGTTCCAACAGCACAGCTGGAAAATGTCCATTCTGACATCATTATACCAGTGGATATACTTAATAATTGCAGTACATGCTAGTGGATATTCAACATCAGCTTGAGGGCTATGGGCGACTACACTGAGATTTCTAAACTATGTAAGCAAACAATCTATGATGTCATAATTGATATGTTTCAACTTTACTATGACACAATTATAATTCTACACCTGCTTGGTTATATATATGTGGGTGTGTGTGTGTGTAATAAAAGTGGGTGCATTGGCATGTGTGTGCTTGCAATTTGTGTATAATGTATGTGTGCATGTTTAGTGTGTCAGGTCTCTGCTTGAGAATGTATGTTGCATGTATGCTACACATGCAGATGTAAAAACTAAATTTAGTTTAATCCTAATGTGAAAGCTTTTATATTGTTATACATAGATTTACATTGCTATACATAGATTCATTGCTATACATTGAAAGATTCTTCTCTAGTAAGTTGCAGTTAGCATATTAAGTAATAGAAGGCTGCATGTGTCGCCAGTACAACTCATGCCCATGAAGGCTCAAAAAGCCCACCCATCCCAGGATTCAGTCCCTATGCCAGAGCGTCTAGCTTCTGTTTCTAGTGAAAGATAAAGTTTCTCAATGTACCTGTGTTCATTGTTGATTTTTTGGTGGCTCACCACGTGAAGCTGTGTTTTTAAAGGGTATATCCACTGTTTTTTCAAGTTTTGGTAATCCAGTTTATTGAAGAATGGGAGGTAAAGGAGCTGTGTGCCTTACCGTCCGTTCTTCAATAGAACACACAGGAGACTGGTGGCAAGCTAAGAAACTTACCCTCTCGCTCGCTCCCCCGGCGCGTAGTCTGACAGGTCCCGACGGACCTTATTTTCATGCGCATGCACGATCTATGCGCATAGAAGACAGGTCCGTCGGGACCTGTCAGACCAAGCGCCGGAGAGCGAGCGAGCGGGGGTAAGTTTCTTAGCTTGTCACCAGTTCCTGTGTGTTCTATTGAAGAACGGAAGGTAAGGCACACAGCTCCTTTACCTCCCGTTCTTCAATAGAACTGGATTACCAAAACTTGAAAAAACGAGTGGAGATACCCTTTAAGAACATTATCATAGAGAAGCAAAAGGCCAGAGTACCATTACCATAGACAAGGAAAAGGCTAGAGTTCATTACCATAGAGAAGCAAATTGCCAGGTCCCATTACCATACAAAGCAAATGGCCAGAGTTCCATTGCCATAGAGAAGCAAAATGCCAAGTTCCATTACCATAGATAAGCAAATAGCCTGAGTTTCATTACCATAGAGAAGAAAAAGGCCAGATATCCATTACCATAGAGAAGCAAATGGCCTGAGTTCCATTACAATAGAGAAGAAAAAGGCTAGAGATCCATTACCATAGAGAAGCAAATGGCCAGAGTCCCATTACCATAGAGAAGCAAAAGGCCAGAGTCCATTACCATAGAGAAGCAAAAGGCAGAGTTCCATTACCATAGAGATACAAAAGGCAAAGTTCCATTACCATAGAGAAGCAAATGACCAGAGGTCCATTACATAGAGATACAAAAGGACAGAGTTCATTACCATAGAGAAGCAAATGGCCAGAGTTCCATATATAGAGAAGAAAAAGGCTAGAGATCCATTACCATAGAGAAGCAAATGGCAGAGTCCCATTACCATAGAGAAGCAAAAGGCCAGAGTACCATTACCATAGAGAAGCAAAAGGCAGAATTCCATTATCATAGAGATACAAAAGGCCAAAGTTCCATTATCATAGAGAAGCAAATGGCCAGAGTTCCATTACCATAGAGATACAAAAGGACAGAGTACCATTACCATAGAGAGCAAATGGCCAGAGTTCCATTACCATAGAGAAGAAATGGTCAGAGTCCCATTACCATAGAGAAGCAAATGGACAGAGTCCCATACCATAGAGAAGCAAATGGACAGAGTTCCATTACCATAGAGATACAAAAGGCCAAAGTTCCATTACCATAGAGAAGCAAATGGCCAGAGTACCATTACCATAGAGATACAAAAGGCCAAAGTTCCATGCCATAGAGAAGTTAATGGCCAGAGACCATTACCATAGAGATACAAAAGGCCAAAGTTCCATCCATAGAGAAGCAAATGGCCAGAGTACCATACCATAGGATACAAAAGGCCAAAGTCATTGCCATAGAGAAGTTAATGGCCAGAGTACCATTACCATAGAGATACAAAAGGCCAGAGTTCCATTACCATAGAGATACAAAAGGCCAGAGTACCATTACCCAGGGAAGCAAAAGGCCGAGTTCCATTACCATAGAGAAGCAAAAAGCCAGAGTCACATTACCATAGAGAAGCAAATGGCCAGAGTTCCATTACCACAGAAGAAAAGGCTAGAGATCCATACCATAGAAAAGCAAATGGCCAGAGTCCCATTACCATAGAGAAGCAAAAGGCCAGAGTACCATTACCATAGAGAAGCAAAAGGCCAGCAGTCCATTACCATAGAAAGCAAAAAGTCAGAGTTACATTACCATAGAGAAGCAAATGGCCAGAGTTCCATTCCATAGAGAAGAAAAGGCTAGAGAGCCATTACCATAGAGAAGCAAATGGCCAGAGTTCACATACCATAGAGATACAAAAGGCCAGAGTACCATTACCATAGAGAAGCAAATGGCCAGAGTTCCATTACCATGAGATACAAAGCAGAGTTCCATTACCATAGAGAAGCAAAAGGCCAGAGTCCCATTACCATAGAGAAGCAAATGACCAGATTACCATTACCATAGAGATACAAAAGGCCAGAGTTCCATTACCATAGAGAAGCAAAAGGCCAGAGTCCATTACCATAGAGAAGCAAATGGGCAGATTTCCATTACCATAGAGATCAAAAGGCCAAAGTTCCATTACCATAGAGAAGAAAATGGCCAGAGTACCATTACCATAGAGATACAAAGGCCAAAGTTCCATTACCATAGAAAAGCAAATGGTCACAGTACCATTACCATAGAGATACAAAAGGCCAGAGTACCATTACCATAGAGAAGCAAATGGCCAGAGTTCCATTACCATAGAGATACAAAAGGCCAAGTTCCATACCATAGAGAAGAAGAAATTCTCTATGGTAATGGTACTCTGGCCTTTTGTATCTCTATGGTAATGGTACTGTGACCATTTGCTTTTCTATGGTAATGGAACTTTGGCCTTTTGTATCTCTATGGTAATGGTACTCTGGCCATTTTCTTCTCTATGGTAATGGAACTTTGGCCTTTTGAATCTCTATGGTAATGGAAATCTGCCCATTTGCTTCTCTATGGTAATGGGACTCTGGCCTTTTGCCTTCTCATGTAATGGAACTCTGGCCTTTTGTATCTCTATGGTAATGGTAATCTGGTCATTTGCTTCTCTATGGTAATGGGACTCTGGCCTTTTGCTTCTCTATGGTCTGGAACTCTGGCCTTTTGTATCTCTATGGTAATGGAACTCTGGCCATTTGCTTCTCTATGGTAATGGTACTCTGGCCTTTTGTATCTCTATGGTAATGGAACTCTGGCCATTTGCTTCTCTATGGTAATGGCTCTCTAGCCTTTTTCTTCTCTATGGTAATGGAACTCTGGCCATTTGCTTCTCTATGGTAATGTAACTCTGACTTTTTGCTTCTCTATGGTAATGGAACGCTGGCCTTTTGCTTCTCTATGGTAATGGTACTCTGGCCTTTTGCTTCTCTATGGTAATGGGACTCTGGCCATTTGCTTTTCTATGGTAATGGATCTCTAGCCTTTTTCTTCTGTATGGTAATGGAACTCTGGCCATTTGCTTCTCTATGGTAATGTGACTCTGGCTTTTTGCTTCTCTATGGTAATGGAACTCTGGCCTTTTGCTTCCCTGTGGTAATGGTACTCTGGCCTTTTGTATCTCTATGGTAATGGAACTCTGGCCTTTTGTATCTTCTATGGTAAATTGTACTCCTGGCCATTAACTTTCTCTATGCAATGGAACTGTGGCCTTTTGTATCTCTATGGTAATGGTACTCTGGCCATTAACTTCTCTATGGCAATGGAACTTTGGCCTTTTGTATCTCTATGGTAATGGTACTCTGGCCATTTGCTTCGGCCAGAGTACCATTACCATAGAGATACAAAAGGCCAAGTCCATTGCCATAGAGAAGTTAATGGCCAGAGTACCATTACCATGAGAGTACAAAGGCCAAAGTTCCATTACATAGAGAAGCAAATGGCCAGAGTACCATTACCATAGAGATACAAAAGGCCAAAGTTCCATTGCCATAGAGAAGTTAATGGCCAGAGTACCATTACCATAGAGATACAAAAGGCCAGAGTTCCATTACCATAGAGATACAAAAGGCCAGAGTACCATTAACAGGGAAGCAAAAGGCCAGAGTTCCATACCATAGAGAAGCAAAAAGCCAGAGTCACATTACCATAGAGAAGCAAATGGCCAGAGTTCCATTACCATACAGAAGAAAAAGGCTAGAGATCCATTACCATAGAAAAGCAAATGGCCAGAGTCCCTTACCATAGAGAAGCAAAAGCCAGAGTACCATTACCATAGAGAAGCAAAAGGCCAGCGTCATTACCATAGAGAAGCAAAAAGTCAGAGTTACATTACCATAGAGAAGCAAATGGCCAGAGTTCCATTACCATAGGAAGAAAAAGGCTAGAGAGCCATTACCATAGAGAAGCAAATGGCCAGAGTTCCATTACCATAGAGATACAAAAGGCCCGAGTACCATTACCATAGAAGAGCAAATGGCCAGAGTTCCATACCATAGAGATACAAAAGCCAGAGTTCCATTACCATAGAGAAGCAAAAGGCCAGAGTCCCATTACCATAGAGAAGCAAATGACCAGATTACCTACATAGAGATACAAAAGGCCAGAGTTCCATTACCATAGAGAAGCAAAAGGCCGAAAGCAAATGGCCAGAGTACCATTACCATAGAGATACAAAAGGCCAAAATTCCATTACCATAGAGAAGCAAATGGCCAGAGTACCATTACCATAGAGATACAAAAGGCCAGAGTACCATTATCATAGAGATGCAAATGTCTAGAGTTCCATTACCATAGAGATACAAAAGGCCAAAGTTCCATTACCATAGAGAAGCAAATGGCCAAAGTACCATTACCATAGAGATACAAAAGGCCAAAGTTCCACTACCATACAGAAGCAAATGACCAAAGTACCATTACCATAGAGATACAAAAGACGAGCGTTCCATTACCATAGAGATACAAAAGGCCAGAGTCCCATTACCATAGAGAAGCAAATGGCCAAAGTACCATTACCATAGAGATACAAAAGGCCAGAGTTCCATTACCATAGGACTTCTGTAGTTATTGAATCTAAGACGTGGCAGGATGTCCGGTCACCAGCACCATGACTGAAATATTCTGGCACATGCTAGTGCCCCGGGTGTGCAGTTATGTCTTCAAGCTTGGACCCTCTGGTGTTCTTGACTTTTGTAAAAGTCCCATGGAAACCTGACATGCAAGCTTTTACCAAATTAAATTGCAAGCCCTCAAGTCAACATTTCGCTATGGTCGTTTTCTTGTTGTTTAATAACAATGCAATCTAATAGGTTTATTTGGGATGTTTGTTCACAATAAAATGATAGCCATTCAGCAATCTTTTTGCAAAGTCCACCTTCATTAGAACCAATCAAACATCTTATTGGTTGGCAGATTGGAGACAATTCCCACCTATGTTGGTGAATCCTACATTTTTTCTACTCCCATTATTATAAAATGTATTTGGAGCTACTAAAAAAGTCAACCTAAATTATGTTTCACCTCGCATGGTCTGTTTCCCATCACCTTTCAGGATGTGGGCTGGAAGAATTTAACTCAATTGACCTTGGGGTTTCCGGATTACGTCACTCTGCAGGCACAAAAATACAAAGGATCATAAGAGAATGGCAAGTCAAGATCAATCAGCCCTTATAGTTGTTATAGCTTTTACGGGGGGGGTGTTAGGATGTGCGCTCCAAATCGGCAGAAGGACAAGGTATTCTCTCAATATATATATTATACATAAGCAGGGTTATTCAATAATAGTTCTTATCATTTTAAATGGTGCTAATTTTGCCCCAACCATTCAGATCTTATTTAACATTTGAAAGCTAACATCTGATTGGTTGGGGCAAAATTAGCACCATTTTAAACGATAAGACTGCTCAAATTAGATGCTCAATGTAGATGCTCAAATTATTATGGGAGCAGCAGTGGAAATTTTACTCCCATACCTTTCTGGCCATCCACTGTTCCAACCCCATTACGGTTTTAAAAATGTAAAACTGAGGTTAACACTACGGAGTTTGGGAAATGAAAGTTAATCATGGTCCGTTTCAGTATAACAATGGTACTGAAGTCAAACTGTTTTTTAAAGCTGTACACAGCCTTAATAGAAAACAATAAATATACATGGTCTGGGAACTCTTTGGTATCATAATATTCTTATATACAACTGTAAGGAGCATTATCCTTTTATATGTGTGTCATGTTTCAGTAGCAAAATAATTTAGCAAACAATGTGCAAGTCTGTGTGAAAAGTAAAAGCTTTTCCTGGTTGAATGACTTACTGGTGATTTGTAGTACAGCAATTCGCCACCTTTAAGTACAAACCATCGTCTCTTCCATGTTTGTTTGATTTTGCGCCCATTTTCAACAAATATCCCGACTTCTCAAGAAGTTCCTAAAATATAGGAGGAAAAGGATCATCGCATTACATGGAAGTGTTCTAAAAAAAGAATATTACAGTTAATGTTTATCTATACAAACTCAACAGCCCGTTACAAGTAACAGAGTTGGACAGTGTTGGGTTTACAGAACAACAAAAGATTTTGATTGGGTGTGACTTGTTTATGCTCTGGTGAAACACTCTCCTTGTGTTTTCCTATGGAATGCTGGGAATAAAGGAATTTAGAATTCAGGAGTTTTTCTACTGAGCTTCCCAAACTTGAAAACTTTATTAGAAGACCCTCCCAAGCTTGGATCCGCTATACTTACCCCCTCTCCTCTCTGAATGCTATGAAAGCTCAAAGTTTCGTACAGGCTCACTCACTGAGCCTGTGCAGCATTGACTGTGATGTCACCCATCACAGCCATGACTGCAGCGGAACCCGGAAGAATCTGGAACTCCTAGCAAGGAGTAAGCCAACAACCCAATGGATATCTCCTAGCAGAATCAGAATTGATCAAAGTAAGTATGACAGATCCTAGAATTTGGAAGTCTTCTACCTAACTGCAAATTTTGATATTGGGGGTGGACATGCCCTTTAAGTAACCATATCAATAATGTGAAGTCAAGCTTTCCAATCAGGTCTAACCTTGCATCTTCCATAGACATGGCTCAGACATGCTCAGTCCACAGAAAAAGGGCCTGCCCAATGAGCTACTTTACATATCCTTGTGCAAGAGAAAAGTAGTTAAGGGAAAGTTCATCCCTTAAATAAAGTTAATATAGGTAAGGAACCCATTCCAAACTGTTAGAAATCTGAGAGATGTAGACTAAACCTCATATTCTACTTGATATTATTTTACCCCTCTTTCTGCTACCTCGTTCTTCCAGTAGCAGCTGTCAGTCAGGGATGGACAGTTGAATTACAGCCAATGACTGACGCTATTCTCCTCGCTATCTATTATTACCATGAGCTTGGAGGGACAGGGAAACAGAAGAAGGGACAGAAGAATATATCGCTGCATAACAGGATAGTCATCTTTCCAAACATTGTGGGTTAGGGGTTTGGGAGGGTATTACATGAGGGGTAAACTGCCATTTAAAGAACCTGCAGGGGGGTGTACTTTTTGGGTATTAAACAACTTTACTTATCTGAAACTACAATTTGAGAGAAGTAAAATGGTGGTACTCACATATTTATCTGTGCTTGCTTTGTCGTTAAATTATTAATGTTTTTGTGAGTGCTCCTTATATCCACCTCCCCTACTCACTGCCTTTGTAGTGTCTGCAACACTTAAAAGTTCTGCACAGCTCAACATGGACACTGCTCGCTTTCAAATCTCCCCCCTGCCTTCTTTTCTCTGCCGATTCTCATAATTTTTGCAGAAAGTGTGCTGGCAGACAGCCAAAGATCTCGTAAGAGTTCAGGGGTGGGACATTATATAATTTCTGCTTCTGGAGTGACAGGTCTTTCCCTGTAAATGCTGTGATTTCAAATGACGATTTCTCAGAATCTACAGCTCAGATTTAAAATCCGAAAAAAAGATTCCCTTTAATTACTCATTAATAATATTATGGAAATAATAATAAGTTATGGAAAATGTAAATGAAGATGACACTGAATTTTCTTACATTTTTCCCCTGATCGTTGGACGATGAACAGGTTTTTGGGAGCTTCTGTTCGGTCTGAGAATTCACTGTCAATGGAATACGCATCCGGGGGAATTGCATAATCACTATCTATGTCATTGAGGAGAAGGAAATGCTGTAAGACAAAATGTTCTTTTTAAGGTTAGTCTATTAATATTATTCATGGGAAGAACAAGCAAATCTTTTGTGGATATAAATTATCTCAATAACCTCCCCTCTGGCTAATGATGATGGCTGTATAATTGATGACATTTTTCACAGTTAGCAGAGGTTGAAAAAATAAATATGTCAAGTTCGGCTTTCCAAACATCCTCCAAACTGATCCAGAGGAAAACATTACCTGTTCCAACAGCACAGCTGGAAAATGTCCATTCTGACATCATTATACCAGTGGATATACTTAATAATTGCAGTACATGCTAGTGGATATTCAACATCAGCTTGAGGGCTATGGGCGACTACACTGAGATTTCTAAACTATGTAAGCAAACAATCTATGATGTCATAATTGATATGTTTCAACTTTACTATGACACAATTATAATTCTACACCTGCTTGGTTATATATATGTGGGTGTGTGTGTGTGTAATAAAAGTGGGTGCATTGGCATGTGTGTGCTTGCAATTTGTGTATAATGTATGTGTGCATGTTTAGTGTGTCAGGTCTCTGCTTGAGAATGTATGTTGCATGTATGCTACACATGCAGATGTAAAAACTAAATTTAGTTTAATCCTAATGTGAAAGCTTTTATATTGTTATACATAGATTTACATTGCTATACATAGATTACATTGCTATACATTGAAAGATTCTTCTCTAGTAAGTTGCAGTTAGCATATTAAGTAATAGAAGGCTGCATGTGTCGCCAGTACAACTCATGCCCATGAAGGCTCAAAAAGCCCACCCATCCCAGGATTCAGTCCCTATGCCCAGAGCGTCTAGCTTCTGTTTCTAGTGAAAGATAAAGTTTCTCAATGTACCTGTGTTCATTGTTGATTTTTTGGTGGCTCACCACGTGAAGCTGTGTTTTTAAAGGGTATTCCACTGTTTTTTCAAGTTTTGGTAATCCAGTTTATTGAAGAATGGGAGGTAAAGGAGCTGTGTGCCTTACCGTCCGTTCTTCAATAGAACACACAGGAGACTGGTGGCAAGCTAAGAAACTTACCCTCTCGCTCGCTCCCCCGGCGCGTAGTCTGACAGGTCCCGACGGACCTTATTTTCATGCGCATGCACGATCTATGCGCATAGAAGACAGGTCCGTCGGGACCTGTCAGACCAAGCGCGCGGAGAGCGAGCGAGCGGGGGTAAGTTTCTTAGCTTGTCACCAGTTCCTGTGTGTTCTATTGAAGAACGGAAGGTAAGGCACACAGCTCCTTTACCTCCCGTTCTTCAATAGAACTGGATTACCAAACTTGAAAAAACGAGTGGAGATACCCTTTAAGAACATTATCATGAGAAGCAAAAGGCCAGAGTACCATTACCATAGACAAGGAAAAGGCTAGAGTTCATTACCATAGAGAAGCAAATTGCCAGGTCCCATTACCATACAAAGCAAATGGCCAGAGTTCCATTGCCATAGAGAAGCAAAATGCCAAGTTCCATTACCATAGATAAGCAAATAGCCTGAGTTTCATTACCATAGAGAAGAAAAAGGCCAGATATCCATTACCATAGAGAAGCAAATGGCCTGAGTTCCATTACAATAGAGAAGAAAAAGGCTAGAGATCCATTACCATAGAGAAGCAAATGGCCAGAGTCCCATTACCATAGAGAAGCAAAAGGCCAGAGTCCATTACCATAGAGAAGCAAAAGGCAGAGTTCCATTACCATAGAGATACAAAAGGCAAAGTTCCATTACCATAGAGAAGCAAATGACCAGAGGTCCATTACATAGAGATACAAAAGGACAGAGTTCATTACCATAGAGAAGCAAATGGCCAGAGTTCCATTATATAGAGAAGAAAAAGGCTAGAGATCCATTACCATAGAGAAGCAAATGGCAGAGTCCCATTACCATAGAGAAGCAAAAGGCCAGAGTACCATTACCATAGAGAAGCAAAAGGCAGAATTCCATTATCATAGAGATACAAAAGGCCAAAGTTCCATTATCATAGAGAAGCAAATGGCCAGAGTTCCATTACCATAGAGATACAAAAGGACAGAGTACCATTACCATAGAGAGCAAATGGCCAGAGTTCCATTACCATAGAGAAGAAATGGTCAGAGTCCCATTACCATAGAGAAGCAAATGGACAGAGTCCCATACCATAGAGAAGCAAATGGACAGAGTTCCATTACCATAGAGATACAAAAGGCCAAAGTTCCATTACCATAGAGAAGCAAATGGCCAGAGTACCATTACCATAGAGATACAAAAGGCCAAAGTTCCATGCCATAGAGAAGTTAATGGCCAGAGGTACCATTACCATAGAGATACAAAAGGCCAAAGTTCCATCCATAGAGAAGCAAATGGCCAGAGTACCATACCATAGGATACAAAAGGCCAAAGTCATTGCCATAGAGAAGTTAATGGCCAGAGTACCATTACCATAGAGATACAAAAGGCCAGAGTTCCATTACCATAGAGATACAAAAGGCCAGAGTACCATTACCCAGGGAAGCAAAAGGCCAGAGTTCCATTACCATAGAGAAGCAAAAAGCCAGAGTCACATTACCATAGAGAAGCAAATGGCCAGAGTTCCATTACCACAGAAGAAAAGGCTAGAGATCCATACCATAGAAAAGCAAATGGCCAGAGTCCCATTACCATAGAGAAGCAAAAGGCCAGAGTACCATTACCATAGAGAAGCAAAAGGCCAGAGGTTCCATTACCATAGAGAAGCAAAAAGTCAGAGTTACATTACCATAGAGAAGCAAATGGCCAGAGTTCCATTCCATAGAGAAGAAAAGGCTAGAGAGCCATTACCATAGAGAAGCAAATGGCCAGAGTTCACATACCATAGAGATACAAAAGGCCAGAGTACCATTACCATAGAGAAGCAAATGGCCAGAGTTCCATTACCATGAGATACAAAAGCCAGAGTTCCATTACCATAGAGAAGCAAAAGGCCAGAGTCCCATTACCATAGAGAAGCAAATGACCAGATTACCATTACCATAGAGATACAAAAGGCCAGAGTTCCATTACATAGAGAAGCAAAAGGCCAGAGTCCATTACCATAGAGAAGCAAATGGGCAGATTTCCATTACCATAGAGATTCAAAAGGCCAAAGTTCCATTACCATAGAGAAGAAAATGGCCAGAGTACCATTACCATAGAGATACAAAAGGCCAAAGTTCCATTACCATAGAAAAGCAAATGGTCACAGTACCATTACCATAGAGATACAAAAGGCCAAAGTTCCACTACCATACAGAAGCAAATGGCCAGATTTCCATTACCATAGAGATACAAAAGGCCAAAGTTCCATTACCATAGAGAAGAAGAAATGGCCAGAGTACCATTACCATAGAGATACAAAAGGCCAAAATTCCATTACCATAGAGAAGCAAATGGCCAGAGTACCATTACCATAGAGATACAAAAGGCCAGAGTACCATTATCATAGAGATGCAAATGTCTAGAGTTCCATTACCATAGAGATACAAAAGGCCAAAGTTCCCTTACCATAGAGAAGCAAATGGCCAAAGTACATTACCATAGAGATACAAAAGGCCAAAGTTCCACTACCAACAGAACAAATGACCAAGTACCATTACCATAGAGATACAAAAGAAGAGCGTTCCAACCCTAGCAAGATACAAAAGGCCAGAGTTCCATTACCATAGAGATACAAAAGGCCAGAGTTCCATTACCATAGAGAAGCAAATGGCCAAGAGTACCATTACCATAGAGATACAAAAGGCGAGAGTTCCATTTCCATAGAGATACAAAAGGCCAAAGTTCCATTACCATAGAGATACAAAAGGCCAGAGTTCCATTACTATAGAGAAGCAAATGGCCAGAGTTCCATTACCATAGAGAAGCAAATGGCCAGAGCCCCATTACCATTATTTGGTATGTTCGGTTGTTTAATTTCAATTGTTATTTTTATTGTTTTTCTGCAGGTGTTTTAGCCAATGATGGAAAGGTTACCGGTAGTCTTACTGCTTAATAGTCCCCTAATGGCATCAGTAAGTGGCTATTAAAATTATATGATTCTTTTACTGCCCATTATAAAACCACCCACTTATTATGTTACTATGAAGTGTATTTTTAGAAGTACAGCATACTGCCTGTAACATCTACATGTTTAGTTAATACTGTTTCTTTAAGGCATAGAGGCAAGCTGGGAAAAAGGGGCAGTATCAGGAAGTAAGCTAGGGAATAGCATGGGATGAGAAAGTGTGATGTACCTGTTGCTCTGTTTGAATAAATCAAGTTCCCTCTACATTCCAAGTGTTTTCTTGCTCTTGAACAATATAACAAGGGAGACATAACACTGCCTAGATGGAGGCATTTCATTAGTCCAGATTAGCTACTTACCTCGCTTTAATGCCCTAGGGCTTCCTGCTTCACTGTGATTCCGACAGTCTGACTCGGAGGTATGTGAACTCGACCGAGAACTCTCCTCCTCCTCCGATCCAGATGAATCCTCCAAAGGACTTGTGCTTATCTGAGTCGCTTTCTACATTGCAGAACAGGTAAAGCCCAAACATTCATTTTACAATATTTAGGGGATCAGTAATCCAGACAATATGACTGCTAATGGGGTGCATTATTACTAACAGTTTTGCTATTACACACACTACCTGAATTTCATTAGAAGAACAATCACTAGACAGCTGATATACTATGCACAGAATGTAATTACAAACGAAAGAGGATTAATAAATAGCTGTTTGTCTATAATATTCCAACGGGGCACTTACAGTAGTCACTACTGTACATATTAGGGATAGAGGTTCCTTTCAGACAGTTCTACACCAAGATGAGAAATTAAAGGAGAACTAAACTCAAATTTTTATAATCCCCCATAAAACACAAATAAACTGTTAAATACTAATCTAGTAAATTGCATTAAAGTTCATGTAAGCCTCTGAAGAACTGGAGGAAGAAACTGTGTGTATGCACAGTGTCTGTGACCACACCCCATCACCTGAGTCACATGGTCCCTTGCTTAATCAGTTCTTTAAAAGGATTGGCTTGAGACTACTAGTGGGTGTGACCAACTGTAAGAAGTTTCTGCCATAGCTTAGGAATGAGCATGTTCAAAGAACATAATGGTCATTGACCAAACTGTGTGATATTTCAGTATAATGCTGGGAAGTAATGCACAAACTGCATTGTTAGTATGGTAATTTTCCCTGCTCCAACATCAAAATGAAAGGTAAGACACAAATTACTGGTTTTGAGTCAGGGTGCTCTGCCTTCTGATTCAGTGTTGTTCTGATGTTTTAGTTGTCCTTTAAATGAAAAAACGGCACCCCATACCCTAAAGGCTAGGGTTACAACTGATTGGCTGAGACTCAGCCAATCACAGACGCAGAGGCCGGTCAGCAGAGGGAGGTTGGGTAAGTGCATTTATGGGCTGTTTTAGCACTTTTAAACCTAGCAGTTAGGGTTCGGGGGCTTGCCTTACCAACATTTTTTGGGGGCAAATAGATCCATCCAACCGGCAAGGGACCCGGAGGGAGGGAGGGAGGGGGAGAGCTCCACTGAGCCTGCCAGAGTCCTCTTAGAGAAGCAGGAAATATCGGGCACCGGATTACTCATAGAGAAATGCAGTAATGTACTGTAACTTTGATTACACTACACATGGGCATATTGTAATAATAATAATAATATAAAAGTAGTTTTCAACCTTCACATTTCCTGTAACAGAATAGTTTTCCGGTTTCCCGTTTTGTTGTTATTGAATTTCACAGCCGCACAAGAAATAACAGAAGCAGTTTGCAAAATTCACTAACAAAATCTTAGAATTTTTCTACTTTTCGATTCGTGTTACTGAACGGCGTGTAAAATGCGTTTCAGATACAAAAAAGAACCGTTACCCCTTTCAAAGTGGTGTAAACCGGAGTTGTCATATTCTTATATATCAGAGACGTGTAGACGCCAGATGTTGTTGCTGATGTTATCGTGATACCTATTGGCATAGACACAGACAGTTACAACCGGAGAAATTAGATTTAAAACAGAGAATTTCATTTGTTGTGTTACTGGTGAAATATAAAACGATTAACCCCCTCATGGACCACATGGACCTTTCCTCTGCTAAGTTCACTGCCCAGAGTTCCCCTTCCTGGAATCTAAGTTTGTGTAGTGGTGACCCTTGGTAATACTGGAATGATGGGGAAAAGATAACAAAGAAAATAAATATATATCAAACATACTGAAAGGTCGTATTTGTAAATAAATTGATTAGATTGTAAGCTCTATGGGGCAAGGCCTGATGTGAATGGGTTAAAAAAAAGTGCTGCAGAATATGTAGCGCTATATAAAGGCTCATACACACATGCGATTGCAGGGGTCAACCCGTGACGCACAATGTGTACGATCACTCGTTTCGGATGACAATGGGCGCTTTGTTGGCTGAAATGGGCATTCGGTTGATAATTTGCCGTAGAATGGGTGGGGTTGCTTGATCTGGGGTCATGGTTGACTGCTAAGGGACCCTGCCCACATTTTGGTACACTCCAGCAAATGTTGGAAGGTATGATATTGTGTTACTGTTGTAAAATTCCGCACAATATACATTTTTCAACAATGTCGCAATGTGCCGAAAGTTATGACCACGCCCAATATGCCCAACAATGAATCTGCAATTTAATACAATACAGTATTGTTTTATAGGAAAGAATACGCCCAATACTTCAAAGCATTAGCATATTAGAAGTCACCTTGGAATAAGGGACCTTTACTAACGGGATCCGCAGTGACATCTGACATTCTCATTCCTGATTTGGCGATGGCGTAAATGCGATTTTCCTGTAAATAAAAATACACAGTGAAGATGATTATGTAGGTGGTGGATCCCGTAAAGTGAGACCTGTTACTATCTCATTCACAGCATGTTAAATTATAGTGGGTTTAGTTGACCCAAAAAAAAATGCAGTCTCACCCTGGAAAGCTTAAGCCCCAAACCAAGACAGTGGGATAAACCACCTACCAAAAATTACAACATAAAACATGCATCAGGGTTATTTTAATACAAGTTCTTATCGTTAAAAATGGTGCTAATTTTGCCCCAACCAATCAGATCTTATTTAACATTTGAAAGCTAACATCTGATTGGTTGGAGCACAATTAGAACTACTTTTAACGATAAGAACTTTTATTGAATCTCCCTGATGGTTTGGAAGGTATGAGTAAAAGGATGAGATAGACCTGGCGCAAGGCGGTTTAGCCACTTTGTGAGTTGCACAAACGAACACTATCAGGCTCACATCCCCCAGAGCCGCAGCACAGATTTTAGGAGTTAAAGTCACGCTAACCGATTCATGTCAATCACCAGGAACCTCCTAATACTTCCACCCCCTTTTCTCAAGCGACACTTGGTCTTCTTCACAAATTAAAAATGTTTCCACATTTTCTCCGGTCAACTATTCCCCCAACCCTCTTTGTCCAGCCTGCTAGTTAAACTTCTGCACAGTTTCTCTGTTTAACCACTCCTCACCCTCCTATCCTTTCGTGCCCATCTGGTTCCGTAAACGTATGTCTGCAATAGCTAATCACTTGGCAGCAGCGATCTTGTATGTACTCTTCTAGCTGGGGTTGT
Source organism: Hymenochirus boettgeri (assembly GCA_019447015.1). Lineage (NCBI taxonomy): Eukaryota > Metazoa > Chordata > Amphibia > Anura > Pipidae > Hymenochirus > Hymenochirus boettgeri. The sequence goes on along the minus strand of CM033473.1, from coordinate 4,468,473 downwards.
TAAAACAGAAGAGGTGCGTGAGGTGATGGGTAACACGTTAACGACACCGGAGCTGCAAATACGTAAGTGTACGGAGGGAGTGGTTTTTTTTTTACTTGATACTTCCTGGTTACTACGTAGTAGAAGCATGCTGATTATAGGAATATTTTTTACAGTTGGATCCCATAGGGGTCCATGGGAGGGATATTAGATGTATAACTAACCAGATATTTAAAGCTATATTATCCTTACTGCATTCTGGCAGAGCAAGCTGGCTCCTCTCTCCATGCAGTCAATCAAGGCTGTGACAACTCACATCACAACCAATGATTGACAGTGTTTCCCCTGCTGCCTTCTCTGCACATGCATATAAAAGTCAGGAGGCATATAAAAGGGAGGAGGCAGATGGAATAGAAGTTATCATTAAATATCTGGTTACAAATACATGTAATAAACTGGTAAAAGTAGCAGTTGGGATTGTGGACACATAACTAGTTACCAGTTTTTTGGTTTAAAGGACAACTCCACCCCCATAAGAACATCTTTTAGAAAGAATGGCCTCTTTAAAATATGTTAATATATCATACTTTGTCCTATGAATTCATTACTGTATGCCTGCTATGCGTCTGGGTGCCTCATAGAAACTGAGCAATTTAGAAACTTGTACTGAGCATTTACTGAGCCTGGGCATGCTCAGAAGAGGCAGACAGGGGATGAACATTCAGTCATTGGCTGTGATGTTAACTGTCAAATCTATAACTGACAGTTACTAACTGGAATAACCAGGAAGCAAAAACAGGGGAAACAGGGCATTGTGCAGGATTTCAGGTTAGACTTATATATTTCACATTTCAAACTATTACCGTTTAGGGTTTTGGGGGGTGATTAACCTGTATGTAAGTTTTCATTTTGGGTCTGGACTTGCCCTTTAAGCAAGGACATGCCCTTTAACTATAATTATAATATTATATGTTAAATCTTTAGTCTTTGTTACAGATCTCCCAGTTTAGTTTTTAATAAACCCGGGATTTTTGTGGATAAGAACAAATTAAAGTAGGAGAAGGAAGAATATACCAAGAACATCCCTTTTTTTTTGAGATGAGAGATCTCAGCACTGAATTATTTGGGACAACGTGAAATGCATTTCTGTGCTGTTAGAGGAAATATAAATGAGAAACAGATGATGTTCGTCATATTAAATAAAAAAAACCCTCATGGTATGTGAGGCTTGTAAAATAACAAAGAACTATCCTAATAACCCCAACACACAGAAAGAAAATTGCAAAGTATATTAAAAATACTAAAATAGCCAAAGAATTATCAAGTAATTACCCAAGATGGAAATCGATGCAGTGGAGGTGTTGGGGGTTTGGAACAAGATGGGACCAGCCCCGAGATTTGGCCTTCTCTGGTATCATAGGAAAATGATATTCCATTACAACCAGTATCCATCTTCTGGAAAATACTACTCTCATCAATCAAATCAATGTCAGTCTCCTGAGGCCTGAATGGCTTCACCATACTTATAGCATTTCGGTTTTTCCCGAACATTCTGTCTGAGCTCATTTGTGGCTGACTGAGGTGCTTCCTCGCTAAAGCTTCATTGATACTTAAAATATTGGGCGTTTGTTGCTTTGGAGAAGGTAGGTTGGTGGCCATGTTACAGGGTGTCGAACATTGGCCTCCAACTGTTGGCGTGGAGGTTGCTATCATGGATGAGAATGTTGGAATAGTATCAGTTGAAAAGAATGAATTGTTCAATTCAGGCAATTTATTGCTTGGTTCATCTGAAGATTTGTCCAGCTTTGCCCTTTGACTTGAAAACGTAAAATATTTTTTTCCATTAAAGTTATTTTGAGGGCTTTTTTGCAAGCCTCTCTGGAAGGTGAACTTTGGCAACCGGTCACTGTTTTGCAGGTCCAGACTTTCATCTTCACAAGCAGAATTACTATCTTCTGACGTTAGGTAGAGATCACTCCCCGATCTGCTGTTCCATTTGCCTTCATCTGAGGCCTGACAGGATAGTGCAGATAGACACCTACCATTAGTTTGAGTTCTCTTAATGTCTTCATCAGAGCTCCAATCACTGATACTAATACTAGGAATGTCAGGGACTATCCTCCCCTTACTAGAGCGTGTTAGCGATGTCTGGTCCTTAAGGTCCTTTTGCCAATGGATATTAGGGGCCTTTTCTTTTATGGAATTTTCTGTATGAACAAAACAATAATACATCTATGATGATCATTACATTTACATTATGGATGTTTACCTTAATTAATGCAAGCTATTAGAACTAACAGTATAAATGTAAAACCATATCTACACCTTAAATTAACCTAGAAACACAAAGGTACAGACCACATCTTCCAAAGAACAGTAATCGGACAATCAGTCCATGATGCTTGGAGCTGACTTCTCCAAGCCTCCAAAGGTTTAGACTTGATACTACAATATAATCTACTTTGCTCTGGTCTGCACATAGCATTGACATGAAGGACCATTTAGCATCTTTTTTAAAGTTGTTCCTATAACATTGGTCACGCAGCTATGAGAGTATTTGTGTAAACAGCCTATAGCAATATTTTCTTTCTTTTTCAGTTGTATAACTTGGAATGCCAGTAAATGGTAACCTGACTTTGAAGCAGCTTCCAGTGAAAGATGCTATTATGTGTACATCTATCACCCGACACATAGCATGTTTTAACGGCCCTTTGACCTGTGAGATCTGGCACCTGCTTGAGAGATAATCATGTAGTCCAAGGGTCACTGACAGCTGCATGGCAAGGGGCACCTCATACTATATGTGAATAAACCAATCTTTCCTTTTTCATACTACAAAGGGTAATACAAAAATGGGCATCATAAAGAAAGAATCTAGAGTGCCCTTGCCAGAAATCTGGACTAAAATGTATTAATGTAGAGGGGTGACTCCCAGAGTTTTTAAAGGACAACTCCACCCTCATAAGAACATCTTTTAGAAAGAATGGCCTCTTTAAAATATGTTGATATATCATAGTTTGTCCTATGAATTCATTACTGTATGCCTGCTATGCTTCTGGAGGCCTCTTGGAAACTGAGCAATTTAGAAACCTGTACTGAGCCTGTACTGAGCCTGAGCATGCTCAGAAGAGGTAGACAGGGAATTAACATTCAGTCATTGGCTGTGATGTCAACTGTCAAATCCATAACTGACAGTTACTAACTGGAAGAACCAGGAAGCAGAAACAGGGGAAACAGGACATTGTGCAGGATTTCAGGTTAGACTTATATATTTCACATTTCAAACTATTACCGTTTAGGGTTTTGGGGGGTGATTTACCTGTATGTAAGTTTTCATTTTGGGGCTGGACTTGCCCTTTAAGCACAGAACTAATTGTGTATAGTTATTTATGCAAAGTACAAATGTTTGTATAATTTATTTAAATTATGTCCAGCAAATAAACGAATAGAAAAACAAGAGGCGTTGCTGACCGTAAAGTTCAATTAAGCTGGATGCATACGCTAGAACCAAAGAATAAAGGGTAATTACCATGAGCTCCGCCTGGTTCTAAAGGTTTCCTGCTCTCACCGTGTCTCTCATCTAACTGGGGGCTTTTCGCTCTGTTCTGGAAACAGCCGAACGTCAGGCTGCTCAGTCTCTGGCCTTCTGTGGGCTTCTGGGAGTTGCCGGCTGCAGATTTTTTCCCTGTCATCTCTGTGTAATGAATGATAGGAATATGGAATTATGGGACATCTTAATACTGAGACATTGGTAGATGACAATGTACATAGTTTTACATGGCGTTCTCAGAAGAATGTTGGCATTACTCGTTTATTTATTTAATGTTGTTTCTTTTATTTGACCCCTGACTAAATTTCTGACTAATCTGTGAGGGCAAGCATGCTGGGTAATCACTATGAGGCAGAACTTGAAGAGGGAATTTCCCACCATGCAATTCACACATACCAACTGTCACCATTCCAATTATAGCAAAACAGCACATAACACAAGAGTTTATGATAATAAGGCACTTGATTGATAGCTGAAATGTAAGATGGTTCAGACTGGATATCTAAATAAATAGGGGACAGATCAACAAAATAATGGTACAGTGATAGTTTGGAAGAATTATAGTTTCCAGTAATTTGCGATTATTTATTTCAATTAAAGGGGAACTGTGGTGACTTTAGGTAAATTGACAGGAATTGCTTTCCTGAGTATTTTTGCAATTTACTTTAATTATTTTCTTACATAGTTTTGAAGATATTTACATTTTTATGTGTGATCTGGTAGCAGCATCACCACATCCCCTGCACCTCCTGCTCTGAAACCAAGTGACAGTCCCTCTTCCCTGTGTCTCCTCCTCTGCTTGCAAGCCTCCCTTGCCCCTTCCCTTGCAGCACCCAAGGCCCCATCCCACTCATGGGCCCAATGGCCCCTCCCACTCATGGGCCCAATGGCTCCTCCAACTCATGGGCCCTTTCCCTTAGAGGAACCCCTTGGCCCTTTCATTTGCAACCCTACTGGGCCCCGCCCGCTCGTGGATGCCATGGCCCCTCCCCCACTCATACCTCAGACCCATTCCCCCCCTTACAGAAAACTGTGTGAAACTGGGTACACATGGGCATAGTTTTTTCAGCCCAATCGACCGATACTTCTGGTCGATCAGCAGCATTTTTTGCTGCGGCTGCGACCGTTGTTGGTCGACCGTTCGTCCGAATGAGACTATCGGACTTGCTGTTAAATCACGGCTGATTGTCTAGTTCCCTATGGGATTTGTCCTGGCTAGCTTCTCGATCGTGGCGAACGGTCGGTCGCGTGTGCACCAAGTCTTACAGGCAGAGTGAAAATCATCTACATTCTGTCTGATTCTGGCTCTGCATGGATGTTTTACACAGTTTTCTGTAGAAGGGTATGGGTCTGAGGTGGGTCTGAGTGGGGGAGGGTCCACGGGGCCCGTGAGGGGCCATGGGGGTGGCATTACACTACCTACTTCTCAGTAAATCCCTTAGTGAAGAAACAGACAGAGCAGGAAGGATGGGGGCTAAGCAGCCCACAGCACCCAGCAGGGAGAAACATCTGCACTGTAAAGAACATGAGGAATCAGTGCACTACTGATAGGTCTACAAAATGGAGGGGGAGGGACTTCCGGTGTTCCCCACATGCACTGTTATATGCAGCTGTGTTTGCCGGAAGCGAGGTGGAGGAGCAGCCTCTGGAATGTCATCTGAATGCCTCCCACCCCTTAACTTTCTGATCAGAGATTTGCACATATCTTGGGCTGTACAGAATTTTAAAGGTAGGAACCTGACATTTCATTAAAATGACCTTGTTTGGAGACCACAATTCCCCTTTAAGATACCCTTTAAGATGAGTATTGCATTGGCTGTGTGTGTTTTAGAAGTAAAGTGATTTAATATCGCGATTGCTTTTAATTCTATTTGCTGTCACACAAATCACAAACGGAATTTACTGCAAGAAAAATGTTAAAATATCATTCCCCCTCTTGAATTGAATAAGCCCCAAAAAGTTTAGCACATGACTAACTTTATACTGTACACTTGCTTTTATCATTCTTCAAATTAATGAAGGGAATTAGGGTTTAGCATTGGCGCCATAACCATGTTACCTGGTAACCTTGAACGCAGGGATATTATTTCTTCATTACAACTTCTATTGATTAGACGCAGGTTTTGGTTCTCAAGTTCCAACTAAACAAAAAGAAAATATGTCAAGTTCTTTAGGTCAAAATTGGGAGGAACAAGAATTCAACAATTAAATACATCGGGGGAATGTCCCTAACCCTGATCTCCAGTGGAATGGTTCCATCATTTGCACATGTCTCACATATGGGTATCCGTACTGCTCTAATGCTACTAATAAAGTTATTTCCTTGTGGTTTAATGACCCTCAACAAGGTGTACGTCACCACACAAGTTTATAATGAACGAAGACAGTTTAACCCAGAATGCATTTCTCAGGCTCCACTTTTCCAAACGTATTTTTAATTATAAATCAAGCAGACACCTACCTCTCTCAACTTTCCAGTTACCCAATCTTTGATTTTTGCTGCCTTGTCCTCAATCATCTTTGCTTCTTGTAATCGTAATTGCCTCTAGAAAACAAGTTCCACACCAGAAATTCAAAGTCCATGACTGACCATAGGAAATAAAAATATATATATATGCGTACATTAGAGATAACGCGTTCTCACCTGATCTTCAAGTTCCTGTTCCAAAGAGTGAATAATGTCTTCTTTCTCCTGCACCAACACCTCTAAATCTTGGCTTTTCTGGAACCATTTTATTTCCGATTCGCTGGTCTGAACATTAGCTGCTTTCAGCTTTTCCTCCATAATCTGAACCTGATTGAAAAGGAAGAAATCTTTTTAGAGTAAAATGGAGAGTAATGGCAATAATATTTATTATATTTTATTACATGGTGTGATCACTGCTTGATTTTCTATAGTTGTTGCAACCCTAAGGATACTTGCAGGCGAACAGCAGGTTGCGTTTGTTGAAAGTTTCCCGACGGTCGCTGCTACATAAAATATTTCTCTAGCGGCAACACCTGGAACCGCTTCATTTAGCCATTCCTTTTAGGCTGGGTACACACGAATAGATATTTTGTACCGAGCGTTCACTACAAATAAACGCTCGGCGGGACAAATGTCTGTTGGTCGCACGATCGCACCATCGCCCATGATTTACCAACCGACCCGTTTGTCCGAAAATTAGATTTTTTGCCCCAACCAATCGATACATGGTATCAGTCAATTGGGCCGAAAAATCTGCCTGTGTGTACCCAGCCTAAAAACAACAATAACTACACAGAGATTGCTGTTTAAATAGAATCATCCTCTCTTTGTATCAATCTATGTAATTAGGTTCAGGAGATACAGGCCGGGAAATTCTCCCTATGTCTCTGTTTTAAATCTGAACGTGGCGAACGTTATAAATAATGGTCTCAGAGGTGGGAGCATAGACGGATTTTCCATAAGGCTTGGGAAGGCTAATTTACTATGCCATGGACATGGCATAGTAAATAGCCACATGGACATGGCATAGTAAATAGCCACGTGGACATGGCATAGTAAATAGCCACATGGACATGGCATAGTAAATAGCCACGTGGACATGGCATAGTAAATAGCCACATGGACATGGCATAGTCATGCCAATGTGTACTGTGTGTGTGTGCCAAGCATATTGCCCATTTCTCTGTGCCAAGCATATTGCCCATTTCTGTGTGCCAAGCACATTGCCCATTTCTGTGTGCCAAGCACATTGCCCATTTCTGTGTGCCAAGCACATTGCCCATTTCTGCGTGGCAAGCATTTTGTGTAAAATATAAAATTTTAAACTATCACTTTATGTTGTATAAAATGCAAAGTGGGTGTGGCCTTGGGGGGCATGAAAATTTGTGCCGCGCTACAAGCGGCACTGACACTCACTTCATGTTATTTTACATATATGGTGGGAGTGGCCTGGGGCATGGAAAGGGGCGGGGCCATAAAAATTTGCCATTGTAGGGATTTTGTTAATAGTTGCACCTGACTGGGGGGATTATATAGAAAGAGGAACAAACCTTTTGCCTGAGCTATTTATCTGCATCAACCAATATAAGATTTTTGCTGCTCTACTGCAGTAAGATAAAATCTCATTGGCCGTTAAGGTATATTTTGTACTTATTAAATTAACCCAATACCTGAGATAGTGACAAATGACAAAATGTACATGGCACATGATATTCGTAATATTAGATCCCCTTTATCTAATGTTAAAATGAATACTATATACTGTATCTGTATGTTGACCGTATGTTTTCCATAACACATCAACACACAGAAACCTAAATTCAATCTGTTATCCTTGGCCTCCTTCCAGCAAGCCACTAAATATCCCCATGAAACCCCAGCAAAAAGGGAGTTCAGTCCTTCTGGTGTCCTTGTCCTTTTCAAAATTCTTTAACTCGTATTTAATTGTTTATCTGGGAAGGAAATGCTTTAACGTCTGACAAGTTTATTGTTGGATCAACAGTAAAAAACGGAATATAAACCATGTCCCCTCGTGACATAAACCCCCCCCCCCCCCCCCCCCGCTATCCTTCTTAGTTTTTAAGCTGCATCTTATTTGCAAAGAGCCTAGTTTAATTGTTGGCAGCTTGTCTCTGTCCCGATGGTTTAGAAAACAAACAGGGTTATTCAATAAATGTTCTTATCGTTTAAAATGGTGCTAATTTTGCCCCAACCAATCAGATGTTAGCTTTCAAATGTTAAATTAGATCTGATTGGTTGGGGCTAAATTAGCACCATTTTAAACGATAAGAACATTTATTGAATCTCCCTGAATGAGTAGTGAGAGAGCTGAGCGCCAATATGGGCCTGTGATACAGCTGTGCGCACTCTACTTTGCCAGATACAATCCATACTCATAACTTGTGAGCCTGCAAATAAACATTGTAATCCAGTTAAAATTACTCCCATGTAAACCAATTAAAGATCACATACCTATGACTGCAATGTACCCACCACAGATTATTATACTCTGAACCCTTGTACCTATATATTGTAGATTGTACTAAAATATATTACATTAGATTGTACTATTGTGATTGTACTATTATATATTATTATTAGATATACTATTATATATTATATTAGATTGTACTATTATATATTAGATTGTACTATTATATATTATATTAGATTGTACTATTATATATTATATTATATTGTACTATTATATATTAGATTGTACTATTATATACTAGATTGTACTATAATATATTATATTAGATTGTACTATTATATATTACATTAGATTGTACTATTATATATTAGATTGTACTATTATATATTAGATTGTACTATAATATATTATATTAGATTGTACTATTATATATTACATTAGATTGTACTATTATATATTATATTAGATTGTACTATTATATATTATATTAGATTGTACTATTATATATTAGATTGTACTATTATATATTATATTAGATTGTACTATTATATATTACATTAGATTGTACTATTATATATACATTAGATTGTACTATTATATATAGATTAGATTGTATATTTATATATTATATTAGATTGTACTATTATTTATTGATTGTAATATTATATATTATTTTAGATTGTACTATTATATATTATACTATTAGATATTGTATTGGATAGTACTATTTTATATTATATTAGATTGTACTATTATATATTATACTATTATATATTGTATTAGATTGTACTATTTTATATTATATTAGATTGTACTATTATATATTAAACTATTATATATTGTATTAGATTGTACTATATATATATACTATTATATATTTGTATTAGTGGTACTATATATATTATACTATTATATATTGTATTAGATTGTACTATTATATATATTTTATATTGTATTAGATTGTTATAATAATATATACTATATATATTGTATTAGATTGTACTATTATATATTATACTATTATATATTGTATTAGATTGTACTATTATATATTATACTATTATATATTGTATTAGATTGTACTATTATATATATACTATTATATATTGTATTAGATTGTACTATTATATATTATACTATTATATATTGTATTAGATTGTACTATTATATATTATACTATTATATATTGTATTAGATTGTACTATTATATATTATACTATTATATATTGTATTAGATTGTACTATTATATATTATATTAGATTGTACTATTATATATTAGATTGTAATATTATATATTATTTTAGATTGTACTATTATATATTATACTATTAGATATTGTATTGGATAGTACTATTTTATATTATATTAGATTGTACTATTTCTTTTATTATACTATTATATATTGTATTAGTTGTACTATTTATCTTATATTAGATTGTACTATTATATATTAATACTATTATATATTGTATTAGATTGTACTATTATATATTATACTATTATATATTTGTATTAGTGGACTATTATATATTATACTATTATATATTGTATTAGATTGTACTATTATATATACTATTATATATTGTATTAGATTGTTATTAGATTATATATATACTATATATATTGTATTAGATTGTACTTTATATATTATACTATTATATATTGTATTAGATTGTTTTTACTATATATATTATACTATTATATATTGTATTAGATTGTACTATTTATATATATACTATTATATATTGTATATAGAGTTGTACTATTATATATTATACTATTATATATTGTATTAGATTGTACTATATATATTTACTATTAATATTGTATTAGATTGTACTATTATATATTATACTATTATATATTGTATAGATTGTACTATTATTATATTAACATTTATATAATGTATTAGATTGTACTATTTTATATATTAGATTGTACTATATTTATTATATACTTATATATATTGTATTAGATTGTACTATTATATATATATATTATTAATGTATTAGATTGTACTATATATATTATAGTTAGATTGTACTATTATAATTATATAAAGAGGTATATTATATATTATACTATTATATAATGTATTAGATTGTACTATTTTATATTATATTAGATTGTACTATTATATATTATACTATTTATATTGTATTAGATGTATATATATATATTATACGTATTAAATATTGTATTAGATTGTACATATTATATATTATACTATTTATATATTGTATTAGATTGTACATTATATATTATATAATTATATATTGTATTAGATTGTACTATTAATATTATACTATTATATATTGTATTAGATTGTACTATTATATATTATACTATATATATTGTATTAGATTGTACTTATTATATTATACTATTATATATTGTATTAGATTGTACTATTATATATTATACTATTATATATTGTTAGTAGATTGTACTATTATATATTATAATTATATATGTATTAGATTGTACTATTAATATTATCTATATATAATGTATTAGATTGTACTATTTATATATATTAGATTGTACTATTATATTATAACTATTATATATTGATATTAGATTGTACTATATATATTATACTATTAATATATGTATTGATTGTACTATTATATATTATATTAGATTGTACTATTATATATTATATAAGATTGTACTATTATATATTATACTATTATATAATGTATTAGATTGTACTATTTTATATTATATTAGATTGTACTATTATATATTATACTATTATATATTGTATTAGATTGTACTATTATATATTATACTATTATATAATGTATTAGATTGTACTATTATATATTATATTAGATTGTACTATTATATATTATATAAGATTGTACTATTATATATTATACTATTATTTAATGTATTAGATTGTACTATTTTATATTATACTAGATTGTACTATTATATATAATATTAGATTGTACTATTATATATTATATAAGATTGTACTATTATATATTATATTAGATTGTACTATTATATATTATATAAGATTGTACTATTATATACTGTATTGTGAAAAACGATACAGTATTAGTAATTCCTTCTCTATTTCAGATTAAGGGTTACTGGTTGAAACTGCATCGTTCGTCTGCCTGTTACCACCAGGATTTAAAAACTGATGACACACCACTTGGCGTGAGTGTAGAAAGAAATCAGAACACACGTTTAGCACGGAGTTAATGCAGTTTTTCCATGGGAGAGGTTCATACTCTCAGGAGAGTGTAAACGAGGTGCAACAAACTGGAAATCGTAAATGAACATCGTAAACTGAATCCAGGTTGCTTAGTGGAAAGGGGAACACAACACAGATGCCTTGAATCCCAGGAAGATACGATAAAGATCTTCGGTTCTTATTACCTGGTCGTACGCTTTCTCTGCTCGCCGGTTGGCATCGGTAACCTGCCTCTCCAGTTGCTGCATCTGTATAAAAGAACAGGGGGGGGGTTTAGGTTATCCCATGGGAATTGGGGCAAATCTTAGCCATCCTTATTGGAAATCACTAGCTGGTGTTAAAGGAGAATAAAAATAAATATATTAAGGTAAAACAGTAATCCACCATCCTGGATTGCTGCCTTAAAGGGCATGTTCACCCTTAAAACATTGCCAGTTACTTGCCCCCAACCCCAACTGATATTGTGATGCCCGGAGTCCTCGAGTATACCTTCAGCGCCTATACCACAATCTACAGCCGCTGTCTTCACCTATAGACAAGCCCCTGATCATCAGGAGACTTGTTGCGCCTCTCTGTACACGGTTACCCCCAGGTCTTAGAGCACAAGGTATAGACGCTGAGGCCGGGTATACTCTGGAAAACCGGGACACCAATGGAGCTGAACAGGGACTGGAAGACATGAAAAGACAACAATACAAGGATAACAATGAACAATGAGAAGAACAATGATTATATGAAAAGGCAAGAACAAGACTTGACTACTGAAACTAGACTTGGCTACTAGAACAATAGCTGGGACCACCAGCTTGGCTAACCAAAACTATAACAGACAAGGGAGAAATAACTGAAACAGGCTTAAGTAGAACAGAGGAACCTGATTCGTTCAGGTTCAAATAAAGAAATTTATCATGCAACCAGTCAGTCATGTAACATGCACATGCTCAAACATATAAAAAGCTCATTGAGCAGAGGGAGGACGGAGGAAGCAGATACCTTTGCCAGAAAGGAATAAAAATGAATCATTAAATGTCTGGTTACAAATACATGTAATAAACTGGTAACATAGCAGTTGGGATTGGGGGAAAAAAAATAACTGACAAGTCACCAGACAAAGGTGGGGAAATCTCTTAGGGTGAGGCCACACTATCACGTTTTTCGTGCGTTTGTGCCTGCGTTTTATGTTCGTGATTGCGCCCCAAATTTTTGGTAAAATGGAAATCGCGGGAAAGCAAAAAATCCTGCATGCGATTGCGCGTCCATTAGCCTTTTGGTAACGCATGCGTTTTCATAACGCAAAAAGGCGCAAACGTAAATTGCACAAGAATCGCGCCCAAAACTGCGTGCGAGAATGCTTGCGATTTTGTTTGCGATTCCTGTGCGTTGCAGTGTGGCCTCAGCCTTAATGTCCAGGGAAATACGAGGGAGGATACACACTAATACAGCTATAGAGAGAGTGAGAAATAAAGGTTTTTGGAACCCAATGATAATCGCCCTGCCTTACATTTTTGCTGAGACAGGCCAGCCAGGAAATAAGTGGAATGCGTTGGAACATATGTCACAAGATGGAAAAACCTTGCAAAGTCTGTTAACTTTGGTAGTAGAAGTGGAAATAATCAGAAATTGAGCAACTGAGAGATGTTGATTGTAAGTTTGCTGTGAAATCCAAGTCTAAACCTCCGAGGCTTAAATTCATTCACAGCCATGGGAACTCGAACGCAAAACAATAAAACTGCCGGATCGTTCAATGCAAAGTCTAAACCGTATTTATCATTTGAAATACTTTGGTAATATGGTTGACTGACTGCAAGTGGGTAAGGGCATTGTGTAAGCTAAATGCCAACCAACCCTCACAATAATCAAAGGGCAATGGAAATTTCACTCTAGTGACATGAATTGGTCACTTACTTGAAGCTAAAACATTTTCACTCCGTAGAGCTCACAGTATGAATAAAACAAACCTTAGAACGGAGGATGGAAAGGTCCTGATTAAAGTTCTAAGACCCAAACTCTGGAAACTAGAATCCCTGCCATGTTCCAAGTGCTACAACCATTAACTACATGCTGCCAGTCCATCCCTTTTATTAACCTGATGGGTTTACCACTGGACATTTTAAAGGGCATGTTCACCCTTAAAACAAAAAACGGGTCAACTGCTAGTTTTCTGCTCCCAACCCCAGTTGATATATTTTGCACTTTATTACTTGCATTACTAACCTGATATTGATAGATAATTATTGTCCCCATTCTGGCCCCTGCCTCCATGCTGTCAATCAAGCATGTGGCAACTGACATCACAGCCAATGACTTACTGCTTTTTCCCCTGCTGTCTCCTCTGCACATGCTCAAGCTTCTAAAAAGCTCATTGAGCAGAGGGAGGAGGCAGATACCTTTGCCATAAAGGAATAGAACTTATTGTTAATATCTGGTTACAAATACATGTAATCCACTGGTAAAAATAGCAGTTGGGGTTACGAACAGATAACTAACAAGTCACCAGATTTTTGTTTTACCAGTGAACATGCCCTTTAACCTATGCAGATTGAATCCTGAATATACCCAAGTCCACTATTTGTATTATCATTACCTTCTGGACTAACACTTCCCTATTTTCTTGAAAAACTGGGGGGAAATTTGCCCCGATTTCCATCCTTTCATTTACATTTTGTCTAGAAAATTCTAAATCCATCCTAGTGAAAACTGTAATCAAAGAGAAGAAAGCAGCAACTGAAACAAAAATGCCACAATACCGGTTACTAGTTAATCTTTATGATAAAACGTGGAATTCAATAGTCCTGAAATAACATAATATATATTTACATGCAAATAGACGGTATCCGCGTTTGTGGCTTTCTGCTTCTTTCCCATGGCCTCCTACGGATGGCAATGTCATTCTCCTTTCAAGCCTATGGAGATGCCTTGACCCAGCAAAAGCTCTCCCAGTTACAAAGACCATGGGATAAAGAGAGGGTGATCTGCCACAATAACTACTGCCACAATTTTCAGGCTGGGTACCATAGAGGAACGATGACCCCTATGAAAGTTATGGTTGTAACTAGAGATGGCCGGACTTGCTGAAGTTCAGTTCGTTTTCCAACTTCTGAACTTCAGTAAAAGTCTGGAAGTTCGGAAACGAATCCAAGTCAATGGGAGGAAATAGTTTGAAAAGTTCCGATAAATTACAGATAAAATACCAATGGTAACTTACTGTAAATGGCTGTGGCACCTGGGAAAGGGTCTGGGGAACACGTACATTTTACCAAATCTTTTTTAAACACTAGCACGATTGGGCAATTGTCGAGTTTCTGCATGCCACATTCTAGGGTTATTCGAGGCTTATGGCCAATTCGAGGGTTACATAACGATACATTATTCGAGGGTTACCGAACTTGAACGCTACATTCGAGGGTTACCAATCAATGCATTTAAGAGTTACGGAAATCGACCATTGAATTTGAGGGTTACCGAAATTGAACGCTACATTCGTGGGTTACCAAAATCAAAGGCTACATTCAAGGTATATCTGTTGTATTCAATTAGATCAACTGGACTTGAAATGTAGTTCTTGAAGACGTTTCGCTAGTCATCCGACTGGCTTTCTCAATTCAGAATGACTTGTACAAGAATCTGTGGCAATTATGTACCCTGGAAAATCCCAATTAGCATATCACAGCCAGGTGTTAAGGGTGTGATTAGATAGTGGCTAAGAGGTGTTATAGGAACGCCCAGAGTAAGGTGTTAAAACAGCATTGTACATGGCAGACAGTTGGTGTCGAACCCCCCCACCTCTATTTAGGCTTGGTTTCTTTATTTTCACATAAATGGCCTCCTTAACACCTCTCTTGAACCAGTCACGTTCCTTCGCCAGTATGTTAACATTACAATCTTCAAAGGTATGTCCTTTATCCTTAAGATGCAGATACACGGCTGAGTCCTGACCCGAGGAATTGGCTCTTCTGTGCTGGGCCATACGTTGATGCAGTTGCTGTTTGGTCTCCCCCACATACAAATCAGAGCATTCTTCACTGCACTGCACCGCATATATGATGTCGCTTTTCTTGTGTTTTGGTATTGGGTCTTTTGGATGTACCAATTGCTGCCTCAGTGTGTTGTTCAGTTTAAAGCAGACAGGGATACGATGTTTTTTGAAAATTCTTCTTAATTTCTCAGAGACCCCTGCTACATATGGGATGACCATGTTCTTCCTCCTGTCTTGCTTTTCCCCTTCACTGTTGGTATTTGTGTTCTTTTCTTTCCTTCTACTTCTTTTGACAAAGGCCCAGTCTGGATATCCACAAGTTTTAAGGGCTCCTCTGAGATGTTTCATTTCTTTAGCCTTCGCCTCTGTGCGGACTTGAAACTACATTTCAAGTCCAGTTGATCTAATTGAATACAACAGATATACCATGACCTGGATGAATGAGAACCTTCACAAGCTACATTCAAGGGTTACAGAAATTGAACACTACATTCGAGTGTTACCGGACAACACATTCAAGGGTTGTCGAAATTGAACATTACATTCGAGGGTTATAGAGATCGAAGACTACATTCGAGGGTTACTGAAATCGAATGATACAATTGATGGTTAACAAAATCTAAGGATATATTCGAGGGTTACCAAATTTGAACGTTACATTCGTAGGTTACTGATTCGCAAATTCGTTAATTAGCAAAAATAAGTCCGCAAACTAGTTTGAAGTTCTATAGTTCGGATAGTTCAAATTCGTCCGAACTCATAAAGTTCGGCACAAACTCTTGTCCATCACTAGTTGTAACCATAAAAGTAGGAGACCGATTGAGATTAAAATAAAAAAACACTTATCTGTAATTTAATGATAAGTGGTTATTGGAAGTCACAGTATATATAATATCACATAAAAAGGAAAATGGAAGGCGATCATCCATCCGGCCAAGCCCCGATATGCCCCTGAATAGCTACTAGTTCCCACAACCCATTGCAATTCATTCATACATTTGTTATTTTTAGATCTATGCACTTCTTTGAACCTACTCTGCTTACACTTTCCTGGACACTGACAAATAAGAGAATGTGCTGTGTTTAGATATCATGGGGGTGTCTTTGAACTTGCTGGCTATGGTTAAAAGGACACAAGCTCCCTGTGCAATTTCCTTTGTCAGATAACCTTAGCGAGCACAATCCCAATGAGGTGACAGTTCACTGCTTTCTTTTTCTTTACTTGTCAGTAACATGATAATTAGACTTGCATACATTACTTCTACTACTAAGTTTTTTCATGAAAAATAAATAGTGAAACCCCTCTGGAGAACCAAATGCCTAGATTGCCCAAACTTCCACACATTCCACTGCTTTTATGCCCCATCTAACAAGGATTCAAAACAAGATTGATGGGATGAGAATCTTTTTTTTTTAGCATCTCAAAAGAAACCAAATCTCGTTCCAAAATGAAATAAATTAAATTCTCAGGCCCTATAATCTGCCGCTAGTTTCCATTGAATTTAGACAGGCAAAGGCTTAGAAGAAGACAGTTAAAGGGAAAGTTCAGTGAAAAATATTGTTTTTAAAATTCTTAGATTATAATACGCATACCTAATTATTCTACATATTCTCTTCCATTTTGAAAAATCAGTAGAATTTATACCCCTTGCTATTCCCTGCTGTTGACATTAGTGAGCTGACATTTCAGTTTATTTAATGGTCCTTCTTCTTCCCAGAATGCACCACATCCTTGGAATGTTCCTAACAGTAATTTCTACTGATTGGCTGTTGGATGGGTCAAACATGCTCAGATCTCTACTGAGCGACTGAATCAACCCAGGCGCTGGGTCAAGGGCAAGACCATAACGGTCTCTATTAGGGGTCCATCAAACAGGAAGTATATGTATTTGCATATTTGCAAAACTCTGACACTTTATAAATATCCAGGTAAATATTATGAACATAATTAGACCAATGGGTCGTATACAATATGGTTATCCCGCTAGTCATTCAACACCAAATATAATCTATTTGCATTATGTTGCAGCTCACATAAAGCACTGAATTTATTCTGCAGCACTGAAAAATGTATGCACATTAGGTCTTGCCTAAAGAGCTTACAGTCTATCACACAATACATACTCCATACTCAATCAATTTGTCTTTTGGACAAGCAAAAGGAAAACAGAATAACTTACAGTAGATGTAGGTAGCCTTGAACCTATAGATCACTGATTACTGGGCTAGTGGATGGAAACTGACACTGAACAACACTCTTTCGGAAGGAAGAGCACCTTAATATAAAAGCAGTAATCTGTGTCTTACCTCGTTTTTTTGGGAAATTGACCTTTCTAACACGGGGTTTGTGTTTTATTTCCCAGTATTCCAGTATCGCACAGTGTGGTCACTGACCATTATGTTCTTTACACATGCTCAGTAATAAAATACTGCAGGTAACTAACTTGTTACAGCTGGTCACACCCACTAGTAGCCTCTAGCCAATCCTTTTACAGGACAGATTAGGCAAGGGAGCATGTGACTGAGGTCAGGGGGGTGGCCAGTCACTGTACATACACATAGTTAATTCATCCAGTTCATCAGGGGGTAACATTTACTGTAACGTGACTAACTGCAGTGGGATTTTACATTTTATTGGTGTTTTTAGTGGGGATGTTTTCAGATTCTGGAGTGTAAAAATGTGGGTTTAGTTCTCCTTTAAAGTGTCTGTAAAGTTTAGTTAAGAGGGTGGACATTCCCTTTAAGAAGCACCTAACTGACCAACCAGGAGAGACATTTTAATGTGACCTCTTCAGAATCTAAATGGGAAAAACCTGGTGATCCGGGGCACAAGAAAGAATTTATCAGACATCTCTATGCATAGAGAACAGATTTAAAGGCCCACACACATGTTCGATAATTGTCAGCCAATGTGCAGCTAATGTGTGTGTGCTTCCAATTGAATCTGTCATCAGCTACGCACCTTTAAGGGTTTTTTTGATCCACTTTATGATCAACATATAGCGGTGTGGTTGATTCTAGCTGGGGAACGTCACTGGTAAGAACTGCTGGATGTTAAAACAAGGTGCAGAAGTTAATAATTAGCAGCAACCAATGAGATGGTATCTAACTGCAGTAACCCAGTAAAAAGCTATCATTTGATTGCTTGCTGAAAATTAATAGCACTGGCAAACTTTTACACCTGTGAGTTGCTATCTAAGCATGCATACATGTTAAATCTATCTAAGCACATGTTAATTCTATCTAAGTACATGTTAATTGCTATCTAAGCATGCATACATGTTAAATCTAAGTACATGTTAATTCTATCTTAGTACATGTTAATTGATATCTATGCATGCATGCATGTTAAATCTATCTAAGTACATGTTAATTCTATCTTAGTACATGTTAACTGCCATCTAAGCATGCATACATGTTAAATCTATCTAAGCACATGTTCATTCTATCTAAGTACATGTTAATTGCTATCTAAGCATGCGTACATGTTAGGAAATGTCATTCATTAGGTATCATTCGGTCGGTTATTATCCCATCATTGATTGGCTAATGCCTTGTATACTGTATTAGGCCAGCAGGTAAGTTGCCTAGAGCACAGTATGGTTTGTATAAATATGACATTAGCAACACAGCAACTACTGAATGAGAATGTACAAATGTACCAAGAAAAACACATTTTAGGGTAAACTCCAAATCGAAAGACCAAAGGCAGGAAGAGTAACGACTGAACAACCTGCCTGGCTGATATGTTAAATTATGTACATTATACATAAACATGATATATTATTCCTGATTACCTTGGACAGCCCATTAGTTCGCAAGTCCATTAGTGACTTAGTCCATGAGTCCATTAGTGACTAATCCTGATATTAGATGACGGCCAATCATTGATCACTACAGGGACCTCCTGACAGAATGAATGGCTGCTTATTGCTGCAGGGATCGTGTGGGTTACGGACTAAAGCTTCGTACACATGTCAGATCATTTTCGTACGATGTGTGTACGAGGCTTAACAGACACAATATACACAGCTTGTCACAATCTAATGGACATTGTGCACAGTGTGGCTCTCTGGGGCTAATCCTGTGGGTCCTCTGAGACCCACTAGGGCCAAGGCAGGTGAAATACCACACAGGAGTCTCTAATGGTTTCCAGTGCGGGATTAAGAAGCTTTAGACAAAGTGGTAAAACACCTACAGCACAATGTATACAATAAATCAACCCCCAGTCATTATTGGAAATACCAGCGTTTACGTTTTATGGCCCAGATTGGTCGCACTGTTAGAACTGCTGAGATCCCCAGCAGAGCAAAGGCTAAAGTTTCCCCAGCGCCATATTAACCCATAAGCTCTTACATACTGTCGGTAACTAAAGCTGTAATGTGACAGTGTTATGTACAAATAATTTACAGGGAGCTTTACAGAGAGACACAAGCAACCGGGTCTTACCCATCGTGTGACGTTGATGCCAGCTGGTAACAAAGCTTCCAGCGCGATATTTAAACGTTTGCCCCAGCCGTGCAGGTGACTTCTGCAAAACCTGTGCAGCTCCCGCAATGTCACTTTTAAGGCTGAGGCCCCACTACAACGCACCGAAGCACACGCATAATCGTGAGCGTTTTCAAACACGGTTATGTGTGCGATTCTGGTGCATTGTCGCACGTTGTTCTGCGTTTGCACATGCGATTTTTTTCACTTTAACATAATGGAAACGCATGTGTTTGCGTGAAAAAATGGTGCGTTCCCACGAACCAAAATCGCATGCGCAATCGCAAGCGAAATTGTGTGCGCAAATGCGTGAAGAACGTGTTAGTGTGGCCTAGCCCTACAATGGGTTTGTGTGACTTTACGACAGGAGCCGAACGCTTGTTGCTCTTGGTAGAACTCCCTGTAAGGTCTAGGTCCCCCTATGTGTGTTGCGTTGTGTTGTCCGTTTCGGACAATGCGTTTTGTCCGCATTCCTGCAATTTTCTATGCGTTTGTGGTTTCCAAGACTTAGCTTTTGAATATCAGGAAAAGGAGCACCTGACATTGTTGCAGTTCCTTACACACTCAGCCTTACTTCTGTTACAGTAGCAATTGTTTTCAGCAATAATTTGTAAGGAAAGGACTAGAAATGAAAACTGTAACAGAAGTGAGACTATATCTGTTGTATTCAATTAGATCAACTGGACTTGAAATGCAGTTCTTGAAGACGTTTCGCTAGTCATCCGACTGGCTTTCTCAATTCAGAATGACTTGCTAATTGGGATTTTCCAGGGTACATAATTGCCACAGATTCTTGTACAAGTCATTCTGAATTGAGAAAGCCAGTCGGATGACTAGCGAAACGTCTTCAAGAAATACATTTCAAGTCCAGTTGATCTAATTGAATACAACAGATATACCATGACCTGGATGAATGAGAACCTTCACAAGAAGTGAGACTAGATACATAAATTTACCCTCTGGGTGAGGGATTTTTAAGAAGCTGCAGTAATATCAGCTGCTCTTTATACTAGATACGGACAGACAGTAAAACCCAATAGGATTTCATAATATCATTCACACATGCTGCATTCCATTCGTATTCCGTTCCATTCCAGTCCGTTTTAAAAATGCACTGCTGCATGCATTTCTGTCCATCTAAAATGCATGAAAACCCGGTACAATGGACAAGAACGCACCCGTTTTGCGTTTCTGTCCGTTTTTCGAAAAGGATGCCAGGGAGTTCCTGTGACATCATTTCAGTGTTCTTTGGTATGAACAAAAAAAATGCGTTCAAACGCAACGGACATAAATGCAGAAAAAGACATACACAAATGGATGATCACGCTCACGCAAACGGTTACAAAACTGCGTTAAAACGTTGCATTTTAACAAGTGTGAACAAGCCCTCAGTGAAGCGAATCCGTAATATTTAATCAAGATTTTGATCTCTGTAAAAGGGATATCAGACCTGTGGCCCTGACAATATTGTTAAAACACAGGGCCCCTGGTTAAAACACAGGGCCTATAAACAGTTGCAGGATGAACTTTCCAAATGGAATATTAGCGGGGTGTTATATCCCCCTGGGAGGTCTCTAGGAGAATAAAAAGTAAAGTGTAAGTAATTCATCATGGAGGTTTAACTTTAACAAGTTTATCATCACATAAAGTGGAATTAAAAACAAAATCTCACCCACACAGTGTAAAACAGAGCAGGCAGCACTGGGGGGGATTAAGGACTGAGCTGATCCTGTGCTTCAGTTAACCTGCCTTTCCGCACATTACTGTATCTATATTTAGCAGAACGGAGACAAGCTTGGAAATGGAAAAGTAACCAGAACAGCTTGGCTTTTATTTTTTTTATTAAGAGGGGCCACATCAGCAGAGCTTGGCATGGGGCCAAGTACAGGGAGACACACAGCATTGGCATTTAACAGGGCTGCTGTGTTCAGGGAAAGTGTTGAAGGTCGGCTGAACGTAACCCACTGCTGGAGTAATTAACTAGACCTGGAATTTCTAACTGGAGTCTTTACGAGCAGGTTTGCTAAATTAATTCCACCTCGCATTATGTAAGGTTCCCTTGAACTCTCCCTGCGAGTGGTCCTGCCTTTAGATGCCTATTACAAGGTTTTGATCTACAGAGCTCTGGAAGTTCTGGATAGACGAGGCCACCACTTAAGGATAAAAATGAGCAGAAAGGTCTCATGTATTAACCTCCAGCTGTTTGTAACCTGGAAGTTCAGCATTTGATTGTCTGTAGGCTACAGAAAGAGGCGGGTTTGTCAACATTCTCTGGCCAGTAGGACAAGCCTGAGGGTAATGCTAACATATTGCCCTAAGTTTTATCCTTTTGCATTGAGCCGACAGACTATCACCACCCAGGGCCGGATTTATACTTTTTTCTCCCTTAGACCAGCAATATTTTTCTGTCCCTCCGACAAATAAAGTTAATGCTAGGGGGGCTCTCAGGGTCGGATTTATTTATTTTTCTCCCCTAGGCCAGCTTGACTCCTATCTAGTTTCCCACAAGCGCCATGTTTTCGTACAGGTAGCGTTTTCTCATCATTTACCAGGTGTTCTTTAAATGGTGACCATTGTCAAAATGGCACACATCGTGGGAGAGTTACCAAGAGAATCCATTCGGGCCAATCTCCCTTCCACGATTCAATATCGCATTAGCGTACGTGACACAAGCCCAAAAGGGATTTACCTGCAGCGTGAACTTAATGCTGGCTATATGCTGTGTCGTAGGATGGAGGGAGTGGCGTACTGCAGGGGGGGAGGTGCGCTGGGGGCGTGTGTGTGCTGCCCCACGGGGGGGTTGATGCTTTAAAGAATGGGGGTTCCTAGTAGACAGTTCACGCAGGGAGAAGTGACTCTCACACAACAGCTGAGATGTAGAAGCCTCCAGACAAGACCCTGGGTCTATCATCACATTTACCTCCTTGTATTTGGCCTGGACTAGCAGGCGCTGCTCATGTTTCTTTGGTTTGTCCTTAGAACGTTGTGGTTTTCTAGCTTTCTAGGAATCTCCATCAGTTCTATGTACACAGTCACTCCGCTCTGCTGTTTGCTTTGTAAAATAATTTGGCAAATGAACCTCATCATGTATAACAATCTGTTGAAATGTTTTTTATTATGAAAGACTAATGTAAACTCATTAGAGAACGATCGTCTAATCCACGTTCTCGCCCAATATCCACCTGTCCCCCAGCGTGACGCGCTCAGTGTAAACTTCAACTAAGCGAGAAGTTGCGCAAAACAGGAAAATAGACACATTGTATGAAATCAGATACACATCACGACAATGCCTGTTATGCTGGGTACACACCATACAATAATTCAGCCCAACCGAATTATTGTATGGCGGCTCTGACGGATTGCCAACCATTCCAAATCAGGCAAAAGCACGATCGGACGGGTCGGAAAACCACAACCGATTGTGCGGTCTTCTATGGACCCCACGATTGGTCGCTGCTAACTGTCGGACGCTGCTGCTTTTGCCATGACTGACAGTCCTTCCTCCTGGCCGACTAGTCGGAAGCCTCGATCGGTCAGCAAGGAGGAAGAATTGTACAGTGTGTACCCACCTTCAAACCGCAAGCTGAACCATTTGTCTCCCAGCATATAAGGCTAAAGGCCACACTGTGGGCAATGCCTGTGAAAAGCGCACGCATCGACATCGTTACCGTCCGTTTGCAGCGTGATCTGTGCAATAGTTCGATTTTGGAGCACATGCGATCCGCAAAGAAATGGTGATCACATGCGCTCTGAAAATGGATCACAGCACATTTAATGGAGCCACCCATACTGACAAGCGTGTGAGAAATTGCCTTTGTGTGGTCTAGCCCTAAGCAATGAACTTAGGAAGGAAATCATCATACTCTAGAATGGCCATCCTGTGTGAATTTAGGAACCGCAATACGGGCCCTGCGTTACAGCTGCTACAAGCGGGTCGATATATTGGAACGATTAATCAGAAGGGAAATCTTTTTGTGGAATAGGCAAAATCGGATATGTCAGTAAATTTTGCCTGGCTGTGTAGTTTTCTATAGGCCATACAACAATCGGATGGGCAGAAATATCGGCAATGTCTTTCTAATCCCTGACTCAGATTATCAGTTAGTATATAGATGCATGTATGTATATGCTTATTTATATAGCGCCACCAGGGGATGAAGCGCTGTACAATATTGGAATACAAAAAGCCGTACATGGAGGACAATAAATAAATACATAAATATATAAATTAGTATGTGCATCATTAAATATACAAGTGCTTGAATCATATAACATGAGAAAAGGGGTCTCTGCCCCGTAGAGCTTACAATCTAATTAGGTGGGTAGCATACAGATACATTGGAAAGGGTAGAAGTGCTATAGTAATAACTGGTGCAGTGTTAACAGTCCTATGCTGTACTGTGCTCTGAGAGATAGGATGACAGGTTAGATTTAAATTTGTTTATTGAGGTTTCTTGACATTGAGAGAGGGGAATAGAATTCCAGAGGACGGGGGCCACAAGAGAGAAATATACAAAGGTGCAGCAGAGATTTTGTAGATAATGCGTTGTTTAATGGGGAGTCAGGTAGGTGTGCGGCAGAGAGGAGATTTAATTTCCCGATTGTTAGAGAGTGAGACAATGCGTTCAGCAGAGTTAAATATCGTCTGAAGGAGAGAAAGATGACCAGAAGGGGATGAAAGAAGACCAGAAAGCAGAAGGTTACAATAGTCCAGACGTGATAGGATGAGAGCATGGATAAGCATAGCAGCAGTCGGAAGATGTTTTAGCAACATTGTTAATGTGATTAGAAAAGGAGAGAGAGGAATCAATAATAACCCCTAAGCAATGTGCCAACTGAATAGGGTAAATGGGGGTGTTGTCCACAGAAATAGAAAAAGGTGGGATAGGACCAGGTTTAGGTGGGAAAATTATTAGTTATAGTTATAGTTATTGAGGCATTGTTGTGCCATCCATGAGGAGACAGCACAGAGAACCGTTTTAAAGAAAGTAGAGCAGAACTCTGCCTGTGTGTACCAGCCCTCGAAAAGGGAACTATTCCTTTAATGTTTTGATTGAAGACCAGGAAGTCTATGCCTTACCTCCCGTTCTTCAATCAAATGACAGGGCGACGTAACAAAGAATAAGATATTTACCTTACATGCGATCCTCCTCTGCAGCAGTGAAATTCCCTAACCGCTTCCTGGTTCAGAGTAACTATGCACGATTATGCACTATAGTTACTAATAGTGAACTATTCCTTTAATGTTTTGATTGAAGACCAGGAAGTCTATGCCTTACCTCCCGTTCTTCAATCAAATGAGCAGGAGCGACGGACAAAGAAATAAGATATTTACCTTACATGCGATCCTCCTCTGCAGCAGTGAAAGTCCCTAACCGCTTCCTGGTTCAGAGTAACTATGCACGATTATGCACTATAGTTACTTATAGTGAACTATTCCTTTAAGGTGGCCATACTTTAGAGCAAACCTTCCCATTTTCCTGCGACGTTCAAGCGTTTATGAAGAAACCGCCCGACCCATTTTTTTTGTGATCGCAAAATGAATGGCCAGGGGGGACCATTGCAGGAAATGTTGACATGTAAGAAAACACTGATGCTGAAGATATTAGAAAGACTAGACGTTTAGTGTATGGGCATCTTTACACACCCCTGCTGAAGTCAATCACAGAACATTCGGTTCCAATAAGCTTTATTAATAATCAAATTTTAAAGACAAAAAAAGTCTGCAATTCATTTCTGTACAAAACGAAGTTCTGAGCATCCAACTTGTTTATCTCTTGTGGTAAAAGAAGAATTTTAACCCCTAGATGCCAATAAAAGATTTTAGAACGTTGGGATTTAGGAAGAATTTCCGTTTCAGGAAACTGATCCATGTGGCAAACGCATATTTCATTATGATTCCTGAAATTCCTATTTGCAGCACTTTAACAGAGTATCTTTCATTGGGGTCCATACTTGGCTTTTACTGCTTTGCAAGCTAAATAACCAACAGTCTAGGAGCCAGCTTCCCTGCAGAGGGACTGGTGGATTTGAGAAAAGAATGAAATAGGGTAAGATTAAGATAAGGCCAATTTTATCACACATTGAACACTGTCTATCAACTGTACACAGGATTGGGAGATTACCCAGAATTCCGGTACTTCAGACAAAGGTCGTTTTGCATTAGCATAATAAATACTGTCTCATCAAATGATCTAATTAATATTAAAATATATAATAATAAAAATAATAAATGCAGTGTCAAGGAGGACTCAAGCTAAAATATAAATAAAGCTGAATAGATTGTGTAATTCCTAACTAGCAGATATCTGTTTAGCCTTGTATACAGGTAAGATTATAGTTGGCCTACTGCAACCCTCTTTCCTGGTGAGTAACAATTGGTTTTCTTACTGCTTAGGCTTGTTTGTAGAAAGATCACGGGCAGGTCAGCTAGAAATTACTTGACAGCTTTGAGTAAATGGAAAATTCCCTGACCACATGCAGAATCCCTGCAGGGTCATTAAAAATTTTATTTAAATTTTTAATTAAGTAAGTACCCCCTCCTAACATTTTCGTAGTACTTACCTTTTTTCCCCAGAAGGCCGTACACTAGAGGGGACATTATAACAAGGTACAGTAGGGGGTTGAAAACGCCAAGGTATGTCACTGGGCTGGTTACGTTTCCAGAAGGGGCACCTGTGGGACTGGACAGGGCAATCACGCAGCAAGAACAGGCACATGACAGGGATGATAGAGAGTGGCACCAAACTAGTTTAACCTAATAAGGAAAACAGAGCAGACAGCCTTGAAGGTTAACTATGCTGGAGCTTGGAGGACAAAAACATATACAGCAATACAGGGGTTAAACCTTCTGGCTGCAGATATGTGTTACAACAAGGGGTTAGTTGTTTGGCAGTGTTAATGGATAATAGCGGAAATCATATCCCTTTAAATTCCGGATTCAGCTCCATTCTGTCTTTTTAAGAACACTACACGCTATGGGCTGTATGGAATCTGCTCACAATGTAAATGTTTAGCAATGTTCCAACCAGGGTCTAGTTCACCGAGTTCACCGACGGACAGCCTGTATTTATTAACATGTGGCTGACACATCTGATTGGTTCAATTTTTTTAATATGTAACGTGTCACCTTTACACTCTTTTCTTTCTGCATAGAAACATTTTTACATGTTGCCCTTTAAATGTCCCCAGATGTCTTTCCGCTCTGTGCAGCTGTGCGTTGGGGGGGGGGATATCTTAGTTTTAGCTCATAACAGCTGGTGTGAAATGTATTGCAGACATCAGTAAAGTGAATATACTGCTACTGACCAGGCCTGTGGTTCAAACCAGATGTGCTTCAAACTGATCAGCAACATCCCAAAAGGGAAAGTTCACCCCTCAAATGAAAACTTGTATGATAACTCACCCCCAAACCTCAAAAGTACAATAGGTCTCCAAGCTTTCTGAGCTTATAACAATCTTGCACATGCTCAAAAGAGACAGCTAGAGGAATATTCTCCCTGTCCCCCCAGCCCCAACCGCTATAGTTTTAAGTTCAGAAAGTGCCCCAAATATTACTTACCTTCCCTCTTTCCTCCGCCGCACTGCCAGGCCTTCTGCTTGCGAGAAAATGCAAGCAGAGGGGCGGGACCGGCAGTCGCGTCTGTGATTGGCTGAGTGGCAGCCAATCACGGGCACGGTTGCCGGGAGTTCAGTGTGACGGAGGAAAGAGGGAAGGTAAGTAATGTTTGGGGCACTTTCTGAACTTAAAACTATAGCGGTTCGGGCTGGGGGAACAGGGAGACTATTATATAAAAAGGTTTTTATGTAGGAGGAGGGAATCTAAATCGGGAGGGAGAGGGAGGGGAAGGGGAGAACGGCTGCAGTGCGCATGCCAAACTTCTCCCGGAGGGGAGACAGGGGGCAGAGTCCTATATGGACTCTGCAGTACTCCTGGTGGGCGTTTTTTTGGACTTTAGGGGGGGATAGCAGAAGAACCAGATGGAGCTGGGATGTAAGGTAAGGATTAAACTACAGTACACAATGGGGCCAGTAGTGGGGGGGATTATAGTTTTGGGGGTGGACATGCCCTTTAATTTGAGGGGTGAACTTGCTGTTTAGTAATGTTTTCTGTAAGTAGGTCACCCCATTCTGATTAATTATTCTTAACACTGTTACACTATACAAAGGTAAATGTTGGGTAAAAAGAAGGGGGATAGTGGCCACCTGAGTAGGGTTACAGGATCATTTTCTGATTGAATGAATGCATTGATCAGGCCCGCACTGAATGCTGATTGAGGGCTTTTGAAATGGATTACTGCCAACCCAGCCACCCAGTATTGCATTTTTAACCGTTATCCCCTGATGTTTCATTGATATGTCAACCCTACCCCTATGCACCTGCTAAACCATAACTAGCCTTATCCGTCATTACATTAGAGGCACTTATTCTGCACAGCTATGGAATTCAGTCGATAACCTATGACCTTTCATTTATTTTGAACTACAAACTATTAACCAGGGTAGATATATCCTCCTGCCCTTCTTGCCATTAGAATTCCATTCTCTAAAACCAAACCAGTCATTGATCTCCCCCAGCAGCGACCAACAGCCTTCTGGGATAGATTTCTATTGGCCCGTGTAGAAGATTCTTGTGGGTAACGTATCTCATAACCATATAATCACAAAGAAATTATCTAACAATAAACTGTACTTGCAGTTAGGTCCCTTTAGCATGAATTGAAATAAGTTGGAAAAAAATATTAAAATAAAAGAGGATTTGACTTTATAAAAGTTCTAGCTCTGTCAGAATCAACCTTGCGCCAAGGAGACCCACGAGGAACAGACAAAACCTCTATTTACTTTCTATATATTACTATAACATGCGAGGTTCTTAAAGTAGACAGTGGCAGGAAGTTTAGGGGCAATAAAGTGCTGAAAACAAGATTTAGAAATCTCCCATACAATTTCCAAGGTGGTAGGAAAGACTTACTCCTACCTCCTGTTTTCACTTTGAAGATGGACAGCCTTTGTGTGTCTGACAGCTCTCTGTTACTCTTCTGTAACCCCCTCGCCTCACCTCAGGAAGGGGAAGAAGAGATCTGACAGATGCGCTTTGAATAAGCCTCACAAAATATCTAAAAAAAAGAGGTAGGGTAGTAGGTGTGTATCCTACCTCCAGGGAAATTTTACTTTAGTATTTTTATATTTTGTTACTTTAGTGACTTTAACATCATTCAGTGGTTGTAAGGTGTAACACTAGAATTCTACAGAAGGAGTCTATAGGTGGGCACAGAACTGTTTTGTTTCAGCCACAGATGTCTGCCCTGCTAAGCATTTTATCTACATAATTCTTGCAAAACAGAAATCCAGACAGATAACAGAATGGATGACATCATCCGGGCTCAAGGCAGTGGGGGAAGCATTAAAATATGGAGAATTGTAGAAAAACATGGTCTAAACAACAGAATATACTGGGTGGGGCTTGTTGGAGGATGCTGGGAATTGTAGTCCATCAGCAAATGGATGGATGTATTTATATATATGTTTATTTTATATAGTGCTACTTGGGGCCGCAGCTCTGTACAACATTAGAAAACAAAAAGCCATACAATGGGGACAATAAATAAATACATAAATATGAAATATACAAGGGCTAAAAACATGTAACATGAGGAAAGAGGTCCCTGCCCCATAGAGCTTACAATCTAATTAGGTGGGTAACATAAAGATGCATAGGAAAGGTTAGACATGCCATTGTAATAACTGGTGCAGTGTTAACAGTCCTATCCTGTGTTGTGCTCAGAGAGATAGGATAGGATGAACTTTGTACTTTGCGGTAACATAGTAAACACCAAATTCGCCAAGTCTAAGGTAAAGTTTTGGCCGATAATCGGCCGTGTGTAGGCCGCTCGGTTGCGGACCGTAGCCCGGGCGGATCTCCGAACGATCAGCCGTTTCGGCCGATAAAGTGCCCATACACAGACTGATTATCGCCCGAAACGAACGTTCGTACACATCGTACGTGTGTACGAACGTTAAGATAAATACCATAGAAAAGACAATAGGGGAAAATGCTTAGACAATAGAGACGCCTACAGAATAGGGGAAAGTCGGATAACGGGTTATATGGTGATGCATCCATCCATTACTATAGTCGTACCATGCCTACTAATATAATTCAATGTATTACATCATATTATTGGACTGAATACTGCAGATTCCTATGAGCAGATGTTACTACTTCATCATCCTTGGCACATTTCTACTTATTGTCGGCTGAGAAAGAAACAAACCCTATAACTGGCTATGTAGAGACCTGAATGGGGGTTTCTTGCAACGAGCCATTGTTTCTGACACTAATATGGCAGAATGACAGTTAAAGGCCATGTCTACCCTAAAACAAAAAAACTTCCACTTGTCACTTATTTGCCCCTAATCCCAACTGTTATTTTTAGCACATGCATTTCTGACCAGATCTTGTATTGCCCTCTCTCCCTTTCTGGCAGAGGTTGTCTCCTCCTCTACCTGCTCAATGAGCTTTAAGGGACTCTAACATGTGTAGAGGAGGCAGCAGGAGAAAGAGCAGTCAATCATCGGCTGTGAAGTCAGCAGTTACAGCCTTGATTGACTGCATGGAAGGAGGAGCCAACTGGGAGCAATAATTATCCTTAAATATCTGGTAAGTAAAGGCAATGTTTAACACTTCAATAGCCATACTTCTGTTGTACAAATGGCACGGAAAGCTCGTATGTAGCACATGGTACTGTCTTATAAGAAACAGCATGGCAGGTACCACCTATATGTATAAATACAAATATTCTGTATATACAGTAACCGATACCATTCTATTGTTCTACGGGACACAGTATGGCATCTCCTGCCCATATGTATAAATACAAATATACAGAGAAGGATTTCTGTACACATAACAAGCTATACACTCATACTGTACTGTCTAAGGGAAATTATATGGCCCTGTGCAAGATTTGCTACTGGCGCCTAGCACCCCCTTCATCCCCCCCCCCCCCCCCGGGCACACAGAATACACTGCTGAATGCTGCTGGCCTTGCTTCAAATCAAGTCTGCCACCTGCGCTGGCTGTATTTCAGTATCTGTAGTGTGTGTGCTTGTATATATTGCGTACATCACTGCGTAACACGTAACACACTAAATGCACAGACAGAACAGCACAGCATACAGATGTCTGCTTAAGTCTGTAAGGCTTACGTGTGTTGGTGCTTTGTCTGTGGGTGGTGATGATACATAGATTTGATCTACAGGACTATAACTGGGGGGGCTGTAGCACGGATGCACAACTTTGACCTACAGGTCCGTGACTTAAGACTCCCTCCTGGTGCCCCCTCCTGGTAATGCAATATCAGGCCAGCCCTGCAGCCCCCGACTCACATAGATAAATATAAAATACAGAGAAGGAATGTGCTGTACACGCTATTAGCCATACCCTTATACATTACTAAGGGAAACAACATGGCAGCTCCCACCCATATATTATATGCAAATATACAGTGAAAGAATATCCTATTCACACAATATACTATCCCCCCATTGTTGTATCGTGTAAGGAAATCAACATGGCAGCAATAACCCATGTGTGCGTATAAATATATATATATATACCTTCTCCGCTAACAGCTCTCTGATCCGATTGGCCTGGATACGAAACTTCATCAGCTGAGACTCCAATGTGATGCATCTCTCTTCCCAGTCTATTGGTCCTTCAGGTTCAGATGTCTCGGCCATGGTCGCCCTGGACGGGAGAACACACAGAGTCAGTATGAGTGGTTACTTTACTTCTCCTCCCCTCCTTCTATTTCCTGCACTAGACGGGGTAACAATCGTCCGTCTGTGGGACTGATTAACACCAGTTACTGCTGTGAAAGACCATCTATCCGCACAGGGAGACTAATAGCACCATCCGAACTGCTAGTGTAAAAATAAACAATAACCACGTGTTACAGGGACTGGTGGGAGATTGTTAAAGCCCACAGCAACCAATCAGAAGTTTTCTAACTGCAGTAGACCAGTAAAAAGTTAACATTTGATTGGTGGCTGTAAATGAACCTCCTATTAAATAAGCCTGAGTTATGTCTTGTGACCCCGAATTAATGGAGGAGCGCTGGGCACTTTTCTAAAATGAAAGATATTAAATCGGTTAGCTCGGCTTTAACTCCATATTGGCTGCGGCTGCGCAGGTTTCCCAAAAGACACCCGTGTAGCCGACACTCCCAATTTAATGTCTCGTATGTGCTGCATTTAGCGCAAGATTTTATTTCGTTATTTACTCACGATCGCAAACGAGATATCGAATTGGCGAAGGGAGATTGCGGCTCTGGATAAATGAGGCCCTAAGGCGTAGGCCACACTAGTGCGAATTCCGTACAATTGCGCATGTGATTTTTTTATAACATTGAAATCGCGGCAACGCACCAAAATCGTGCGATATCTGATGCATTGCGATTGCGTGTGCGATATGCAAATTCCAATGCTATCAGCTTCTTTTGCGCAATCGCATGCGATTTCCTATCTCAAAAGTAGAAAATGCAAATGCACAGAGATCACATGTAAATTGCACCGGAATCGCATGGACAATCAGAAATGACTGATCTTCATTAAAACAGATAGCAAAACTAATATACGGTAATTTCTTTTTAGGGCACGGCCACACTGCAACGCAAATGCAACTGCATCCGGAACACACATGCGATTTCAAGTGCCATTTTGTTGCGTTTGTGCATGCGTTTTTTCATTAAGTATTGTAAAACGCATGCGATTGCGATTTAAAATGCGGAACGCAAATTGCAATCACATCGCACCCGAAAATGCGCATGATTTGGAACGCCTAGCCCTCAAAGGTGAACCGTGGTCTACTTTTTGCGCACCGCAATAAAGTTTGCGCTAGTTTTTTGCGCAACAATTAACGCCTCTTCAATGGTGTCTTTAAAATATAAAACAAAAGGTCGCAACTTACCACTAGCGTTTTCGCAATGTATTAACGGTCGCAAAGTGATTAATACATTGCAGAAACGAGTGGACGTAGGTTGCGATTGCGAAATATGTTGCATCTCCCCCTATAACTTTTGACAGTACTGTAGCCCATGACGTTTGAAAAGAAACCTGACCCCATCACTTCACCTGCATGAAAAAACGGTATTAGGGGGCGAGGCCACACTATTTAATATGCACTCCGATTGCGCGTTAAAAAGCCCATGGTAGTGTTGGTCAATTGGTCTGGCCACTCTGGTATGGCGGCGCTGGGCAGGTATTTGGAGTTACGTCAAAGACACCCACACATACCGCACTCGCGATTTGAATGATTATTAGGGTCACGTGTTTTCAGCCTTTACTATTTCTACCTACACCAACATTCTACCGGTCTGTAAATAAGAAGCCCCTTCTACAAGGTTTTTCATTCAATGGATTTCTAACTCTCTGGCAGAAAAATTCCTGATGCTCTGATCTGACTGAAGGTGACATTTCCTTTTATCTAAACTTCACGGGTGACCTCTTGTTCTCTGTACAAACACAGAGAAAATGTGAAAAACAACCCAGAAGGTTTAACGTTCTGTCCGTGATATTCTATCCTGAGTTATTCTAAGCAAAAACACATTTTTCTCATTGGTTAACACAGGTTGGATGCTTAAACTAAACTCCAGGCATATAGTTAATCCTGACCTAAAGGACTGGCCCTTGGAATAGAGGAGCTTTCCCATATCTATGTACCCCTAAAGGTTTTAAGAATGTGTACTAATGAGCTCAAGAGGGACCAGGTGGTCCAAGTTTGCTGACTGCCAATAGGATGTGGAATGAGAAGAAACTCTATATAACTCTTATAGAGTATACCGTACCTAATAATAAATTCTATAAATCCCAAATCGACCAATTTTATTAGGCCTTTTATGGACTGCAATAGTTATTTAGTGAACGAATGGTGTCATTTCTTTATTAATGTCTTAAAGTGTATGAACACTGAAAAAATTACTTTGTGTCATCTTAATCTACAAATAAATACATGTAAGTAGCACTTACTCTGAGGTGTGTGTGTTGCTGCATGCCTTCAATACAATACTTGTTTCGCTTAGGCTTTGACCACTGACCTGACTATTATTCCCTATACCAATTGTGAATACTGCATACAGCACACCAACTGTCAAACCATTCCAGCTACAGCAAAACTGCTTACAGAAATGCTAAAACGTAAGATGTTTTCAGATTGGATATCTAATGAAATAGGGGGAAGATTAATAAAAAAACCATACAGTGATAGTTGGGATGAATTATAGTTTCCACTAATGGGCAATTTAAAAAAATTTATTTTCCAGTGTACATACCCTTTAAAATATCATTCAATGAATGCAGTTCTTTTATATAATTCAATAGTATCTGGTATATACGATGTCCCTAAGATATAAATGTGATTAGCTTCTACTGATATAGTTTTACCAAATTTTAGCCAAAATGCGGCATGATGGTGAATTCAGTGTTGTGTGTGCTCATTTTACAAGGGATTTAAGGTTCGTACACACATGTGATCTCGGGTCCCGACCCGCGGCGCACGATGTATATGAACAGAAGTTTCGAACGATAATCAGCCCATGTGTAGACACTTTATCGGCCCGAAACGGACGTTTGGTTCGGGATCATTGACCGACCTGGCTGATCTCCAAACGAATGACCGTTTCGGCCCATAAAGTGCCGAAACGAATTACAGGGAGGTAGAATACATTGAGATCATTGTAATGTAAGACAATAGGCCAAGAATGTAACATAGACTGTGGTAGATATTAAGCTTTTGTGTAAATGCAGTTCCAAGGATTCTCCAACATCTAAAGTGACAAACGTCTTAGAGAAGTAAGGTCCTTACTGCAAAAATAATGTAAATCCTCAGATTTCCAGGTATCAGATCCTGGTAAGATGAAGTTAACATAGAGTATATTTAATTATGTAATAATACGAAACGTGATCATGTTTATAGCCACAATAGACCTGACACAAGCACAAGGTTAACAATAGCTGATTGTCAGAGAACACTGGCTAAAGTCAGCCATACACTGATTCATATATCTAGGGATTCCAGTTCCCCCTTCCAATCAGAGGTTTATTGATCGGAAGGGGATTGGACATAGAAGAAAATTTTCTGATGTGCCCAAAGGCCAAAGCTGCAGTGTTTTCAGCAGATTTCAGAGATTGATTGTTCAAGGTGGTACATTGCTCTCTGGTAGTACTGATTGAGTTGTGTATGGCTTGTCCAAAGGTGCCCACACACTTTACTTTATCTTCAGACTTTTCCCGATGTTTCTACTCAAATGAATGAACCAGGCGGGAACGTCAGACATTAAGAACCTCTAAGCCAAATGTGGGGTATTTAGACTTTACATGGATTAGACTTTTATCTATGAATAAATATCTAATCTATCTAACTAATCTATCTAACTAGCATGAGTCTACAGGTGGGTACACACAGCAACAATCTGTCAAAGATGTGCAAGATGTGGCAGTACACACAGTCAAGATCGTTCTCCCTACATAAAGTATATATAAAGTATAGAGAGAACGTTCGTGATCCCTGTGTTCACAGCCAACTCCCTATACTTTGGTACAGGGGGCCGATCGCAGCTGAGGGAATTTACCAGTCGGAACGACCCTTTCCGATGCTGAACGTTTGATGTGATTGGCCCTATATCACTAATGTGTGTACCCAGTTCAAAGGTGCCCATACATTGAACTTACCACCCCACCAATCCCACGACTTTCCCATTCTTTTTTGCAACCATCATACGATGGCGACATTCCCGTCTGTCCCTTTTGTTTTGCGATCGTATGCTGCTTACGAAGAAGAACGGGAAAGGGGGATCAGTAGAGGAGGTAAGTTCTAATGTATGGGCACCTTAAGAACATGTTGATATGGGCACCTTAAGAACATGTTGGTATGGGCACCTTAAGAACATGTTGGGCACCTTAAGAACATGTTGGTATGGGCACCTTAAGAACATGTTGTCTTCCTGTAGGAACACATAAAAGATGTGAAGTGTAGATTCACTGCTGAGGCCCTGTGAAAGGGCAAATCGAACTGTAACATAGAAATCTTCTCCATCACTGTATAATAGGAATCCAACAGATGGGGAGACTCGTGTTGTCTAGTTACTGTCCTGTCTGGAGCAAAACTAATGATGAACTACAGAGGATGAGTCACTGCGTCTAGAATCAAATAAAACATCTGTTGCTTTATTAGTCATAGACGTTGGACTGTTAGATAATATATATAGAAGCTCTGTATACTGGTACAGCAGTTGACCTCTGTTTTATGCTCCGTTCCTAAACCTAGAGTAAACCTCTGCTCAATACAATTACAATTGCTGCATCATCATCTGTTGCTACAGTAATAAACAATCCATGTTGCAGGGTCAGCAATGTACTTTAGTTGCCACCAGGCCCCCTCTGATAGGAGGATGGTAAATATAAATCACAAAGCTGCCAATTGATTAACAGTGACAAACATGGCAGAGACAACAAAGAATAATGTAAAAATAACCTCCAGCCAAGAGGGAACCCAATTACAGATGTTCCATTTCAGATAAACACACACATTAGAATGAGCTCACGTACATTAAAATAATCCTGTGGGAAACAGGGAATATCAAGTGGAAAATCTGTTTCATCATTTCCATGCAGATAGTAAGTTTTCTCTTTAATGACTACAAGTTGCTCTCTAATGAAGAGTGACCTTTAGTGGTGATGGACACCTGTTCTGTCTTCTAATTCCAGCCATGGCCACCCTATGACTCGGACCATGACGCATTTGATTGGTTGAAGTTTAATGTTGAATGTTTTGATAGGCCCTTTGGGTTACAGCGGCATTGCCATATAAAATGCTACCATTATTCTACCATACACATACACATACACATTCTACCATACACATTTATATGAATTAATCTAATGTAATTAAGCCCCCAAATGTATCATCCACCCTAAACTCTATTTCAGTTTCAATATGATCTGCCCCACCCCATGCCAAACTGTCCGGTCTAATCAGAAACAGCCATGTTACTGATTTTCCCCAAATGACCAGTGCCAAATTTCAGTCCGGAACAAAATATTGGCAGAAATTGGCCACCATTTTTGATCAAAACCAGTTAATAAAAATGTATCATTCATGTTGGTAATTTTCACCTGATTGAAGACTATGCAATAAGTCTCTACCAGGAGAAAAGGAAATTGGGTGGCAATTGGCCCTTGGGTACCTAGCCTAAAGCATGCTGTACACTGGGATCATTTCTCAATCGAAAAAAGGTGATTGGGTCAGACGGATAATTCTCCATCAACCCCATCTTGCAATCCACATCTTCCACTGATTGAAATCTGAAATTGGCCGATGATCGAAAGTGCAAGATGGTGCATTTTAATGAGTTCTTCTGTCAACCTGTGCATGCCTAGTACATGTGAGCAGATCTGTACATGTCCAAGCAGTATAAACAATGTCTCGATGGGATACGTGTTAGGTTGCAGTGGAAAACTTTGTACATCCCTTTCATACACAGGCTACAATCTGTGCACTTTCATTTGAGATGTATCAACACCTCCCATGGTCGAGAGAATAGAATCAGAATCTTGAATTGCAGTTTACCATAAGTGTACAAGTGTGCCATAACAGAAACGTGCATTACCAAGTGTGTCACAATGTGAAAACGTGAGAACCACTGCTGTAGGACGTATGTTAAAAGTTGGCCATATGAAATAGCTGCAGATAGGATGGCAAAACCAAACCGATCTACCTCCCCATGCCTCTGTAAGCAGATTGGTTATTTGGGTGCCCTACACTTAAACTTTGCCTTTCCCCCGTCATTGTATGAGCCACAACAGCAACCAATGAGATTTTAAAAGGATCCAACCAGGATCCTTGGTTCTGTTTTGGAGTGTTTGCAGTAACACATGCATTGGAGCAAAAAGCAACAACATTGATTTTGTATAGCGATGCCACAATAATGTTCATACTGCTGCAATTTTAATTGCTGCATTTTTCTAGTTCTATATTTGCATTCAATGAAAGATGTAAACGTACATTCTGCTCTTCACTACTTTCGGGGTTCACGCAATGCAGTACACAGTAAAGGTGCGTTATCGCTTTTTAGCGATACGGCGCTTTTAACAATCGGTTTAAGGATCGTTAAAACAATCGTTAATTTCCGATCATTATATCCTTCATTCCCGAATCTACGATAGCGTGATCGTAGATTTACAATCTCCATAGAATACCATTGCGGTATTTTACTATGCCATGGTTAATTAACGAACGTTCGGTTCGGCCAGCCGCGGTCGTACAATATGGCCCTTAGCTTTTATTATTGCATCACGGGAACGAGGCAGGTAAGGAGCATGGGAGATAACACCGTTATTTATATGTTTTCACACTGCTGAGTATTGTATTGCATTGGGGTCTGTGCCATTAATAGAAAATGGTGCAGGAAATATTGGAGTTAACCCCTCGCTAATAAGAACGAAGACAAGGCCAATGTGTGATAGACAGCAACACCCTAGATTACTTAGTGACCTTGCCTGGTTTAACACCTCTGGTCAATAGTTTGGGGCATTCTGACGCATATACTGCATGCAAATAAAAAAATACTCAGCTAACCACCTTAAATCATGTAACCCTTTTAAAAGCGCCAACAGAAGACTTCTCAACAGTCCAGTCGAGCTTTGCATGCTGCCTTTTCCCTTATAGTATTTGACAGGAGCAAGGACATCAATCCTAGACTTGCTGTAGGTGTAACCAATACTAAAAGTCCAACCAAAGTTATACAAGAAGACCAAGGACAATGCAATGTAACATTCACAGCTAATTACACACATATCCACCTTGTTAATGGGTTGGCAGAGATTTCTGGTTAATCTGCCATTCATCCTCGCTGCACTGATCTTTCTATACTAACCTACCTGTAAAGCGGTGCCAGGCAAACTGTTGGTTCCTCTTCTAAAAGTTGGTTCCACCTGAAGTCCCTCAGCTTCTCGGTCTGTCAAGTACCAAGCAAACCATGAAGGAAATGCCCAAAGCTTTTACAGAATGAGCTGTGGATACAAAAAGCTTAGTGTGATCCACATGGCAGGGAAAGTCCAGCCCCTGACACACACACTATAGGGAGGGAGAGGGGGGTAGAGCCCAAAACTGGCTAAAATTCTACTTAAAACTTCATCAGGCTGCAATAACCAACTTACACGACCAGACCAAGAGTTTCCCAAGTTTCCCAAGTTTTTCTTAGAAACACTAACGTTATTTTTATTTCTGCTGATCTGTACGTCTACATACTGATAATTGGAAAACTTTTGGTGGAAAAAGAAAGTAAAATAAAAATCCCAAAATATTTGTGTACAAAGCCGCCATCTAGTGGTGAAATTTATTAGCTGGAAAATGTGAAGTCTGATGAACTGTTTAAAAATAACCACCAGGGCTGGATTTATAATATTTACTTTTTTTTTATTAAGAATGTCCTCCACCCTAAAGCCTCTTACGCATTCACGTTCACACACATGATGAATGGCTGTTTGAGCCAATAATCGCGCGTGTGTATGCGTTTGGTCGGGGGTAGTTCGTTAATCCGCATTGGTGGATTTTTGGAGTTATTGGAGTAATATTTATACAAAATAGATTTTTACGAATATGGTTCAGTCCAAATGAAATAACCTACTACTATATGAGATTGTATTAAAATCAATTAACCATTGACGATGTCCTAATGTGATAACTAGGTCCCCACCATAAAGTGCTGTAACAGTGTGGAGAGGATTGTCCCAACTGCAAGGACAAAATCTAGAGTCCCGTAGTCAGGGCTGAAATCTCCTCCTACGAACGGACTTAGAACCTCCGCCCCGGACGGTCACACCCACCTCAGCCAAGGGGGCCCCATCTTCTTATTTTTCCTATGACAGATATAGCCTTTTCCCAGAAAACCACTGTGGATGAAGCACAGATAGGGGCCCCATCATAGTTTTGCTGGGGGGCCCAATGATTCCTAGTTACGCCACTGCTCCCTTACTGCATTAAGGGGGACAGTGTAACTGTTACCAGTTGGTGGGGACCTAACATTTGTTACACTGTACCCTCTGGAAGTTTATGATGGGAAAGGTCTCGGACCTTTCAAACAAGTCTTGGATGATGAATCTAGCTTCTCTGGATCTTACGTTATAGGTTTGCAAAGTTACACTTTACTGTCCTGACTGTATGAGTCTGTGACAGTCACACATGATGTACTGTGTAAGAAGCTTCTTTTTTGAAGCTAGTTACAGACCTGCAGCCATTCTCTGTCCTTTTCTCTCACTATGGATACATTAAGGAGAGAGAAAAATTATTTCAGGTTCGTGGCTAGCCTTAAAAATGATTTAGAAGTTTGGGGAACGGTGCTTAAGATGCAGCTAATGATGCTCTGTCCCAGCAGTGGGCATGCTCCAACCTTAAACTTGAAGGCAGACCCCAAGTGCTGCTGATGCCAAAGCTCACAATGCTAGCAGGAAAAAACACATTTTATACAGTTGTAACTGCTGTAACTGGATAGACAGCAACTAGAAGCATGATCCTGGAATCATTTTAAAGGTAGGAGTGTGCCATTTTTAATAAAAAGGCCACTTGTATGGAGACCAAAGTTCCCCTTTAACACATGCAAGACACAGCATTAACTGCAAATATCTCAGAATCCATAGCTCACAGAAACATGAGAGACAAGTCTAATGAATTAATTTTTCATGGTCTATAAACAGGACTGAAGTTAATTTTTGGGTGAATATTTCCTTTACATAGTCTAAGAAATTGTCAGGACAATGCCGGAAAGGGACAAAATGCATTTCCCCTCATTTATAACCCATAAATTGCCAATTTAAATGATGCATAACTAATTACAATGTTAATTTTTTTAGTAGACACCGGTATCCACCCCTACCCTGTTTTTATGACTTGGACATGCTCAGTGTGTGTTTTTCTAGGGAGAGAAAGATAACAGCTTTCCAAACAGCTACTTTCTATCTATCTGTGCTTAGGGGAGGGGGTGAACATTTTGTACTGTATGAGCAGCAGTAATTATCCTTCATTACAAGCTACTGACACGGATGTTTATGTTCTTCATGTGCTAAGGATCAGATGTTGCACAGCACTGAAATCACTGACTGCACCTTCCAACTTTCCTTAATTGGCAAATCACCCGATTCTCTTGATTGGAACCACAACATTCCTCATTATGAGCCTTCACTTCTCACTTTACACAGGAATATGGCTTCATTGACCTTGCTGTCTCCATCCTTACTGAGCCCCATAGACCATCTCCACCCCTCATCATTAGGCAGGTCCTCCCCATAATAACCAGTCAGCACGGAACGTTGGCCC
The DNA here is from genome assembly GCA_019447015.1 of Hymenochirus boettgeri. Lineage (NCBI taxonomy): Eukaryota > Metazoa > Chordata > Amphibia > Anura > Pipidae > Hymenochirus > Hymenochirus boettgeri. The sequence goes on along the minus strand of CM033473.1, from coordinate 4,426,997 downwards.
AGTCTAGTTCCCTACTTACAAGCATTTTACTCCTATGGGGCAGGCCACTGGGGAGAGGAGATCTATTGGTATCTATTTATAATGAATGAATGAATTTCTTATAGAACAGATGGGATACAGGAGGCTGATGACATACACAGGAGAGTATTAAATCTGGGGCCAGATAAGTACTGTTTTCTAAATAACTACACACAAGCAAATATTTCGGGCCAAGCAACCGATATTTCCATATTATTCCCGATCGATCGTGCGGTCCCATAGGGAACCGCACGATCCATCGGAATTTACCGACATGTTCGGACCGGACGAACGAACGATCGAGGTCGGTTGCCGGCCGGCCACCCCACATCAGCAGATATTTTCGGCCGACCAACCGAAAGTACCGTGAATCGGTCGGTCGGCAGAAAATATCTGCTGGTGTGTACCCAGCCTTAAAGACATTCGTCCATGTGGTGGCTCCTCTCAGCAGGGGTGTAACTAGAAATCACGGGGCCCCCTGCAAAACTATGATGGGGACCCTATTTGTGCTTCATCCACAGCAGTTTTCTGGGAGGAGGCTTTATCTGTCATAGGAAGAATAAGAAGATGGGGCCCCCTTGGCTCTGTTCCTCTGGTAGTTACACCCCTGCCTGTCAGTGTCATTTATTATCTGTCTGGGCAGCACGGTGGCTCAGTGGTTATCACTGATACCTTGCAGTGCTGAAGTCCTGAGTTCGATTCCACCCTTGGACACATCTGCAAGGAGTTTGTATGTTCTCCCTGTGCTTGTGTGGGTTTCCTCCGGGAACTCCGGTTTCCCCACAATCATAAAGACGTACTGATAGGTTGTATGTGTCAAATAAATGTGTTTAGATTGTAAGCTCTTTGGGGCAGGAAATTAAGATTGTGTTAAACAGGATGTGCTAGTGTCGCTCAATTAGTCTGGTCACACTAGTTGTGCTGCGATACGCTTTTTTGTGTGTCTGCGATAATTTTTTTTTTTTAGCAGATTGATTGCGCAACATTGTGCGGATGCGTGTTACCGTGCGTCCTAGTGTGGCCTCAGTGAAAATGCCATTCTAGAGAACCAGAGTCCCGCAATGTGCGTTTTCCCATTCCTCGTTTCTAAGTGCAATCGTCATTTTTAAAGAAATCGTGTAAACCTATTGTGTTGTTTTTTTTGGTGCCTTTTCCCATAATCCTTTGAGAAACGCGAATGCATCATCGAAAAACCGAAGCGAATTGATACAGACCCACGGAAAAAATATCACGTAGAGACGCTACTATCATTACTTATATATACATGTATTTCTATAGCTATGCCCCGTGTTCTATAGCAGGGATGGCAAACATGCTGCCCTCCAGGTAATTTGAGAACTACAACTCCCAGCATTCCCTGGTTGCAGTAATGCTGGGAGTTGTAGTTTTCAAACAGTGAAGGGAAGTTTGATACTCTTGTGCTATAGGGATAACACTGAATACAGGACTAGACAATAACACAGCATTGAACGAGCTCTAATGAAACACAAGAACCATCTACATTTATAGCAATAGTTAAAAAACAATTGGAGAACATCTCAAAGGCTGTAATAACCAAAGAACTACATCTCCCAGCATACCATACCCAAAGAGCCTGAGTTAAGGTCTGCTGGGAGTTGAAGTCCAGCACAATGGTGTTGCGTGTTTCTAGAAGTGTCCGCCTCTTCTTTCTTATTGGCTATGATTGAAAGGCTGGGCGGGGCCGCAGTGTGTGTCAGTCCATCACTTCCTGCACATGGGTGACTGCTGCAAAGAGACCAGGAAGTAGTTGCTGCTGACAGTGATACAGACAGGTAAATGGAATTTACTACAGTTCCCAGCATTCCTCCTAGTCCTTGACCGGAAGCTGTGGACTCTCTTGGTTTAATGTTCTGCTTTTTTTTCTTGTTTACACTTTTATAGCAGGGGAGGTAAACTTAGGGCCCTCCAGAAGTTTGAACATTTACTGCACCCAGTTCTCTAACATCTGCAGGGCCCCTAGTCTGCCACCCCTGATTTATAGGATGGAGAGCACTTTCTCTGCTGGAATAGAGACAATCTTCTATGTCAAGCATTGCAGATATCAATATCCCCTGTTCTATCCTCACTCTTATTATTTCCCCCATTCATTAATACCCCTCTCATTAATACCTCCCCTTTCCTTGATACCCTCCCTTTCATTAATAACCCCTCTCATTAATACCCCCTAATATTAATACCCCACACTCATTAATACCCCTCTCATTAATACCCCCACTCATTAATACCCCTATTCATTAATAGTTCTCCTCTCATTAATAACCCCCTCATTAAAGGACATGTAAACTCCGCTAAAGCCCCAAAAATAAGTATGTGCCATTCGTTTCTATTATTCACAGGGAGATCGCTTATTCTCACCTCCCTGTGAATAATAGGACGCTCAGGGGACCTGGAACTTACCTTACCGCTGCTCCACTCGCAGCCGCTCAGTCACTGAGAGCCACTCTGTCCCGACCGCGAGCCCTATCTTAGGCGCATGCGCGCCAATACAAAAGATAGGGCGCGCGATCGGGACAGAACAGCTGTTCCGTGCAGGAGCGGCTGCGAGTGGAGCGGTGGGTAAGGTAAGTTCCAGGTCCCCCGAGCGTTCTATTATTCACAGGGAGGTGAATAATACTTATTTTTGGGGGTTTAGTGTTCCTTTAAAGGGCATGTCCACCCCCAAAACTATAATCCCCCCAACTACTGGCCCCACCATGTAGTGTAGTTTAATCCTTACCTCACATTCCAGCTCCATAGGGTTCTCCTGTAGTCCCCCCCCAAAGTCCCAAAAACTGCCCACCAGGAGGCTAGCAGAGTCCATATAGGACACTGCCTGCTAGCTGGCCTCAGGTAGATTTTTGCCATGCGTACTGCAGCCCTTCTCCCCCCTCCCTCTCCCTCCCTCTCCCTCCCTCTCCCTCCCGTTCTACTATCCCTCCCTCTAGCATAAAACCCCTTCAGTACTGATTTCCCCCATGTCTCCCAGCCCCAACCGCATATTTTTTATTTTTAGAAAGCTCCCCAAACTCTTACTTACCTCCCCTCTTTCCTCCGGCGAAGTGAGCTGCCGGCAGCCGCGTCTGTGATTGGCTGCCGCTCAGCCAATCACAGACGCGGCTGCCGGTCCCCGCCCTCTCTTGCATTTCCTTGCAAGCAGAGGGCCGGGAGCGCGGCGGAGGAGAGGGGAGGTAGTAGAGTTTGGGGGGCTTTCTAAAAAAAAAATATAGCGGTTGGGGCTGGGAGCCCAGGGGGAATCTATGTAAAAATTTCATTTTAGGGTGGACATAACCTTTAATACCCTTCCTTTCATTAATAACCCCCTCATTAATACCCCCCCACATTAATATCCCCTCTCATTAATAAACCCATTCATTAATACCCCCCACTCATTAATTCCCCTCTCATTAATACCCCTATTCATTAATACCCCTCCTCTCTTTAATAACCCCCTCATTAATACCCCTCCTCTCATTAATAGCTCCCATCTCATTAATACATCCCCTCTCATTAATACCACCTCTCATTAATACCTCCCCTTTCATTGATACCCCTCCCTCCCTATACAACAGGTATATTCTTACTGGTATATATGTCAATGTGCATGGTGCTCAGTGTCGGTTAGAGATGTGGATACTGTATAACATTTAACATTTGTTGAATTAAAAAATATTAATTCAGTATTTCCCAGCATCTCTTCCTTGCATATCCTTCCTTGGTAACATCTTGGTTGAATAAAGACATACCTCCATCTAGTCCAACCTATCCTACCCATAATGTCTGTCTAACAGTTACATAATAACATAGTACTGGAGGTTGTATAAAGACATACGTCCATCTAGTCCAACCTTTATACCCTACCCATAATGTCTGTATAACAGTTACATAGTAACATAGTATTGGAGGTTGTATAAAGACACACGTCCATCTAGTCTGACCTTTATACCCTACCCATAATGTCTGTATAACAGTTACATAGTAACATAGTATTGGAGGTTGTATAAAGACATACGTCCATCTAGTCCAACCTTTATACCCTACCCATAATGTCTGTATAACAGTTACATAGTAACATAGTATTGGAGGTTGTATAAAGAGATATGTCCATCTAGTCCAACCTTTATACCCTACCCATAATGTCTTTTATAACAGTTACATAGTACATAGTATTGGGTTGTACTAAAGGCACATAGTCCATCTAGTCCAACCTTTATACCCTACCCATAATGTCTGTATAACAGTTACATAGTAACGTAGTATTGGAGGTTTATAAAGACATATCCATCTAGTCCAACCTTTTAACCCTACCCATAATGTCTGTATACAGTTACATAGTAACTAGTATTGAGGTTGTATAAAAATACTTCCATCTAGTCCAACCTTTATACCCTACCCATAATGTCTGTATAACAGTTACATAGTAACATAGTATGGAGGTTGTATAAAAGATATGTCATCAGTCCAACCTTTATACCCTACCCATAATGTCTGTATAACAGTTACATATTAACTGTATTGGGGTTGTATAAAGACTAGTCCTCTAGTCCAACCTTTATACCCTACCCATAATGTCCTGTATAACAGTTACATAGTAACTAGTATTGGAGGTTGTATAAAGACATACGTCCGTCTAGTCCAATCTTTATACCCTAACCCATAATGTCTGTATAACATTTACTGTAACGTAGTATTGGAGTTGTATAAAGACATACGTCCGTCTAGTCCAACCTTTATACCCTACCCATAATGTCTGTATAAACAGTTACATAGTAAACATAGTATTGGAGGTTGTATAAAGACACGTCAGTCTAGTCCAACCTTTATACCCTACCCATAATGTCTGTATACAGTTACATATACATAGTATGGAGGTTGTATAAAGACATACGTCCGTTAGTCCAACCTTTATACCCTCCATAATGTCTGTATAACAGTTACATAGTACATAGTATTGAGGTTGTATAAAGACATTCGTCCTCTAGTCCCAACCTTATACCCTACCCATAATGTCTGTATAACAGTTACATAGTAACGTAGTATTGGAGGTTGTATAAGACATAGTCCGTCTAGTCCAACCTTTATACCCTACCCTATGTCTGTTAACAGTTACATAGTAACATAGTATTGGGTTGTATAAAGACATACGTCATCTAGTCTAACCTTTTATACCTACATAATGTCTGTAAACAGTTACATGTAACATAGTATTGGAGGTTGTATAAAGACATACGTCCATTTAGTCCAACCTTTATACCCTACCCATAATGTCTGTATAACAGTTACATAGTAACATAGTATTGGAGGTTGTATAAAGACATACGTCCATCTAGTCAACCTTTATACCCTATCCATAATGTCTGTATAACAGTTACATAGTAACATAGTATTGGAGGTTGTATAAAGACATACGTCCTCTAGTCCAACCTTTATACCCTACCCATAATGTCTGTCTAACAGTTACATAGTAACATAGTATTGGAGGTTGTATAAAGACATACGTCCATCTAGTCAACCTTTATACCCTAACCATAATGTCTGTATAACAGTTACATAGTAACATAGTATTGGAGGTGTTATAAGACTACGTCCATTTAGTCCAACCTTTATACCCTACCCATAATGTCTGTATACATTTTACATAGTAACATAGTATTGGAGGTTGTATAAAGCATACGTCCATCTAGTCCAACCTTTAATCCTACCCATAATGTCTGTTATAACAGTTACATAGTAACATAGTAATGGAGGTTGTATAACACATACGTCTATCTAGTCCAACCTTTATACCCTCCCTAATGTCTGTCTAACAGTTACATAGTAACATAGTATTGGAGGTTGTATAAAGACAATACGTCCATCTAGTCAACCTTTATACCCTACCACTAATGTCTGTAAACAGTTACATAGTATTGGAGGTTGTATAAAGACATACGTCCATCTAGTCCAACCTTTATACCCTACCCATAATGTCTGTATAACAGTTTACGTAACATAGTAGAGGTGTATAAAGACGACGTCCATCAGTCCAACTTTATACCCTACCCATATGTCTGTATAACAGTTACATAGTAACATAGTATTGGAGGTTGTATAAAGACATACTTCCATCTAGTCCTAACCTTTATACCCTACCCATAATGTCTGTATAACAGTACATAGTAACATAGTATTGGAGGTTGATAAAGACATACGTCCATCTAGTCCAACCTTATACCCTACCCATAATGTCTGTATAACAGTTACATAGTAACATAGTATTGGAGGTGTATAAAGACATACGTCCATCAGTCCACCTTATACCCTACCCTAATGTCTGTATACGTTACATGTAACATAGTATTGGAGGTTGTATAAAGACATAGTCCATCTAGTCCAACCTTTATATCCCACCCATAATGTCTGTATAACAGTTACATAGTACATAGTAATGGAGTTGTATAAACCATACGTCTATCTAGTCCAACCTTATACCCTACCCATAATGTCTGTCTAAATTACATAGTAACATAGTATTGGAGTTTGTATAAAGACATACGTCCATCTAGTCCACCTTTATACCCTACCCTAATGTCTGTATAACAGTTGTACATAGTATTGGAGGATGTATAAAGACATACGTCCATCTAGTCCACCTTTATACCCTACCCATAATGTCTGTATAACAGTTACATAGTAACATAGTATTGGAGGTTGTATAAACATTCGTCTATCTAGTCCACCTTTATACCCTACCCATAATGTCTGTATAACATTACATAGTAACATAGTATTGGAGGTTGTATAAAGACATACGTCCATCTAGTCTATCCAACTTTATACCCTACCCATAATGTCTGTAATACAGTTACAAGTAACATAGTATTGAGGTTGTATAAAGACATACTCCATCTAGTCCAACCTTTATACCCTACCCATAATGTCTGTATAACAGTTACATAGTAACATAGTATTGGAGGTTGTATAAAGACATACGTCCATCTAGTCTAACCTTTATACCCTACCCATAATGTCTTATACAGTTCATAGGAACGTATATTGAGGTTGTATAAAAATACTGTCCATCTAGTCCAACCTTTATACCCTACCCATAATGTCTGATAACAGTTACATAGTAACATAGTTGGAGGTTGTATAAAAGATATGTCCATCTAGTCCAACCTTTATACCCTACCCATAATGTCTGTATAACAGTTACATATTAACTAGTATTGGGGTTGTATAAAGACTATGTCCATCTAGTCCAACCTTTATACCCTACCCATAATGTCCTGTATAACAGTTACATAGTAACGTAGTATTGGAGGTTGTATAAAGACATACGTCCGTCAGTCCAACTTTATACCCTACCCATAATGTCTGTATAACATTACATGTAACGTAGTATTGGAGTTGTATAAAGACAATACGTCCGTCTAGTCCAACCTTTATACCCTACCCATAATGTCTGTATAACAGTTACATAGTAAACATAGTATTGGAGGTTGTATAAAGACACGTCAGTCTAGTCCAACCTTTATCCCTACCCATAAGTCTGTATAACAGTTACATATAACATAGTATGGAGGTTGTATAAAGACATACGTCCGTGTAGTCCACCTTTATACCCTTCTCATAATGTCTGTATAACAGTTACATAGTAACATAGTATTGAGGTTGTATAAAGACATCGTCCTGCTAGTCCAACCTTATACCCTACCCATAATGTCTGTATAACAGTTACATAGTAACATAGTATTGGAGGTTGTATAAGACATACGTCCGTCTAGTCCAACCTTTATACCCTACCCATAATGTCGTTAACAGTTACATAGTAACATAGTATTGGAGGTTGTATAAAGACATACGTCCATCTAGTCTAACCTTTATACCTACCATAATGTCTGTAAACAGTTACATAGTAACATAGTATTGAGGTTGTATAAAGACATACGTCCATTTAGTCCAACCTTTATACCCTACCCATAATGTCTGTATAACAGTTACATAGTAACATAGTATTGGAGGTTGTATAAGACATACGTCCATCTAGTCAACCTTTATACCCTATCCATAATGTCTGTATAACAGTTACATAGTAACATAGTATTGGAGGTTGTATAAAGACATACGTCCATCTAGTCCAACCTTTATACCCTACCCATAATGTCTGTCTAACAGTTACATAGTAACATAGTATTGGAGGTTGTATAAAGACATACGTCCATCTAGTCTAACCTTTATACCCTAACCATAATGTCTGTATAACAGTTACATAGTAACATAGTATTGGAGGTGTTATAAGACATACGTCCATTTAGTCCAACCTTTATACCCTACCCATAATGTCTGTAATACATTTACATAGTAACATAGTATTGGAGGTTGTATAAAGACATACGTCCATCTAGTCCAACCTTTAATCCTACCCATAATGTCTGTTATACAGTTACATAGTAACATAGTAATGGAGGTTGTATAACACATACGTCTATCTAGTCCAACCTTTATACCCTCCCTAATGTCTGTCTAACAGTTACATAGTAACATAGTATTGGAGGTTGTATAAAGACATACGTCCATCTAGTCCAACCTTTATACCCTACCACATAATGTCTGTAAACAGTTACATAGTATTGGAGGTTGTATAAAGACATACGTCCATCTAGTCTAACCTTTATACCCTACCCATAATGTCTGTATAACAGTTACGTAACATAGTAGGAGGTGTATAAAGACACGTCCATCAGTCCAACCTTTATACCCTACCCATAATGTCTGTATAACAGTTACATAGTAACATAGTATTGGAGGTTGTATAAAGACATACGTTCCATCTAGTCTAACCTTTATACCCTACCCATAATGTCTGTATAACATTTACATAGTAACATAGTATTGGAGGTTGTATAAAGACATACGTCCATCTAGTCCAACCTTTATACCCTACCCATAATGTCTGTATAACAGTTACATAGTAACATAGTATTGGAGGATGTATAAAGACATACGTCCATCTAGTCCAACCTTTATACCCTACCCATAATGTCTGTATACGTTACATGTAACATAGTATTGGAGGTTGTATAAAGACATAGTCCATCTAGTCCAACCTTTATATCCTCACCCATAATGTCTGTATAACAGTTACATAGTAATAGTAATGGAGGTTGTATAAACACATACGTCTATCTAGTCCACACCTTTATACCCTACCCATAATGTCTGTCTAATAGTTTACATAGTAACATAGTATTGGAGGTTGTATAAAGACATACGTCCATCTAGTCCCACCTTTATACCCTACCCATAATGTCTGTATAACAGTTACATAGTATTGGAGGATGTATAAAGACATACGTCCATCTAGTCCAACCTTTATACCCTACCCATAATGTCTGTATAACAGTTACATAGTAACATAGTATTGGAGGTTGTATAAACACATTCGTCTATCTAGTCCAACCTTTATACCCTACCCATAATGTCTGTATAACACTTACATAGTAACATAGTATTGGAGGTTGTATAAAGACATACGTCCATCTAGTCTACCTACTTTATACCCTACCCATAATGTCTGTATAACAGTTACAAGTAACATAGTATTGGGTTGTATAAAGACATACGTCCATCTAGTCTAACCTTTATACCCTACCCATAATGTCTGTATAACAGTTACATAGTAACATAGTATTGGAGGTTGTATAAAGACATACGTCCATCTAGTCTAACCTTTATACCCTACCCATAATGTCTGTATAACAGTTACATATTAACATAGTATTGGAGGTTGTATAAAGACATACGTCCATCTAGTCCAACCTTATACCCTCCACCATAATGTCTGTATAACAGTTACATAGTAACATACTATTGGAGGTTGTATAAAGACATACGTCCATCTAGTCCAACCTTTATACCCTACCCATAATGTCTGTATAACAGTTACATAGTAACATGTATTGGAGATGTATAAAGACATACGTCCTCTAGTCCAACCTTGTACCCTACCCATAATGTCTGTATAACAGTTACATAGTAAACATAGTATTGGAGGTTGTATAAGACATAGTCCATCTATCCAACCTTTATATCCTACCCATAATGTCTGTATAACAGTTACAAAGTAACATAGTATTGGAGGTTGTATAAAGACATACGTCTATCTCCAACTTTATACCCTACCCATAATGTCTGTCTAACGTTCATATAACATAGATTGGAGGTTGTATAGACTACGTCTATCTAGTCCAACCTTTATACCTTACCCATATGTCTGTATAACAGTTACATAGTAACATAGAATTGGAGGTTGTATAAAGACATACGTCCATCTAGTCCAACCTTTATACCCTACCCATAATGTCTGTATAACAGTTACATAGTACATAGTATTGAGGTTGTATAAAAGACATACGTCTATCTAGTCCAACCTTTATACCCTACCCATAATGTCTGTCTAACAGTTACTATAACATAGTATTGGAGGATGTATAAAGACATACGTCCATCTAGTCCAACCTTTATACCTACACATAATGTCTGTCTAACAGTTACATAGTAACATAGTATTGGAGGTTGTATTAACACGTACGTTCATCTAGTCTAAACTCTATGACCTATCCATGATGTCTGTTTAACAGCTAAGGTGGCCATACACATGCGGTTTCCATCACAATTTGCAGACAGATCACGTTGATATCTGTCGGTACATTACGAAGGGAACAGCACACATGGAACTGATCGGTTGGCTATGCGCCATACACAGGTCGGCTGTAACGGCTCTCTTTACTGTAAAGTAAAGGGAGCCGATGTCGACAAATGGAAATTTTCCGTCTTCCCCAACCGTCCGTAATGCCGACCACGGACGTTCTTCAGCATTATGGTCGGTCGGATTCGGCCCCTACACATCAGTGATATTAGGTAAATCCCGTCATGGACTGACAGGATTCACCTAATATCGCTATTATGTATGGTCACCGTAACTATTGTATAAATTGCATCTAGTCATCTAGTGCCATTGCCACCTTTGGGGTCACTAGCATGTAGAACTTGGGAATTGTTATGACCACATTATGTCACACTTCACTTGTTATGGCTGGGCTCTGCAATTCCGCCAGCAAGAACAGTCCTGCAGTGCCACAGCAATAGAAGGGAGTGCCCCCTAGTGTTGTATGATAAAACTGCACAGTAGTAACTGCACAGTCCTGCAGTGCCACAGCAATAGAAGGGAGTGCCCCCTAGTGTTGTATGATAAAACCGCACAGTAGTAACTGCACAGTCCTGCAGTGCCACAGCAATAGAAGGGAGTGCCCCCTAGTGTTGTTGTATAAAACCGCACGTAGTACTGCACAGCCTGCTTGCCACAGCAATAGAAGGGAGTGCCCCCTAGTGTTGTATGATAAAACCGCACAGTAGTAACTGCACAGTCCTGCAGTGCCACAGCAATAGAAAGGAGTGCCCCCTAGTGTTGTATGATAAAACCGCACAGTAGTACTGCACATCCTGCAGTTGCCACAGCAATAGAAGGAGTGCCCCCTAGTGTTGTATGATAAAACCGCACAGTAGTAACTGCACAGTCCTCAGCTGCCACAGCAATAGAAAGGAGTGCCCCCTAGTGTTGTATGAAAAACCGCACATAGTAACCACACAGTCCTGCAGTGCCACAGCAATAGAAGGGAGTGCCCCCTAGTGTTGTATGATAAAACCGCACAGTAGTAACCACACAGTCCTGCAGTGCCACAGCAATAGAAGGGAGTGCCCCCTAGTGTTGTATGATAAAACCGCACAGTAGTAACTGCACAGTCCTGCAGTGCCACAGCAATAGAAGGGAGTGCCCCCTAGTGTTGTATGATAAACCGCACAGTAGTACTGCACAGTCCTGCAGTGCCACAGCAATAGAAGGAGTGCCCCTAGTGTTGTATGATAAAACCGCACAGTAGTAACCGCACAGTCCTGCAGTGCCACAGCAATAGAAGGGAGTGCCCCCTAGTGTTGTATGATAAAACTGCACAGTAGTAACCACACAGTCCTGCAGTGCCACAGCAATGGGAGTGCCCCCTAGTGTTGTATGATAAAACTGCACAGTAGTAAAGAGGCAAAAGGAATAGTTGGATTTTGCAACTTTAAATAGATTAATGATGTCATTTCATTTTTCTAGATTAAGGTAAAGATGGTTTTAAAGAAAAAGAAAGAAATAAAGGTGGATGTTTTGGTGTTTGATGGGCCCATCGTTGAACGACTAAAAGGCAAGTGTCCTCCCAAAGTTGGGGAAAATCACCAATGGTACTGTAACATGTGCAGTAAACATGCTTTAGTTCACAGAATATGCTCCACAATATGACTAAGATGAAGTAAACACTGGGAACATTAACCCAGAACCACACACTGCTAATTAAATGTCTTTCTGTGTCATCCTTCTCCATGCTCCGAACAAATACTGGTATACATGTTAATTGGTATACATGTTGGTATACATGTTAATGGGCATGTTAATTGGTAACTGTTATGTAATTGGCTGTTAATTGGTATACATGTAATGTTAATTGACATGTTATTGTTAATATGTAATTGGTATACATGTTAATGTTAATTGGACATGTTAATTGGTATACATGTTAATGTTAATTGGACATGTTATTGGTATACATGTTAATTGGTATACATGTTAATGTTAATTGGACATGTTAATTGGTAATACATGTTAATGTTAATTGGACATGTTAATTGGTATACATGTTAATTGGTATACATGGTTAAGTTAATTGTATATAATGTTTAATTGGTATACATGTTAATTGGTATATAATTGGTATACATGTTAATTGGTATACATATTAATTGGTATACATGTTAATTGGCATGTTAATTGGTATACATGTTAATTGGTATATAATTGGTATACATGTTAATTGTATATAATGGTATACGTGTTAATTGGTATATAATTGGTATACATGTTAATTGGTATATAATTGGTATACATGTTAATTGGTATATTAATTGGTATACATGTTAATTGGTATATAATTGGTATACATGTTAATTGGTATATAATTGGTATACATGTTAATAGGTGTATAATTGGTATACATGTTAATTGGTAAACATGTTAATTGGTATAATTGGTATACATGTTAAATGGTATACATGTTAATTGGTATATAATTGGTATACATGTTAATTGGTATATATGTTAATTGGTATATATATTGGTATACATGTTGGTATACATGTTTAATTGGGCATGTTAATTGGTATACATATTAATTGGTATATAATTGGTATATATGTTAAGTGGTATATAATTGGTATACATGTTAATTGGTAAACATGTTAATTGGTATCATGTTAATTGGTATATATTGGTATACATGTTAATTGGTATATATGTTAATTGGTATATAATTGGTATACATGTTAATTGGTATACAGGTTAATTGTATACATGTTAATTGGTATACATGTTAATTGGTATATAATTGGTGTACATGTTAATTTGTATATATGTTAATTGGTATATAATTGGTATATAATTGGTATACATGTTAATTGGTATATAATTGGTATACATGTTAATTGGGCATGTTAATTGGTATACATGTTAATTGGGCATGTTATTTGGTATACATGTTAATTGGACATGTTAATTGGTATACATGTTATTTGGTATACATGTTAATTGGGCATGTTAATTGGTATACATGTTAATTGGTATATAATTGGTATACATGTTAATTGGTATATGATTGGTATACATGTTAATTGGACATGTTAATTGGTATACATGTTAAATGGGCATGTTAATTGGTATATAATTGGTATACATGTTAATTGGGCATGTTAATTGGTATATAATTGGTATACATGTTAATTGGGCATGTTATTGGTTATATTGGTATACATGTTAATTGGGCATGTTAATTGGTATACATGTTAATTGGGCATGTTAATTGGTATACATGTTAATTGGTATATAATTGGTATACATGTTAATTGGGCATGTTAATTGGTATACATGTTAATTGGGCATGTTAATTGGTATACATGTTAATTGGTATACATGTTAATTGGGCATGTTCATTGGTATACATGTTATTTGGTATACATGTTAATGTTAATTGGACATGTTAATTGGTATACATGTTAAGGACCCTTCCCAAACCAAGTTTTCATTGTACTTTTCTTTTCCAAAGATGCTTCTTAAGTTCCTTACAGAACCCTCTATTTGTCTCTCTTCTCCTCTGTAACGCCCTAGTATCAGCAGCCAAAATGCTGATGTCACGGCCAATTGCTTACGCTTGTTTCTAAAGCTGCATGCTCTGCAGCAGACAAGGTTTGATCCTGCCATGAGGGATCGGGTTCTGTAAGTAACTTTAAAAGCATCTATGGAGAAGGTAAGTATAAAAACCTGGTCGGGGAGATGCCCTTTAACCAAAGACACACACATTGGCTCAGACACGCTCGGTGTGATTCACTCAGAAAGAGAGACAGCGGAATTCTCCAATCAGACACTATCTATCTCCCTCTGTTAAAGGGAACACCATGGCAGTATATTAATTAGCAGGAATCCCCTAGTTATCTGTTACTATGACCCAAACAAGGCCAGGTTAGTTATCCAGAGGGACCATTTATAGGTCTCCTTGATCCCTAGTACAATGGTGAGAAATAAGTGTTTATTTTATACTGAGGCCTTGTTGGCTGGCTTGGCTTACAGTCATGCTGGGAGTTTGTTTATTTTAGATTTTATATTTTAAATATGACAAGGAATATCTGTATATAATGTTGTCCTAGGGTTTGTGGATGAGAAGGAACAGAATATCCCATCGCTCTTGCTCCACTGTTTACAGCTTCAAGATGGAGTCCAGCAAATTCACTGCATTAAACAAGTTAGTACTTGGGGGGAACCTTCTAATCTGATATGGGAGGAATCTCTGGCACTGGAATCCAATGTTGGATCTTCCACTGAGCAGGTTTCTAGCACTGTGATCATTAGTATACTAATTCTAAACTATAAACCTATACTTGATGGTGAGAAAAAGGATCTGTGTGTAATATGTTAGGGCCCACCAGGAGGATAGCAGAGTCCATATAGGACTGTCTCCTACCTGGCCTCCGGGAGAAGTTTGGCATGAGTACTGCAGCCCTTCTCCCCCTCCCTCCCCTCCCTCTCTCTCCCTCTCAGGATTCCCTCCCCCTAGCGTAAAACTTTTAAATATAGGATTCCCCCTGACCCCCCCCCCAGCCCAACCGCTCCATTTTTATTTTTAGAAAGCTCCCCAAACTTTACTTACCTTCCCTCTTTCCTCCGCCGCAAAGAATGACCGGCAGCCGCGTCCGTGATTGGCTGCCGCTCAGCCAATCACAGACGCGACTGCCGGTCCCGCCCCTCTGCTTGCATTTTCTCCCAAGCAGAGGGCCGGCAGCGCGGCGGAGAAAAGAGGGGAGGTAAGTAGAGTTTGGGGCACTTTCTAAAAATAAAAATGGAGCGGTTGGGGCTGGGGGGACAGGGGGAATCATATATCAAAAATTTGTTTTAAGGGTGGACGTACCCTTTAAGGTTTATCCAGAAATGCTTGGATCTTAATCTAAGTGCACAGTATTTCATTTCATTACATTAACTATTTATCCTTTAATATCTCAGATTGCGTCTCTCATGGGAAACCTGTCCCCAGACTACACTAGCCCTGATATGGTTCACTGTTGTCTGGACGTCCTGACAGAGATGTACTTCTCACTGAACTCCAAGAACCCCCTAAAAAAGGTTTTAGCCAGGTAGTGGACTGTTTCTATTATCCCTGTTGTATGATAATATATACAATTAGATGTTTGTCTGATATCTAAACTTCTAGCTTTGTTTCATTTTGGGCCATATTTATAAATGGCCGATAATAGCTCTGTAAAATTACCGCCGCACATCGCAGCGGAAAAAATGCCGCTATCACCATATTTATAATGGCGAGCGGCGTTGCGCCGAAATGTTTCACGGACGTGACGTGCGGCGATAATTTGAGCTATCTTTGCGGCGATACTGTACTTAGCACGATGCGCTTTGTACAATACTGGCGCGAATCCCGGAGCAGGGGGCTGGGAGGGGATGCCGGGAAAGGATCGCTGTGGGTGATCGTATTCCTAAGAGGGGCGCGGCGGGATTGTACCACCTCGCCCTCCATGGCGAGGGCAGGGTAGTACGCCCAACCCGCACTTGCCCCCCGCAGCGGGTGGTCGCATCCCCTTCCCAGCAGCCTCTCCCACTGCGGCTTTATAAATAGAAGCGAGCGGTAACTGATACGAGGTTAACAAGGCGGTAACTTTTCGCGGCCGGGTTTCGCCCATTTGTAAATCGTGTTATTAGCGATTTTTGCAAAAATGGCGGGAAACTCGGCCGCGAAAAGTTATCGCACGTTTATAAATATGTCCCTTTGTTTTGTAGAAAACTCTCAGGGCAAATTTTTTTTATGGTTTGTAAAGTTGACGGTTCTTGATTTTTATCGTTTCCATCAAAAGGGGGCGCCACAGCACAGCTGATACTGTTTGTTAGACTTTGGTTGCAAAATGTGTGTTCCTAAAGCACAGGCTCTAAGCGCTGCTGTTAGCGGCTATTGTTCAGACTGCAGCTTGTTAAGGTGGAAATTCACCCAAAACTTAAGTCTAGCACAGTGTATATAATAACATGCTGTATCTAATGGGTTTGTTAATTAAGTCTCTTTGAATCTAGTTCATTAAGCAGTGTTCCAGACCAGTACAAGCCTCATGTTGTCTCCTGCTTCACTCACCGTCTTGCTGAAGATATAGCTACTGAGGATCCCATAAAGTACAGACAAGTGGTGGATGGTTTGGCCTCTTGCTTGGAAAATTTCACTCTGGGTAATTTCTCTAATTCATCAACTAATCCTTCAGGGTAGAACTTCCCAATAGAAAGAGAAAAGCATTTTTAAATATTCCCAGAAATGTCTGTAAAGGCCACATTGTACTGGATCTGTAATACGTTATGGATTTACCACTTTGGTCTTCCATTGCATAACAAAGGATTATGGGAGTTTCCCCATTCTCCACAGATCTATGGCCTCGTATACACATCCAATCTTGGCACCAACCTACATCCCCCAAGCGTCTTTACGCGTGCGCCAAATGGCTGTTTCGGACGAAAATCGCACGTGTCTATGCATTCGGTTGGGGGGTCATTTGTTGATCCGTCATGGCAGATCAAAGAACAACCCCCAACCGAACACATACACAAGTGCAATTATTGGCTGAATCGGAAGTTTGTGGCGGGTCTGCGTCGTGGGTCGGTGCAAAGACGTGAGTACGAGCCTTAATTCTAGT
This sequence comes from Hymenochirus boettgeri, assembly GCA_019447015.1. NCBI lineage: Eukaryota > Metazoa > Chordata > Amphibia > Anura > Pipidae > Hymenochirus > Hymenochirus boettgeri. Next base: position 4,409,678 of record CM033473.1, on the reverse strand, counting down.
AAAGTAATTTTATATGTACGACAGTAGTTTTAATAATAAAGTGCATATAGGGGGATGACTGCTATGTTTAGAACTATTACCTAAAAATGTATTCAATTTGGGTTCCCGTGCTTATCGTCCCTGTTGCAGGGGGCACCCTCCAGCGGGCCAAACCTTGTTGGGCATCAGCCACGTAAACTTGAATGAGGCTGACATCATATATAAGGAAACTGCAGCAATATGATGACATTTTGCATTTTAGTCTAAGTTAGAACTATAACAGCTCAGGTCCATATTACACAGGGAGTTACAATAATACTCACCTCCTCCGCTCTTCTGCCTATCACATATAGTACCCAGCTTGAGGGCCTTAACCGGTCAGTCCTCACCCTCCTAAATTCTTAGAACTGCTACTGTCCCTCTCTGCCTCCTACTATCCCTCTGTGACAGGAAAGTGTTAGTAAGTACTGCTGCAGTTCTAAAAGGAATCCAGGTGAGAGGACCTATCTGTTAATTGGGTACTACTCAGAAGTGGTGGAGGGAGGTGACTATAATTGTCTATTCATATCAATTTCCCCAACTGTTATTCGTATCCAGGATCAAAGGATTTTTTTAAAATTTTTACCTGTAACACCAGGAAGCACCTCATGTTGGGAAACCTATAAGTTAAATTTGTAACCTTTTGTGTATCCTATAAAGAAGAACTAAACCCAAATTTTTATACAGAATCTGAAAATAACCCCCCAAAAACACCAATAAATTGTAAATTGCCACTCCAGTAAATTGTATTAAAGTAAATTTAAAGTGTATGTACACTGAAAAATTGACTTTGTCATCTTTACCTATAAATAAATACATGTAAGTAGCACTTACTCTGAGGTGTGTGTGTTGCTGCATGCCTTCAATACAATACTTGTTTTGCTCAGGTTCTGACCTAATGACCTGACTATTTCCCCCCATAAAAACTGTCAATGCTGCATACAGTATACAGCACACCAACTATCAAACCATTCCAACTACAGCAAAACTTACAGAAATGCTAAAACGAAAGATGTTTTAGACTGGATATCTAATGAAATAGGGGCAGATCAACAAAAAAAGGGTACAGTGATAGTTGGGATGAATTATAGTTTCCATTAATGGGCAATTGAAAAAAACAACTTTTCCAGTATACATAACCTTAAAGCCTCTGAAGAACTGGATAAAGTCTGGTCACACCTCCTGACCTCACATTCTCGCTTGCCTAATCTGTCCTGTAAAAGGATTGGCTAATGATTACTAGTGGGTGTGACCAACTGTAACAAGTTTCTGCCGTAGCTTAGGACTGAGCATGTGTAAAGAACATAATGGTCGTTGACCAAACTTTGTGGTACTGGAATGCTGGGAAATAAAGCACAAACCCTGTGTTAGTTTGTTAAATTTCCCAGTGTCCACATCAAAATGAAAGGTGTTTTGCCTTCTGATTCAGTGTTGTTTTGAGGCTTTAGTTGCCTTTTAATATATCATCTGTGCACATACATGGTATTCAAATATTTAATTAGAATTGGACAGGTATTAGATTTTTAAGATAAATAATTTTTTTCTTTTTCATAGGCACCACCTGTGTCACTAGTCTGTTTGTAGAAAGTAAGTCATTTCTCCTTTTTATATAAATGTCTTTGATTTAAATGTGTTAAGTTGTGTTAGTTTGTTATTGATAAGATGATAGATCTAATGAGCCATATATCCCTTGGTAGATCTGTTTGGGAAAATATAACTGCACCTGCAATATTTCGGGCTGATCCTGCGTATTAAAGTGTCAATTGGGGTAAAAATAGTAGGGGATTATGTGGGCGATTAACTGAATTATCACACCGGGTGGTTGGTCAGGCCAAAATATCAAACAATCAGGAAGATTCAATAAAAGTTCTTATCGTTTAAAATGGTGGTAATTTTGCCCCAACCAATCAGATCTTATTTAACATTTGTAAGCTTACATCTGATTGGTTGGGGCAAAATTAGCACCATTTTTAACAATAAGAACTTTTGTTGATTAACCCTGTATGTGTTCCTAATCTGAATCACAGCCGATTGTTCAGTCTAAAATGGTGCAAAACTACTGCTTTAATTCCCTATTGACTAGGACTGACTGATGGTTTTTAAACCTAATTCCATTGTCTCCTCCATTCCTCTTATTCATTTTATTGCAATCACTAACAATGACAATGTTTTTTTCACCCTTACCACGGGTAGTTCATTGTTTACTGTTTATTTTAATAAAAATATATGGAGAATATTTATGGCAAATGGACCCATCCAGGTCATGGATAAGAGGTTATATGTTAGATAGGAGCTTCACTTCTCAGAAACCGCTGACTTATCAGCCCACCCAGGAATGCAACGTCCACACTTCCCAGGGAGAGTCTTAACGTTTCTTCTTTTAATTCACAGGCCTTCAGTTCCTAGAGAAAGTTTTACGTACATTCCAAAGCCAAAACAGTGAGTGCAGAACATTCTATTTACCTAAAGAACGTTTACACCGTGCCATTGGCTCCCGTAATAGAACACAATGCACAGATGGATGTCTGCCAGAGATTGTAGGGCTAAACAAAGGGTTTGTTTTTAAAATTTACATCTGTTTGTTTCACTGTAGTAGAAAAGGTCACATTTATCCAAAAGTAAATATGTCCCCAGGAACTTTATAAGAAATCGGACAAATGTGTGGACAATAAAGAGGGGAAAGTAAGTACATACCTTAATCTGTTCATCCAGGGATTTCTCTTTGGATAATTAAATGTTTCCACTGACTTCCTATATGCAGTCCCTTTAATTTTGCCCATAGTGGTCTTGACCTTGACTCCCTGGGTTGATTCGGTTGCTCAGTAGAGATCTGAGCATGTCTGATCCCTCCAATATATTGTACATAATTTATTAAGTAATAATTTTTTTCATTATCTATCCCCAAATATTATTTGTATTTATTTTAAGGACCCCCCAAGCCACTATTTCATTATAATCCCTTATTCCTAAGAAGCTCCTAAAGGGACCCCTCACTGCATTTCCCCTCCAGTCAAGGCCATGATGACCTCATGTCCAATAGTTGACGGACGTTGACTCTTCTGCTGCTGTGTGCACTTGTAACTAGAGATGTCCGAACTTCGCAAAATCCAGTCCGCTCGAGGATCCGCGAATTTTCGGAAAAATTCGAAAATCCGCGAGCGGACCCATTAAAATGAAAAATATCCTCGAAATTACAAGATTTCTCGTATTTTCGAAAATTTTCGAAAATACGAGTAATCCTAGTAATTTCGAAAAATTTCGAAAATACGAGAAATCCTCGTAATTTCGAAAAATTTCGAAAATACATATTAACGAAAATACGAGAAATCCGCGGTTCGGAAGGCGGAAAATTCGGAAAAATCCCACGTTTGCGAATGGGATAAATCCGCAGCGGATCCGGGTTCGGATCTGCGAACCGGCCATCCCTACTTGTAACCAGCTCCCAACAGCAGCAGTGGAGGCTGAACTTGCCGATGAGCGATTGGGGTCTGTAAGTCCCTTTAAGAGCATGTTAGGAATAGGCCAGTATATCGAAAATTGGATTTGGAGGGTGACGTAATTATATAATATAGATTTGGGGGAGGACACGCATCTTTTTAGGGCATAAAACATAACAAGCTATTCAATCCCAGTTGGGAACCCCCCAAACTCAAAAAAAAAAGTTAACTTAAAGGCCTCAGATCAGTTCCTAAAGCAAGATATTTTCATGTATTTATTATTTGCATTAGTGCAGTAAAGGCTCACAGAGATTTAGCACATGCTCTCCTGAGCTTTCACTGCCCTGAATGTACACAACCCTGGGCACATGCGCTAGTCATTGTCTGTGATGTCATACAGAGTGTGGGTCTACCCAGAAGAACATGGAATCATGGAACTTGGAATTTACATTGTGGGGTTTGTTTAAATTATTTTACTAATTTATATGGAACTTTGTTTCTTGGTTAGGAAAATCCTTGGAAATGGCCTTGCACAGACTCAGTTAATGTACGACCTGCTGACGGCTGTAAAATTATCTATGGTGCTGGTACAGAAGGCCCAGGGACCCATCCAGTCTGCTCTTCAGTCAGACCTGCAGTCTCCAGCTTGGAGGAGCCTGTGTGAGCTGCTCAGTCGCTTCACTGATCTAGTGTTGGATGGTAAAGTAGATTTTATATTGAGAGTAGACCTGTGTTTGTTATATAGAGTGAATGGCAGGAAACACCAATGCAGTAAATCAATAGCGTCTCCATATTGGTTCACGCTTGAGAGATTTCTAGTGGAATGCAGAGACCATGGTCTCCGTCGTTTGGATTCATAGTAACCTGTTTAGAAGGTTTAGTTGATCGTTCTGGTTTCTTACTGTCAGGCTAGTAGGTTTAATGAATAGACATGGGGTAAGAATGATCTGTCAGGTATATAGAGATGCTTATCTGGTAATGTGTCATTTTCCCATTCTGTGTTCCATAGCAAATCTACTGCAGAATGTTCAGAGCACCTCAGCGATGGCTGGGATTCTCTACATGAGGACAATGGTAAAGGATCCAGAGAAACTTCCTAAGTTGGTAAGTTCCATCATCCATTTAGAATATTTGAATCCATTGTCCATTTACTACATCCAACGTATCCAAACAATAAAATTCACGTAGGAACCAGATGTAGTGAAAATAAACTTTATTCACTGTTTAAAAACATCCATGCCGCATGTCTAGATAACTCCTGACTCCGCCATACTACATCCAACGTATTCAGGGTTATTCAATAAAAGTTCTTATCGTTAAAATTGGTGCTAATTTTGCCCCAACCAATCAGATGTTAGCTTTCAAATGTTAAATAATATCTGATGGGTTGGGGCAAAATTAGCACCATTTTAACTGTAAGAACTTTTATTGACTCTCCCTGATTATTTTTTAGTATTGTTTGCCACCATCTTGGCCTTTTTTCATCTTCAGCCAACACATTTAAGGGCTTATTTAACAAGAGGTGCAAAAGTTATATTTTACTGGTCTACTGCAAATCTGTTAATATCTGATTGGTTTCTGCAGATGAAAAGCACAGCCAGACTTTTGTTAAATTTGTCCCTTTAAAGTGCAGAGATTTTAAAAATTGCTAAAAAAAATCAGAAGAATTGATCTGTGGGAGTGTCTAATTAGTGGGCATTGGTCGTAAAAGTGGCCATACACTATTACGATCGTAATTACGATCTTAAACCGACCGATACTTTGATAGACAGATGTACAATGTTAATTGTACTAAGATGTACCATAAATATTGTTCGACATTCAATATGTTTTGTGATTAATGTCGAATGCCGTCCATTGTGAGGTTACATTACATTAACATTTAATCGGAACGTCAGAAAACCCTTTTTACTCATTTTACCAATCGACTTAAAAAAAACGACTTTCCCGGTCGTAATTACGATCAATTTTACGATCTAATGTAAATGTTGGGAAAATGTAAAATTTTTCGACCAACCGATGGAAATGTCGGATTGTATGTCGAATTGTACATAAAATCGGCCTAATGTATGGGCACCTTTTGTCTTAAGGGGTTGTAACCATAAGCATAGGCAGAAAACAAAAGACAAGCAAACTAGCTCTGTTATGCTGTGATTCTTGTGACAATGAGGCCTACATTTTTTTGCTTTCTTTATCATTGTACTTTGCCAGTAGCAGTACTTTCTAAGATTACATGAACTTGTTGCACTCGTAGGTAAGCGTCCTGATTCTCTCTTCTGCGGATCCTGGCGATCTGCCAGATTGGGTTCGGACCTGTTGCGGAAGCCTCTACAATGATCCACCTGGCACTGTGGTTGTCTACATGTGCCAGGGAGCCCTAGCAATGCTAGACTGGAAGAACGGCAACTTGGGAGAAAGTGGAGAGGAACTTCTTCTCGGATTGCTAACTGTCTTGCTGCATCAGAGCTCACGGTAAACAGAACAGAAAGAAAAATATTCATAATAACTTAAAAAACAGTTTTTCTATACTTTTAAATGAGCTCTGGATATATTCTGATTGGACATTTCTATTCCTTTGTAGCCTGAAAGAGTCCAGCGCAGCCATGTTACTGTCCAGGGTTTTAGCCTTGTGGACAGGTTCAGCTCTAGATGTTCTGACCTCATGCTCTTCAGAGCTCAGAGACCAACTCAACGGATGCTCGAGCGCCATGGGCAAGCTCCTGGATTATGTGTACATACACTGGGAACATCCGCTGGATGCCGTGCGGCATCAAACCAAACTTGTTTTTAAAAATCTCCTTCAGATACACCGAATGGCTGTTGGGTCAGACGAGGCTGAAGACTCGTTTCTGTCTGATCTTGCGCAAAGCTTATTAAATTTAGAATGGCATTCAAAGGGGAAATACGCTTCCCTGGCTTGCCTTGTGGACTGTGTGGGATCAGAGCGTATTTTGGCCGTGGACAGGACGATACCGTCTCAGATTCTGGATGTTATGGGTGACCAGTCTTTTGCTCCCTATGCCAGCAATCTTCTGGAAGCCATGTTCATAAACCACAAAAACCAGTTGGCATCGAGATCTGAAGAAAACTGTTGGCTTGAGAGTTGGCATAACACCTGGGTCTCTCCTCTTCTCTCTCGGCTGTGTGAAGATAATATCGATCAAACCACTTACATAATTGATTATTACTTACCCAAACTGCTGAAATTCAGCCCGGAAAGTTTAAATTACATGATCGACATTCTGCAAGCATCTGCATCTACAAGTCTTGGTAAACTGACCCTTTAAGCTTTAAAATGAATGATTTGGGTGTTTGTAACGGTGAAAAATAAGAATACTGTAATTCATAAAAAAACAAACCCACAAATATCCTGTAAATTATATTCTTATAATCAGTGCTCAGCTATATCATCAGTTATAATCTTTGCGTAGCTATGTCATCAGTTATAATATTTGCGTAGCTATGTCATCAGTTATAATATTTGCGTAGCTATGTCATCAGTTATAATCTTTGCATAGCTATGTCATCAGTTATAATCTTTGCATAGCTATGTCATCAGTTATAATCTTTGCATAGCTATGTCATCGGTTATAATCTATGCTTAGCTATGTCATTGGTTATAATCTATGCATAGCTATGTCATCAGTTATAATCTTTGCATAGCTATGTCATCAGTTATAATCTATTCTCAGCTATGTCATCAGTTATAATCTATGCTTAGCTATGTCAACAGTCACAGGACTCGCTGTGTTCTCTGTTATAAGTTGTAATCAGTGCTTATTTATGTCATTTGAGTCACACTAAAACATTTATAATATAGGAAACCAATTGGAGAGAGACAACTGCAGGTATCAAACCATCCGTGTCAAGGCACTTTATTTAGAAGTAGATGCAACTCATGAAGCACCTGTGCATGGTCTGAAACCATGACAAGGATGGTTTGATACCTGTAGTTGGCTCTCTCCAGTTCTTTTCCTTTTGATGTGTTCCAGTTTTGTTGGGCGGTGGTGAGGCCCTTGCTGGGTTGTAGAGCCTATTTTGAATTTTTTTACTTACTAAGGATACAGAGGCAGCAAATCTTACTCAGTTGTATAATATGGGAAACCATGTTTACTGTATCTCATCTTTGAAATTTAGAGATATTTGAGTTTGCTTTAAAGGGTATGATCACCCTTTAAAAATTTTTTTTACATAATAATCCCCCTCTCCCCCCAGCCCCAACCGCTATATTTGTATTATCAGAAAATGCCCAAAACATTACTTACCTTCCCTCTTTCCTCCGCCGCGAGAAAATGCAAGCAGAGGGCGGGACCGGCAGTCGCGTCTGTGATTGGCTGAGCGGCAGCCAATCACGGACGTGGCTGTCGGGAGTTCAGTGCGGCGGAGGAAAGAGGGAAGGAAAGTAATGTTTTGGGCATTTTCTGATACTAACAATATAGCGGTTGGGGCTGGGGGTACAGGGGGATTATTATGTAAAGAGGATTTTACACTAGGGGGAGGGAATCCTGAGAGGGAGGGGGAGAAGGGCTGCAGTACGCATGCCAAACTTCTCCCGGAGGCCAGGTAGGAGGCAGAGTCCTATATGGACTCTGCTTTCCTCCTGGGGGGGCGGTTTTGGGGATTTGGGGGGGGGGACTACAGGAGAACCATATGGAGCTGGAATGTGAGGTAAGGATTAAACCACACTACACAATGGGGCCAGTAGTGGGGGGATTATAGTTTTCAGGGTGGACATGCCCTTTAACTAAAATTACCTGCATATTAATACTCTTGGTGAATATGAAAATCACATTTATATATAAATTCTATATAATATATGATGTACCATAAGTCATCCGAATTCTATTTATTGTTAGTGAAAATGCTATTGTGGTGCAGTGGCAAATTTAATAGTCCATTGGCTGCCAATCCATTACCACAAGTGACAGGAAGTCTAATGTGAACAGGAATATGTCTTAATCCATAAGCAAAGCTTATTCTCTTATTTATACCACAAAAACCATGGTTAAAGTTGTATCTGAAGTGAAGGGATAAAGCTTGGAAAGTTGTTTCTTACAGGAAATAGATTGTATTTCTAATACATTGATACCTTGTTTCACTTGTATCCTTTAGGATCGGGTAATAGCCGGGGAGCCCTTGGAGCTTTAATGGCCTGTCTGAGAACAGCAAGGACTCATGGGTATCTCAGATTTACTGAGAATTATGAATGGAACGGAAAAGCCTCAACATTGTTGATCCAACAAAGTCTAGTTCACAGGCACGATCAGGTAAGGAAACAAGAACACAGACTTTGCATTGTTCTCCATATTGCCCATTCCATTCTGTAGGGCAGATTTGATATGATGCTCTTCTGCATGATCATATGCTAAAATAAATCTCCTAAGATCATATTTTAGTTCAGTGTTGGTTAATTCAGCCGTTCAGTGGATTATTTATTTTCAGACCGGTTCCTTTTTCGCTATAGCGAAACCTTTACAATGTCTACAATCCCCCCTCCCAACCCAATGTTTTGGATTCTGATTAGTACCAATTTATACCTTACGAGTATCCATGTTTTCCAGTGAGCTTGCAGTAGACTGGAACCAATCACAAGTTTGTAGGGCTGTGGGCCAACTAGCCTTGTTTATCCTTGCCTGTTCTACACTGGTTACTTCCTACTGTTCTATTAGTTTGATATATTTTCTACATTGTTTTAACCACTTGGGACATTCCATTGTAATTGTTCTTTTTTTTTTTATTGTTTAATGGGGAAATAGAAGGTATATGCATCTTGCCAGCAATTAAAACGATAAATAAGCAAACATCGATGACGCAATTAAATGGTGAAAATTAAGAACTGATTTGAGGATACATTTTATAAGATGGTAATGGCTGCATTAAAATTATATATATAAAGTAAAGATTTAAAGGAAATTCAAATGGGAATTTATATATAGGTCAAATTAGGAAATAAAATACATACATACATAACCCCCAAACTGCAATAATTAGAAGTCTGAGAGATGTAAGACCAACCTGAAACATTCAGCCAATGACTGAATGTTATTCCCCTAAATGCCCCCTCTGAGCACGTGTGAGCTTGTAAAAGAGCTTGGGGATGAGACGGAAACCTTTTGAGAGTGAAGTGGGAGAATAACATTTTGCTGCATAATGGGTCAGTCCTACATTTGTCAAGCTTTCTATCTATTGTGGTTCTTGGGGTGATTTACCGATCTATCATTTTAAATGTAATGGGTGAGCATGCCCTTTAAGATAATTAAGTTCTGTGTTTTTTTGAATGCCCAGGTTCGGGTTGATGCGCTTGGACTCTTATGTGAAAGTCATTGGAGCACAGAAGTGGTTTCCCTGGATGAAATGAATCTGGTCCTTTTCTCTCTAAAATACAATTTGAATTGTCAGTCTCCCTCCATCAGACAGCAGTTCTGCTACCTGTTAAAGAAGGTAAATTCCAACTCAAAATAATAATGAAGAGAAGCAACTGCTACAATAGGAAAGACTCCCTGGTGAACGTACCAACCGCTTCTAAATTCTTATTCATAATATAATATGTTCAAACGGACTCACTTGTCCAAATAGGGAGACCTAGGTGTGCACACCATAGATTGTTCGCTTAGCATGTATATACTGTCTTTAGACTGCCGACTGTCATTCCGCACGCTCTGTACATATGAAAACAGGTTGGAGCATTAGTAATTTGGACTCGCCCCTCTGTTTCTTTTCTGATTTAGTTATTTTGTCGCATTCAAGAGAGTTCCCAAGTTTTGTTCAAAGTAGAACGGGGGAAAAAGTTGAATAATCTCAAAGATGTGGAGATTAAGGGTGACCCGACATTAGCGCTTCAACAGTACAGAGTAAGTACCATTTTCTGAGACCTATTGATGTGCATGTCAATGTGTACGGCCATATTGCACTGTGCTGCAATCCAATTTTGGAGCTCATGCTATTAGCATTTTATTCGCTAATCGAATGCGCTCCGATAACGCAAAATTGAAAGAGAGTTTTTAAAAAATGACTTAATGGAATCGGGGCTAGGCCACACTGCTGCCTTTTTTCTGCGTTTGCGCTTGCGTTTTTTTCAGATCATTGGAAACGTGGCAACGCACCAAAAACGCGCGTTTTTGGGTGCGTTGCGATTTGCGTTCCGCATTTTTAATCGCAATCACATGCGTTTTCCTATACCTAATGAAGAAAACACATGCGCAAACGCAACGAAATCGCTCATGAAATCGCATTTGATTCCGTGTGCGATTGCATATGCGTTGCAGTGTGGCCGTGCCCTCAAAAGCCATTTTTCAGGGTATTGCTTGTAGACCCTGATGATGTCAGAATTCCCAGCATCCTTTGCCAGCTCTTTAATATTTCCTCTGTGACAGAAGGACGGCTGTCGCTATCTTGGCGATTCAATGTTATTTTGCTGTTCAGCTTCTTCTTATCACTTCCAGTGAGTTCTTTCCCACAGTCCGTTTCCTAAATGTCATTATGCAAATGTTTTGTCTCGTTTTGTTTCTAGGAATTCATGGTATCAATAACAAACTGCCTGTTTGGGTCACTCTTTGCTGGTTCCTCTCACCCAACGCGTTTCTCATCATTGACTATTTTGGGAGCCATCTGCGAAATATTTCCAGAGGAGAAAGGTGACGGAGGGTTGGTTTAGCGAATGTCTAAATGTAAAATGTTCCACTGTTCCCCATTGGATCCATAGGGAAGGATATCCATTCAATCTGCATTGTATGGAAAATGAATGAACTGTCACAGACCTTCATATTTACTAACACTGGCTGCCCACATCATCCAATTGGTAGTTTGACTGGACTGGTCCATTGTTACTTAATTCATAAAGTTCTGTATATATTTTGGTTGAACTAGAGCAACACACTAAAGACATTTACAGGAGTTAAGCTTTAAAATATATTATGCTATTTTACAATGCTTTTTTTTGCTTTAGTTTTCCATAAAAAAAAAAAAAATCTGTTAGGTTTGACAAGCAAATACAATTTAAAGGCCATATCCACCCTTAAAAAAAAATGGTTACTTGTCAGTTATCTGTCAGCAACTGCTATTACTACCGGTATATTACATGAATTTGTAACCAGATATTTAAGGATAAATTCTATTCCTTTCTGGCAAAGGTATCTGCTTCCTCTCTCTGCTCAGTGAGCTTTTTATAAGCTTGAGCATGTGCAGAGGAAATTTCACCATGACCGATACAGCAGTCCATTGAAAAATATATGATTGGATGAAATTTAATGCCTGGTCCTGTGGAATATTTTTTAGATTCAGACGAACGTTTGTCTAACCAGCCAGTTGCGGATGACAATTGTCTCTGATATTTTGTCGTGATTGACTAAAAATTTGGTTTGGACGATCGATCAGGCCAAAATATCCGACAATGTGTACACAGCCTTATGTGTTAGGCCAATATGGTAATGTGCAGCTTTACTGATAAGAAAATTAACCTTACGGTACTTATATTTTGTATTACAGGGAGCTGCCATAGTGTATTCCAGTTTGTCACGGCAGTCGGTGAGAGCCATGTCCAAGTGCTGTTAGAGTGTATCAGTAACACCTTTGAGGAAGTGAAAATTCTTGCGTTCGACCTTCTCATAAGGTTACCTCCGTCTGTTTTGGCCTTGAAGGTAATAATGCTCTGACGGACCCAATAGAAATGTATTTCCTGATATTTTGCTTGGCAGTCATATTTGATCCAAGACCAGATTGTAGTAGCGATCCGTCACCCAGAACCCAGTTTTTTCACCCAGATTTTTTTGTTAAAATCACTATTACATACTTTTAAATCTAGACCATCAATAATACCCAATCTTAAAGAAATATGGGTTAGCCAAGAAGTGTTCACCTTTAAAAATAAGGATCAGTTAAAGCTTCTTTATTACCTGTGATTGGGAGACTGCCTTTCACATTGTTCACCTTTTAATGTGAATGAAATTTAATTCTGTAAATGTAATTCTATTGGCTCACACAAATCTGCATGATGGGAGTGACCCTGCTGGAGAATATGGAGCTTGTAAGGTAAGGGATCACTATTGTAAGGATATATGTTTGGAATTAAATCCGTATATTCTGTGGATTTAGATAAACCGTATCACATTCAGAAATACAGAATTTAACTGGATTAAATCCACTGCCTGAATTTTTTGTTATCTGTCCGCAACTCCATCTGCTATTGTTACCAGTTTATTACATGCATTTGTAACCAGATATTTAATGCTAAGTTCTATTCCTTTCTGGCAAAGGTATCTGCTTCCTCTCTCTGCTTAATGAGCTTTTTATAAGCTTGAGCATGTGCAGAGGAAATTTCACCAACAGCAGTCAATTGAAAAATACACATTATACTACCTGTTGGAAGTAAAGCAGTCCTGTTTGTTCCTTGAAGTTCCTGGCCAAGCGTGCCTCTCTCTTGATTATTTGAATATTCTACCCCGATCCACAGAATTTAACTTATTGTTGCCTATTTTAGCTTTAGTTCTCCATTAACCTAGTTTTGTGATCCCCACATTAATTTATTTCTTCTAGGACTCTGAAATGTGGCAGTTCCCACCCCTTTAAGCATAATCATTCAAGGCAAAGGAAGAGAATACGTGGTAAATAAGCAAATAGAGTTTATTGGCCACTTACAGAACATTTCTCTTTATATTGCAGGAAACCAGTAAGCTGCTTCCACTAGTTCAAGCTGCAATGAGCCTCAGCACAAGCACAAAGCATTTTGATTGTGTGACGGCTTCCTACCTGCTGAATTTCTTAATCTACCAGCAAGCTCTGCTCTCTGCTTTGGAATCCTGGGACCCGACACTGTGGGCTCAGATAGAATCCCGGCCAGGGAACATAGACTGTCTCCACTTTATTGAAAGAAACTCCTTTTCTGGTTCGTTTAAAAGCAGATCATTCACTACTGTTCAGAAGTCTGGGTCCCTTAAAAATGTCTAGTCTTTTAAAAAACATCATATTGATTTAAAATCCACTGTAGACATTGCTAATGTTGGCAGTAATAACCTGTATGTGATGGAACATCTACAGGTGCCACAATGAATTCTGGGTTGCTATGGAATGTTAGGCTTGCTATCATTTAAAAAAGTTACTTGATCATTACGAAACCCATTGCAATTATGTCAGCAAGGATGTTCCAGAGGATCTTGATATGGCAGGTCCTTGGGTCAGTTTAATAAAAAGCTGGATGGGTTTCTACAAACAAGGAATGTTACAAGTTACTGGTATTGATACATAAAGTAGAGTTGATCCAGGAAAATTTCCGATTGCCAGTCAGGAAGGAATTTTCTCCCCTTCATAAATTTGGTGGGTTTTTTTTGCCTTCCTCTGGATCAACAGTTAGGCAGGAAATGAGGATTTTGCTAGATGGGTTGGACTGGATGGACATATGTCTTTATTCAACCTCAATACTATACTATACTGCTATATATATATGTGTGTCTATGATTAACTATCTAAATTATATGTTTAGTCTGTGATGTACGGAATCCCTCTTTAAAATATTGTCTTTTTATGAGTACAAATAATATGCTGCCAGAACATTGCTTTGTGTTGGTAAATGCCAAAATAAAAACTTATTTTGGCATGCTTCGATGGAACACCATAACCTTTATTAGGCTAGGTATGTATGGGGAAACAAGACACCTAGCAGGGATAGTATTTAAAGCACAGTTATACTGCTCCTCATCTTTCCATGGATTGTACCCAGGGTGAGCATCTAAACCACTAGGCTAAGCAGCTTTAGCTACGTAATGTTTCCATTGCTGTTCTGGTCCCTATTTCAGGTGGGACCAATAGGAAGTCCTCATAATATAACAATATCTGTTCCATTGCAGTGATTCGCTGTTTGATGAGCCAACTAGGAAGTGAGATTGAACAAGCTGAAAGGTCCTTGCTACAAGCGGCTGCGTCTTTCCCCATGTATGGTCGGGTACACTGTATTATCCGACTGTTAAAACAACTTTCATTAAGGTAAGTGGTGTGTCTCCTCTCTTATATCCGCCATACCTTAAAGGGCATGTCCACCCATAAAACTAAATTTCATACACCGGTTAAGCACCCCCCTAAACCCCAGATCCGTTTACATACAGACCCGGTCCCTCGCTGCCTCCATCCCCCTTGGCGAGCTTGTTTTGAGCAAAAACAGTAGCAGTGAGACTCTGACAAGACGCTCTTCTTCCTGGTCGCGGCTGTCCGCTGTTGGCACACCTTTGACGGCTGCGACCAGGAGGCAGAGCGGCTGCCAGCAGTGTATTGTAAGTATGTTTGGGTTAGTAAACAGATTTGGGGTTTGGGGGGGGGGGGGGGGTACTTAACCTGTGTATAAAATATGGTTTTAGGGGTGGACATGCCCTTTAAAGGATAACTTAATCTAAAATATAAATGACCTTGCATGAATTTATGTATTAGGGCAACCCTTACTCTTAGGTAACCACTGAGCCTTATCACAAGAGACACTTGGCACGTTTATGTCTAAAGGAAAATTGTTAAAGGTCTCATGGCACCTCCAGCTCGTATGTGTAAATAAATGTGTCAAATGGCTATACCATCAATAAGCAAAGTTCTTAATTTTATTCTTTATAAATTGACTAACATACAGAGACAACGATGGTTAGGCCCTGGGCCACAAGTGGGTGTGTAGGTGGCCTGAGGTTCCTGTTCTCATGTGTTACGGTAATTAGATATTGATTGTGCTTTAAGGGAATTTGAAAACTTTTCTTTGCATCCAGGGAACTGTCGATGGTGTCAGAATGGAGAAAGCTGATATCGGAGCTTATCTCGATGTCCTACCGCTTGTCTGCAGTTGTATCTCCTGTTGTCCACAGCTCCTCACCTGAAGGTCTCATGCCTATGGACATGGACACTGGTAATTACTTTCATTTGGTCTAGAGCTAGGGACCCCGAACCTTTAAGAAAATGGACATTGTTTATGTAATCCTCAATGTAATTAGGCAGAGTAGTTCTCCTTTAAATGTTTGGATATTTCCATTGATGGTCAATATTAACCACTTTGGGGACCCACTGCCTAAAGGTTACGATGTTTGTTTTCTTTCCCTTGTGTACATAATAAGAGGTGCAATATTTTGCCTGAGCTGTTAATTGTCATCAACCAATCAAATGTTACCTTTATACTGGTCTGCTGCACCTGTTATTGAATAAGGCTCCAGTACTATTGAATCTTATTATGTTACCTTTATACTGGTCTGCTGCACCTGTTATTGTTTTTATTGAATAAGCTCCAGTACTAGTGAATCTTATTATGTTATACCTTTATACTGGTCTGCTGCACCTGTTATGAATAAGGCTCAGTACTAGGAATCTTATTATGTTACCTTTATACTGGTCTGCTGCACCTGTTATTGAATAAGGCTCCAGTACTAGTGAATCTTATTTTACTTTATACTGGTCTGCTTCACCGTTATTGAATAAGGCTCCAGTACTAGCGAATCTTATTATGTTACCTTTATAACTGGTCTGCTGCCCTGTTTTGAATAAGGCTCCAGTACTAGTGAATCTTATTATGTTACCTTTATACTGGTCTGCTGCACCTGTTTTATAATAGATTCCTAGTACTGGAGCTCTTATTCAATAACAGGTTGCAGCAGACCAGTATAAAGGTAACATAATAAGATTCACTAGTACTGGCCTTATTCAATGTTACCTTTATACTGGTCTGCTGCACCTGTTATTGAATAAGGCTCCAGTACTAGTGAATCTTATTATGACCTTATACTGGTCTGCTGCACCTGTTATTGAATAAGGCTCCAGTACTAGTGAATCTTTTATGTTACATTTATACTGGTCTGCTGCACCTGTATTGAATAAGGCTGCAGTACTGCGAATCTTTTATGTACCTTTATACTGTCTGCGCACTGTTATTAAAAGGCTCCAGTACAGTGAATCTTATTATTTACCTTTATATGGTCTGCTGCACCTGTTATTGAATAAGGCTCCAGTACTAGTGAATCTTATTATGTTACCTTTATACTGTTCTGCTGCATCTGTTATTGAATAAGGCTCCAGTACTAGTGAATCTTATTATGTTACCTTTATACTGGTCTGCTGCACCTGTTATTGAATAAGGCTCCAGTACTACGAATCTTTTATGTACCTTATACTGGTCTGCTGCACCTGTTATTGAATAAGGCTCCAGTACTAGTGAATCTTATTATGTTACCTTATATACTGGTCTGCTGCACCTGTTATGAATAAGGCCAGTACGCGAATCTTATTTAGTTACCTTTATACTGGTCTGCTGCACCTGTTATTGAATAAGGCTCCAGTACTAGCGATCTATTATGTTACCTTTATATGGTCTGCTGCACCTGTTATGAATAAGGCTCCAGTACTAGGAGATCTTATTATGTTACCTTTATACTGGTCTGCTGCACCCTGTTATTGATAAGGCTCCATTACTAGCGAATCTTATATGTTACCTTTATACTGGTCTGCTGCACCTGTTATTGAATAAGGCTCCAGTACTAGCGAATCTTATTATGTTACCTTTATACTGGTCTGCTGCACCTGTTATTGAATAAGGCTCCAGTACTAGCGAATCTTATTATGTTACCTTATACTGGTCTGCTGCACCTTTTATTGAATAAGGCTCCATACTAGTGAATCTTATTATGTTACCTTTTATACTGGTCTGCTGCACCGTTTATTGAATAAGGCTGCAGTACTAGCGAATCTTATTATGTTACCTTTATACTTGTCTGCTGCACCTGTTATGAATAGGCTCCAGTTAGTGAATCTTATTATGTTACCTTTATACTGGTCTGCTGCACCTTTATTGAAATAGGCTCCAGTACTAGTGAATCTATGTGTTACCTTTATACTGGTCTGCTTCACCTGTTATTGAATAAGCTCCAGTACTATGAATCTTATGATGTTACCTTTATACTGGTCTGCTGCACCTGTTATTGAATAAGGCTCCAGTACTAGCGAATCTTATTATGTTACCTTTATACGGTCTGCTGCACCTGTTATTGAATAAGGTCCAGTACTAGTGAATCTTATTATGTTACCTTTATACTGGTCTGCTGCACTGTTATTGAATAAGGCTCCAGTACTAGCGAATCTTATTATGTTACCTTTATCTGGTCTGCTGCACCTGTTATTGAATAAGGCTCCAGTACTAGCGATCTTATATGTTACCTTTATCTGGTCTGCTGCACCTGTTATGAATAAGGCTGCAGTACTAGCGAATCTTATTATGTTACCTTTATACTGGTCTGCTGCACCTGTTATTGAATAAGGCTCCAGTACTAGTGAATCTATTATGTTACCTTTATACTGGTCTGCTGCACCTGTTATTGAATAAGGCTCCAGTACTAGTGAATCTTATGATGTTACCTTTATACTGGTCTGCTTCACCTGTTATTGAATAAGGCTCCAGTACTAGCGAATCTTATTATGTTACCTTTATACTGGTCTGCTGCACCTTTATTGATAAGGCTCCAGTACTAGTGAATCTTATTATGTTACCTTTATACTGGTCTGCTGCACCTTTTATTGAATAGGCTCCAGTACTAGTGAATCTTATGATGTTACCTTTATACTGGTCGTCTGCACCTGTTATTGAATAAGGCTCCAGTACTAGTGAATCTTATGATGTTACCTCTAATCTGGTAATCTGCCTTGTTTTCTTTTCCAGAAGCTGCGGTCCAGTTGCACATGATTATGAACGAGATCCAGCCAAGGACACCAACGACTTCTTTACCCAGCCAAGACTATTACAGAAAGATCCCCATTCCCAACCCCTCCAAGATACTGTACCAGCAACGACACTGTGCGCAGAAATGAAAGGTAATGGTCCATCATTAGAACTATTAGAGCAATTACCATCCAATTGTGTTTAAGGCTGTCGTTAGCTAATAGCGAGCAAAATACTCTCCTTTTATGATACATACAGTATGACCTAAATCTGTTCCAGTCGCTGATTGGGAAGAAGCAGTGCTATGTTTATATTGTATTATTGTTTATAGTTTGCACCGGTGGTATGTAGGCAACACAAAGTGCTAAATGGACAGAGAAGTGTTTATCGGTGCATATGGCAGAGAGGTAGGACTGTCTCAGAACTCGTAAGGGCTTATCTCATAAGAGACACAGAAGTTTGCCTTGAATCTGATTAAGCCAGCGCTCCTTCCTGGCCTCTGAGATGAACTGTTGTATGATGATTGCTTAATCACAAGAAGGGTACCATGTTCCTTATTGCATTTCCCAAGGAGGAATGAGAAGATTGCGGGATAAATGTGGGATATATGTATATTTTCCTTATGGTATGATGTCCAGGAGCTGAGTGTATTGAGAACAGTACAGGTTTCTTACCATATGCATGTTCAGCTCTATTAGTTTTTAAAGACTCCTGTGATAGAGAGTAGGGGCCTTCATTATGGTGGCCATAACAGGAAGAGATTTATAGGTTAGGAGAAGGATTTTGTGTAAAATGCACTGTTTAGGGGAGTCAGGTCGTGTCTGGTACAGAAGAGATTGGGATCCTGTTTATTAGAGAGCAAAACAATACGTGTGGCAGAGTTAAGTATGGACTGACGGGGAGAGAGGTGGGAAGCAGGAAGACCAGTAGTAAGTCGGTTACAATAGTCCAGGCGTGACAGGATGAGTCTCCCTTCTTCCTTTTGCTCCAAACTTCTGGAAAGACGTCTATGATGAGCTGGTTCACCACCTCTCTACTAACTCATTTTGACCACCTCCTGTCAGGCTTCCGTCCTAACCAACACTCCACAGAAACTGCCCTCACTAAAGTGACCAATGATCTACTTAGTGCTAAATCTAAGGTCACTACTCTTTGCTTATTCTTCTTGACCTGCCCTAGGCTTTTGGTACTGTTGATCATCCTCTACTCTTCAAACCCTGGCCTCCTTAGTTAAGTAGTTATAATGTTTTTAAAGAAAGTGCACAGATCTTACTACTTACCTTACCCTCTCCCCTGGCGTTTTGAGCTGGGAAAGTGCGTCGGAGGAGAGGGTAAAGTCAGTAAAGATCTGTGCAGTTTCTGAAAAAACTATTATGGCGGTTGGGGCTGGAGGACCTATACCTATATTATAGCAAAAGGACCCAGAAGGGGTGGACATACCCTTTAAAAAAAAAAAAAAAATTCCAAAAGTCCGTTAACTTACCCGTTATTGTGTAATAAACATAGCAGGTTTATCAAAGTAGTAACTGTTAGGGGTAAAACAATAGTATTCTTAATTATCGTAAATTAATAGTGTGCTGGTAGTTGTGCAGGTCAAGTTTAGAAAAGCAATGTAGGAAAGCTTGAACACCCACAGTGTAAGGCGGGAACACCCAGTGTAAGCGGGAACACCCCGTTAACGGGAACACCCAGTGTAACGGGAACACCCCAGTGTAAGCGGGAACACCCCAGTGTAATCAGTGTAATCGGGAACCCCCCCCTGTGTAATCAGAAACACCCCAGTATAATCGGGAACCCCCCCCTGTGTAATCAGAAAACACCCCAGTGTAATCGGGAACACCCAGTGTAATCGGGAACACCCCAATGTAATCGGGAACACCCCATGTAATCGGGAACACCCCCAGTGTAATCGGGAACACCCAGTTAATGAGTGTAATCGGGAACACCCCAGTGTAATCGGGAACACCCACTAACCATGTGAATCGGACACCCATGTAATGAGTGTAATCGGGAACACCCAGTGTAATAGTTACGGGACACTCCGTGTAATCGGAACACCAGTGTAATCGGAACACCAGTGTAATCGGGAACACTCCAGTGTAATCGGGAACACCCCAGTGTAATCGGGAACACCCCAGTGTAATCGGGAACACCCCAGTGTAACCGGGAACACCCCAGTGTAACCGGGAACACCCCAGTGTAACCGGGAACACCCCAGTGTAATCGGGAACACCCCAGTGGTAATGTGACGGACACCCAGTTGTAATCGGGAACACCCCAGTGTAATGAGTGTAATCGGGAACACCTCAGTGTAATTGGGAACACCCCAGTGTAATGAGTGTAATCGGAACACCCCAGTGTAATCGGGAACACCCCAGTGTATGAGTGTAATCGGGACCCCAGTGTAATCGGAACACCCCATATGTGTATCGGAACCCCCAGTGTAATGAGTGTAATCGGAACACCCCAGTGTAATGAGTGTAATCGGGAACACCCCAGTGAATTCGGGAACACCCCAGTGAATTCGGGAACACCCCAGTGAATTCGGGAACACCCCAGTGAATTCGGGAACACCCCAGTGTAATCGGGAACACCCCAGTGTAATGAGTGTAATCGGGAACACCCCAGTGTAATGAGTGTAATCGGAACACCCCAGTGTAATTGGGAACACCCAAACAGCTTGAAAAATGAAAAAAATATCCCAGTTCCTTATTTTTCCTGTTTAATTTTTTTATTATTGTTCTAGTTCTTGCTTACTCTTATGACTGTAACGGCCTCTGTAACATATGTTCAGCAGAAGGATTGTGTCTGCATCTTTGATCAAGTGTTTTATGACAATAAGCGCCCAGGCTGTAAAGTTGATTTAAAAAGATGAACACACTACAGTGTTTGTTCTGTTCTGAATAATGTATAAAGCTAAAAGGTTGGGGGGGGGAGAAAAAGCAACAAATGGAAAGCAGAAAAATATATTTATTAGGGTATATCTATTATTTATAGGAGTGGAAGACCAGAGTTGTGTGCTTACCTTGATAATACATGCTCTCCACATGCTTGTGAAGGTTCTCATTCATCCAGGTCATGGGAATATGTAATATTCAATTAGATCAACTGAACTTGAAGATTAGTTCTTGAGACCCCTGCTACATATGGGATGACCATGTTCTTTCCCTTCTTGCTTCCCCTTCACTGTTGGTATTCGTGTTCTTTCTTTCCTTCTACTTCTTTTGACAAAGGCCCAGTTCTGGATATCCACAAGTTTTAAGGGCTCCTCTGAGATGTTTCATTTCTTTAGCCTTCGCCTCTGTGCTATTGGGGATGTTCTCAGCTCTGTGTTGCAGGGTTCTGATGACACCCAGCTTGTGATCTAAAGGGTGTTGGGAGTCAAACATCAAATACTGATCTGTGTGTGTTGGTTTTCTGTAAACCTCTACTTCCAGTTTACCATTCTCCCTGACCTCTACCAAGCAGTCCAAGAAAGCCAGTTTGTTGTTTTGTATCTTCCCTTGTAATTTGATGTTTTGGTCTACCGCATTAATGTGTTCTTGAAAGCTTGTACTTCTGGTGGATTTTAACCCAGGTGTCATCCACCTATCTGAACCAGTGGCTGGGTGCTATGCCCTTAAAGTATTAAGCGCCCATTTTTCTACCTCCTCCATGTAAAGTTGGCCACAATGGGTGAAACTGGAGATCCCATAGCACATCCATGTTTTTGCTTATAACTTATCCCTGTATTTAGGTTATAGAACTTATCTTAGGCTTATAGAACTTAGGCTTATAGAATTTATCCCTGTATTCAGGCACAAGTCCAGTAAGGAACACACCTGTTCTGGGTTGAGATCAGTTCTGCTGGTAAGAGTGCTGTCTTGGCTAGTAGCTGTTTTCTCACCATTATAACAGCCTCCTTGGTGGGTATACAGTTGAAGAGAGAAGTCACATCATAGGACACCATAGTTTCTCTCACACCGAGTATTAATCTTCAATCTTGTTGGTGAAATCCTGAGAGAGATGTGATGCTTAGAACTTCCCACCAATGGTCCTAAGATGTTAGCTAGGTATTTTGCCACCTTGTATGTTACGAGTTGATGCTGCTGACTATAGGTCTTAGTGGTGCCCCCTCCTTATGTAGGAACGTGACTGTCAAGAGAGTGTAAGGAGGCCATTTATGTGAAAATAAAGAAACCAAGCCTAAATAGAGGTGGGGGGGTTCGACACCATCTGTCTGCCATGTACAATGCTGTTTTACACCTTACTCTGGGCGTTCCTATAACGCCTTAGCCACTATCCAATCACACCCTTAACACCTGGCTGTGATATGCTAATTGGGATTTTCCAGGGTACATAATTGCCACAGATTCTTGTACAAGTCATTCTGAATGAGAGATCCAGTCGGATGACTAGCGAAACGTCTTCAAGAACTAAACTCCAAGTCCAGTTGATCTAATTGAATACAACAGATATGCTCTCCACATCTCTTGTAGTACTTTGTCTAAACACTAGGGAGTGCTGTTTACCACATTTGTATGGTGAAAGTTTATATAAGCTTATTATGAAATGCAGCAATGCAATAGCAATGTTGAATAAACGCTTTTGCATTGGTTTTGGTCAAATATTCAATTTTTTTAAATTTTTAAATTTTATTTCTATTTTAAGTAGAGTTGGCACCCACTTAGATGGTATAGATTTAAATACAGACGTATATATTTGAAAACCGCCAATAGCTATTACAGGGAACGCTGGAAACATTTACAAGGACAATATACCTGTTATTGAGATTATTAATCTCTGTTAATCTAAAAGGGGAAAAATAAGTAAAGGTTGTTTGTTATTTTAAAAATCCTTTACTGACCACTTGGCGGAGCGTTAGCCTTGTTTTGGCCACTCAGAAGAAGTATTTTTTGGGTACCACATGCAATTTGTAAAGCACACTAGGTCAATGGTCTATGCAGAACAGTAGTTGTTTATATGTTAAAGGGTGTGTAGCACTATTACAGTGCTAGTAAAAGTTCAAGGGTAAGTTCAATTAACCTCTAACAAAAATATAAATATCTTAATCTATCTTGCCAATCTTAAAAAAATACTTATGCTGTTGTATTAAAAATCAATACATTATTTTCTTTAAAATTGCTGAAAGAAAAGTGGAATTGCATTTTTAAAACTAAAGGCTTCTTGCAATAACATAGACAAAGATAATGCTTTGATCAAGTTAAGTTAATTTAATACTTACAATCAAAAGGCAAGAACCAAATTAAATACTAATTTATAGGCTAATGTCTCAGTTCACTATAAGGGGATCTACAGGGGTGTGTTTAGGGTGGATTACTGGTGCCTGGAATCCCCCCTTTTCAGCCTTCTAAGTGCTGTCTGCTGTAGTGTGCATAGACGCTTTAATAGACGCTTTCCTAGGCGCTTTCCTAGGCGCTTTTCTAGGCAGTTTCCTAGACGCTTTCCTAGGCGGTTTCCTAGACGCTTTCCTAGGCACTTTCATACGCGGTTTGTAGATGGTTTGTTGTTTTTAGACACTTTGTGTTTCATAGACAGTTTGTTGTTTCATAGACGGTTTCATAGACGGTTTCAAGATTCTTTCAGAGACGGTTTTATAGACGGTTTGTGTTTCATAGACAGTTTGTTGTTTCATAGACGGTTTGTTTTTGTTGTTTGTAGACGGTTTGTTTTGTGGTGTTCATAGGCGGTTTGTTTTTCATAGACGGTTTGTTTTTGTTGTTTGTAGACGGTTTGTTTTTGTGGTTTCATAGGCGGTTTGTTGTTTATAGACTTTTGTTTTTGTGGTTTCATAGGCGGTTTGTTGTTTCATAGACTGTTTGTCTTTGTTGTTTCATAGGCGGTTTCATAGACGCTGTCATAGATGCTTTCATAGGCGGTTTCATAGGCGCTTTCTTGTCGCTTTCTTTGTTGCTTTCATAGGCACTTTCATAGGCACTTTCATAGGCGCTTTCATAGGTGGTTTCATAGACGGTTGTTCTTTCATAGACGGTTTGTTCTTTCATATAGACGGTTTGTTCTTTCATAGACGTTTGTTGTTTAGACGGTTTGTTGTTTCATAGACGGTTTGTTTCTTTCATAGACGGTTTGTTCTTTCATAGTCGGTTTGTTGTTTCATTGATGGTTTGTTGTGTCATAGACGGTATGTTGTGTCATAGACGGTTTGTTGTGTCTAGACGGTTTGTTGTTTCGTAGACGCTCCTAAAGGGACTTACAAAGCCGATCCATTTCCAGCACTTCACCTTGATGATGGTGATTTCACAACCGATCGATTAGTGAAGCTGCCATTTCTGATGCTGTTAACACTTCTAACCAGGTGGCGAGGTATTGCAGCCTGTAAGTCCCTTAAAAACAAACTACTTTCCCTTTATGCCCTTTAATCTGTGCTCTGTGGCACAGTTAATCCCTTTCTGTAACGGATACCATGCGTTAGATTAAATATCACCAACAACCCCACATTAGTTTGGATATGGTTACAGATTTAGGCCAAACGCCACAGAGAAATTTAGTTCTGGATTTACACAGTGGCGTATACATTGGCATATTTTTACGATATTGAACCCGTCCAAGTGAGTTTGTGACTGGGCAGTGACGTGAGACTTTCCATCTTAGATTAACGCCAAGGAGTGGATCACCACCAAGAATGTATTTATGGCTTTATAATGGGTTAGGATAGCTCACAGCACATTTCCCACATTCTAAATCATTTGTGTTAGATACATCTTCTGAAGTCCGTTGACATGCAAATTCTTTTGTGGGAGGTTGGGTATTTAAAGGGGAAGAAATAGGAAGTTGGTATTTTGAAAACATTTATTTATTCATAGAATCACTGGAATGAGAAAATTTCAGGGAGATTCAATAAAAGTTCTTATCGTTTAAAATGGTGCTAATTTTTCCCCAACCAGTCAGATCTTATTAACATTTGAAGCTAACATCTGATTGGTTGGGGCAAAATTATCACCATTTTAAATGATAAGAACTTTTATTGAATAATCCTGTATCTATTTACACTGAACTTTCACTTTAAAACAGAACTACTTTCTCTAATCTATTTGGAATCTCTTGATTAAAGCAACCCATTTTTTTGCCTTGGTATACAATGGCTAATCACGCGATAATCCTGAGCAAAGTACTTTTTTTTTTGTTGTTGCCATTTTCGTCTTTTCCCACTCCCTGGGTGTGATGCTAAGGAAAGTGCTGAGTAGAACACAGATGTACTGTACGTTAGTATTGGCTTTATGAGTAACTAAAGTCACCAGATAACTTGTCCCCGTAGACAGAGAACATTTCTATAGATCTACCATATACTCGAGTATAAGCCGTCCCGAGTATAAGCAGAGGTACCTGTTTTAACAGAAAACTACATTTGAAAACAATAAAGCATGCTGGGAGTTGTAGTTTCCAAAACATCTGAATGGGAATTCTGCTGTCCATTTAAGGGCAACTTAAGCCTCAAAACAATACAGAATCAGGAGCAATCTTTTGCAATAGATACCATCCTCATTCTGATTCTTTATTGTTTTGAGGCTTAAGTTGCCCTTTAAATGGACAGCAGAATTCCCATACAAATGTTTGGAAACTACAACTCCCAGCATGCTTTGGTTGCTAGGAGTTGTAGTTTCCAAACATCTATATGGGAATTCTTCTGTTAAAAGGCACTTAAGACTGCAGTGGAGAGCCTCCCTCCCCCAAGAGTCCACACAGTTGCAGTCCTTACCGGCATCAATGTATTGGTACCCCAGACTTGAGAATGTCCTTACCCCCATCAATGTAGCTCAGAACCCGAATCCGGCTTCCCACGCTGTGTAGTCCTGTGGATTTGTCCACTGACGTCATTACTCGGCACCTCTCACTGCCCACTGAGTAATGACATCAGCTGGCAAATCCACAGGACTTTGCAGTGTGCGGCAGCCGATTCGGATTCTGAGCTACATTGATGGCGGTAAGGACATTGACTGAGTATAAAAAAAAAGGTTTTGAGGTTATTTTAAAACCTAAAAACCTTGGCTTATACTTGAATTTATACGGTACTCGGTCAGATCAGAGCACTAGTCCACTATCCCACCAGAGCCAATATAGAATGCCAGTACATTTTGAAACTTTATATATAGAAACAGATGGAATCAAAAAGAGAGTAAAAATAAGCTGAATATTAGTATTTTTCCAGGTAAGCAGTTTGTGTCACTTGGCTGGAAAATAAACTACAGGGACTTCCACTTCCAGGGAGTGTAGGGTCAAGGGGTGTGGCACAATGCTGTTTGAAGACTGCATAATACGAGACCGTATTAGAACCAACATGGAAGCCTTCTTGGGTACAAAATCCAATTTTTACATTTACGTAAATACAACTACTGGAATAGATCTTATAATACATGTGGGGAAACTTTTGCTTGAAGGTAAAAATACATTGTGTAGTATATGCTTGTGAAGGTTCTCATTATCCAGGTCATGGTAATCTGTTGTATTCAATTAGATCAACTGGACTTGAAGTTTAGTTCTTGAAGACGTTTCGCTAGTCATCCACTGGCTTTCTCAATTCAGAATGACTTGTACAAGAATCTGTGGCAATTATGTACCCTGGAAAATCCCAAATAGCATACCACAGCCAGGTGTTTAAGGGTGTGATTGGATAGTGGCTAAGAGGTGTTATAGGAACGCCCAGAGTAAGGTGTCAAAACAGCATTGACATGGCAGACAGATGGTGTTGAACCCCCCACCTCTATTTAGGCTTGTTTTCTTTATTTTCACATAAATGGCCTCCCTAACACCTCTTTTGAACCAGTCACTTTCCTTTGCCAAATGTTAACATTACAATCTTCAAAGGTATGTCCTTTATTCTTAAGAGGCAGGTACACGGCTGAGTCCTGACCCAGGAATTGGCTCTTCTTTGCTGGGCTATACGTTGATGCAGTGTTGTTTGGTCTCCCCCACATACAAATCAGTGCATTCTTCACTGCACTGCGTATAGGATGTCGCTTTTTGTGTTTCGGTATTGGGTCTTTCGGATGTACCAATTGCTGCCTCAGCGTGTTGCTCGGTTTAAAGCAGACAGGTACAGTGTCTCTCTTAGTTTCTCGGAGACCCTGCAGCATATGGGATGACGATGTTCTTCCTCCTGTCTTGCTTTTTCCCCTTCACTGTTGGTATTCATGTTCTTTTTCTTCCTTCTGCTCTTTTGTCAAAGGCCCAGTCGGGATATCCACAGGTTTAAGAGATGTTTCATTTCTTTACTTCACCTATGTGCTAGTGGGGATGTTTCCAGCTCTGTGTTGCAGGTTCTGATGACACCCAGCTTTGGATCTAAAGGGTTGTTGGGAGTCAAACATCAAATACTGATCTGTGGTGTGTTGGTTTTCTGTAACCTCTACTTCCAATTTACCATTCTCCCTGACCTCTACCAAGCAGTCCAAGAAAGCCAGTTTGTTTGTTTGTACCACCTGTTATTGAATAAGGCTCCAGTACTAGTGAATCTTATGATGTTACCTTTATACTGGTCTGCTGCACCTGTTATTGAATAAGGCTCCAGTACTAGTGAATCTTATGATGTTACCTCTAATCTGGTAATCTGCCTTGTTTTCTTTTCCAGAAGCTGCGGTCCAGTTGCACATGATTATGAACGAGATCCAGCCAAGGGACACCAACGACTTCTTTACCCAGCCAAGACTATTACAGAAAGATCCCCATTCCCAACCCCTCCCAGAAGATACTGTACCAGCAACGACACTGTGCGCAGAAATGAAAGGTAATGGTCCATCATTAGAACTATTAGAGCAATTACCATCCAATTGTGTTTAAAGGCTGTCGTTAGCTTAATAGCGAGCAAAATACTCTCCTTTTATGATACATACAGTATGACCTAAATCTGTTCCAGTCGCTGATTGGGAAGAAGCAGTGCTATTGTTTATATTGTAATTATTGTTTATAGTTTGCACCGGTGTATGTAGGCAACACAAAGTGCTAAATGGACAGAGAAGTGTTTATCGGTGCATATGGCAGAGAGGTAGGACTGTCTCAGAACTCGTAAGGGCTTATCTCATAAGAGACACAGAAGTTTGCCTTGAATCTGATTAAGCCAGCGCTCCTTCCTGGCTCCTGAGATGAACTGTTGTATGATGATTGCTTAATCACAAGAAGGGTACCATGTTCCTTATTGCATTTCCCCCAAGGAGGAGATGAGAAGATTGCGGGATAAATGTGGGATATATGTATATTTATCCTTATGGTATGATGTCCAAGGAGCTGAGTGTATTGAGAACAGTACAGGTTTCTTACCATATGCATGTTCAGCTCTATTAGTTTTTAAAGACTCCTGTGATAGAGAGTAGGGGCCTTCATTATGGTGGCCATAGACAGGAAGAGATTTATAGGTTAGGAGAAGGATTTTGTGTAAAATGCACTGTTTAAGGGGAGTCAGGTCGGTGTCTGGTACAGAAGAGATTTGGGATCCTGTTTATTAGAGAGCAAAACAATACGTGTGGCAGAGTTAAGTATGGACTGACGGGGAGAGAGGTGGGAAGCAGGAAGACCAGTAAGTAGTCGGTTACAATAGTCCAGGCGTGACAGGATGAGTCTCCCTTCTTCCTTTTGCTTCCAAACTTCTGGAAAGACATGTCTATGATGAGCTGGTTCACCACCTCTCTACTAACTCATTCTTTGACCACCTCCTGTCAGGCTTCCGTCCTAACCACTCCACAGAAACTGCCCTCACTAAAGTGACCAATGATCTACTTAGTGCTAAATCTAAGGGTCACTACTCTTTGCTTATTCTTCTTGACCTGCCCTAGGCTTTTGGTACTGTTGATCATCCTCTACTTCTTCAAACCCTGGCCTCCTTAGTTATAGTAGTTATAATAGTTTTTAAAGAAAGTGCACAGATCTTTACTTACCTTACCACTCTCCCCTGGCGTTTTGAGCTGGGAAAGTGCGTCGGAGGAGAGAGGTAAAGTCAGTAAAGATCTGTGCAGTTTCTGAAAAAACTATTATGGCGGTTGGGGCTGGAGGACCTATACCTATATTATAGCAAAAGGACCCAGAAGGGGTGGACATACCCTTTAAAAAAAAAAAAAAAATTCCAAAAGTCCGTTAACTTACCCGTTATGGTGTAATAAACATAGCAGGGTTTATCAAAGTAGTAACTGTTAGGGGTAAAACAGATAGTATTCTTAATTATCGTAAAATTAATAGTGTGCTGGTAGTTGTGCAGGTCAAGGTTTAGAAAAGCAATGTAGGAAAGCTTGAACACCCCAGTGTAAGCGGGAACACCCCAGTGTAAGCGGGAACACCCCAGTGTAAGCGGGAACACCCCCCTGTGTAATCAGAAACACCCCAGTGTAATCGGGAACACCCCAGTGTAATCGGGAACACCCCAATGTAATCGGGAACACCCCAATGTAATCGGGAACACCCCCAGTGTAATCGGGAACACCCCAGTGTAATGAGTGTAATCGGGAACACCCCAGTGTAAATATGGCGCATTTTACAATGCTTTTTTGTGCTTTAGTTTTCCATAAAAAAAAAAAAATCTGTTAGGTTGACAAGGCAAATACAAGTTTAAAGGCCATATCCACCCTTAAAAAAAAATGGTTACTTGTCAGTTATCTGTCAGCAACTGCTATTACGAACGGTATATTACATGAATTTGTAACCAGATATTTAAGGATAAATTCTATTCCTTTCTGGCAAAGGTATCTGCTTCCTCTCTCTGCTCAGTGAGCTTTTATAAGCTTGAGCATGTGCAGAGGAAATTTCACCATGACAGTACAGCAGTCCATTGAAAAATATATGATTGGAGTGAAATTTAAGCCTGGTCCTGTGGAATATTTTTAGATTCAGACGAACGTTTTTCTAACCAGCCAGTTGCGAGGATGACAATTGTCTTGATATTTGGTCGTGATTGACTAAAAATTTGGTTTGGACGATGTCGATCAGGCCAAAATATCCGACAATGTGTACACAGCCTTATTGGTTTAGGGCCAATTTATGGTAATGTGCAGACTTACTGATAAGAAAAATTAACCTTACGGTACTTATATTTTGTATTACAGGGAGCTGCCATATGTATTCAGTTGTCACGGCAGTCGGTGAGAGCCATGTCCAAGTGCTGTTAGAGGGTATCAGTAACACCTTGAGGAAGTGAAAATTCTTGCGTTCGACCTTCTCATAAGCCTGTTACCTCCGTCGTTTTGGCCTTGAAGGCAATAATAAGCCTGACGGACCACTAGAAATGTATTTCTGATATTTGATTGGCGTTCAATATGATCCAAGACAGTTGTAAGTAGCGATCCGTCACCCAGAACCCAGTTTTTTCACCAGGATTTTTTTGTTAAAAATCACTCTTTACATACTTGTAAAATCTAGACCATCAATAATACCCAATCTTAAAGAAATATGGGTTAGCCAGAAGTGGTCACACTTTAAAAATAAGGATTCAGTTAAAGCTTTTTTATTACCGTGATTGGGAGACTGCCTTTCACATTGTTCACCTTTTAATGTGAATGATGAAATTTAATTCTGTAAATGTAATTCTATTGGCTCACACAAATCTGCATGATGGGAGTGACCCTGTGGAGGATATGGAGCTTGTAAGGTAAGGGATCACTTGTAAGGATATATGTTTGGAATTAAAATCCGTATATTCGTGGATTAGATAAACCAGTAACATTCAGAAATACAGAATTTAACTGGATTAAATTCACTGCCTGAATTTTTTTGTTATCTGTCCGCAAACTCATCTGCTATTGTTACCAGTTTATTACATTGCATTTGTAACAGATATTTAATGCTAAGTTCTATTCCTTCTGGCAAAGGTATCGGCGTCTACTCTCTCTGCTTAATTGAGCTTTTTATAAGCTTGAGCCATGTGCAGAGGAAATTCACCAACAGCAGTCAAATTGAAAAAATACACATTATTACTACCTGTTGGAAGTAAAAGCATCCTGTTGTTCCTTGAAGTCTGGCCAAGCGTGCCTCTCTCTTGATTATTTGAATATTCTACCCCCGATCCACAGAATTAACTTTGTGCCTATTTTAGCTTTAGTTCTCCATTAACCTAGTTTTGTGATCCCACATTAATTTATTCTTCTAGGACTCTGAAATGTGGCAGTTCCACCCCGTTTAAGCATAATCATTCAAGGCAAAGGAAAGAGAATACGTGGTAAACAGCAAATTAGAGTTTATTGGCCACTTACAGAACATTTCTCTTTATATTGCAGGAAACCAGTAAGCTGCTTCCACTAGTTCAAGCTGCAATGAGCCTCAGCACAAGCACAAGCATTTTGATTGTGTGACGGCTTCCTACTGCTGAATTTCTTAATCTACCAGCAAAGCTCTGCTCTCTGCTTTGGAATCCTGGGACCCGACATTGTGGGCTCAGATAGAATCCCGGCCGGGGAAAACATAGACTGTCTCCACTGTATGAAAGAAACTCTGTTCGGTTCGTTTTAAAAGCAGATCATTCACTACTTCAGAAGTCTGGGTCCATTAAAAATGTCTAGGTCTTTTAAAAAACATCATATTGTTTAAAATCCACTGTAGACATTGCTAATGTTGGCAGTAATAACCTGTAGTGATGGAACATTACAGGTGCCACAATGAATTTGGGTTGCTATGGAATGTTAGGTTGTATCATTAAAAAAGTTACTTGATCATCGAAACCCATTGCAATTATGTCAGCAAGGATGTTTCTCAGGTTCATGAATGGCAGGTTCATTGGTCAGTTTCCATAAAAAGCTGGATGAGTTTCTGCAAACAAGGAATGTTACAAGTTACTGGTATTGATACATAAAGTAGAGTTGGGAAAGGGTTGTCACTGTGAGAACGGTAAAGCTATGAACTGTCTTCCAGTGGACATTGTTATGGCAGGTTCATTGGTCAGTTAATAAAAGCTGGATGAGTTCTACAACAAGGAATGTTACAAGTTACTGGTATTGATACATAAAGTAATTGGGGGAAGGGTGTCACTGTGAGAACGGTTAAAGCTATTGAACTGTCTTCCCGTGGACGTTGTATGGGCAGGTTCATGGTCAGTTAATAAAAGATGGATGAGGTTATAAAACAAGGAATGTTACAAGTTACTGGTATATGATACATAAAGTAGAGTTGGGAAAGGGTTTGTCACTGTGAGAACGGTAAAGCTATGGAAATGTCTTCCAGTGGACGTTGTTATGGCAGGTTCATTGGTCAGTTTAAAAAAAGCTGGATGGGTTTCTGCAAACAAGGAATGTTACACAGTTCTGGTATTGTACATTAAAGTAGAGTTGGGAAAGGGTTTGTCACTGTGAGAACGGTAAAGTATGGAACTGTCTTCCAGTGGATGTTGTTATGGCAGGTTCATTGGTCAGTTTAATATAAAAGCTGGATGAGTTCTACAAACAAGGAAGTTACAAGTTACTGTATTGATACATAAAGTAGAGTTGGGAAAGGGTTGTCACTGTGAGAGAACGGTAAAAGCTATGGAACTGTTTCCAGTGGATGGTGTATGGCAGGTTCATTGGTTCAGTTTAATAAAAAGCTGGATGAGTTCTGCAAACAAGGAAGTTACAAGTTACTGGGATTGATACATAAAGTAGAGTTGGGAAAGGGTTTGTCACTGTGAGAACGGTTTAAAGCTATGGAACGGTTATTCCAGTGGACGTTGTATGGGCAGGTCATGGTCAGTTTAATAAAAAGTGGATGAGTTTCTCAACAAGGAATGGTACAAGTTAACTGGGATTGATACATAAAGTAGGTTGGGAAAGGGTTTGTCACTGTGAGAACGGTTAAAGCTATGGAAACTGTCTTCAGTGAGGTTGTTATGGCAGGTTCATTGGTCAGTTTAATAAAAGCTGGATGAGTTTCTACAAAAAGGAATTGTACAAGTTACTGGGATGATACAAAAGTAGAGTTGGGAAAGGGTTTGTCATGTGAGAACGGTAAAGCTATGGAACGTCTTCCAGTGGACGTTGTTATGGCAGTTCATTGGTCAGTTTAATAAAAAGCTGGATGAGTTTCTGCAAACAAGGAATGTTACAAGTTATGGTTGATACATAAAGTAGAGTTGGGAAAGGGTTTGTCACTGTGAGAACGGAAAGCTATGGAACTGTCTTCCAGTGGACGTTGTTATGGGCAGGTTCATTGGTCAGTTAATAAAAAGCTGGATGAGTTTCTACAAAACAAGGAATGTTACAAGTTACTGGGATGATACATAAAGTAGAGTTGGGAAAGGGTTGTGTCACTGTGAGAACGGGTAAAGCTATGGAACTGTCTTCCAGGGACGTTGTGCAGGTTTCATTGGTCAGTTTAATAAAAAGCTGGATGAGTTTCTGCAAACAAGGAATGTTTCAAGTGTACTGGTATTGATACATAAGTAGAGTTGGGAAAGGGTTGTCACTGTGAGAAACGGTAAAAGCTATGGAATGTCTTCCAGTGGACGTTGTTATGGCAGGTTCATTGGTCAGTTTAATAAAAAGCTGGATGAGTTTCAAAAACAAGGAATGTTAAAGTTACTGGTATTGATACATAAAGTAGGTTGGGAAGGGTTTGTCACTGTGAGAACGGTAAAGCTAGGAATGTCTTCCAGTGGACGTTGTGTATGGCAGGTTCATTGGTCAGTTTAATAAAAAGGGATGAGTTTCATAAACAAGGAATGTTACAAAGTTATGATGATACATAAGTAGAGTTGGGAAAGGGTTTGTCACTGTGAGAACGGTAAAGCTATGGAATGTCTTCCAGTGGACGTTGTTATGGCAGGGTTCATTGGTCAGTTTAATAAAAGCGTGGATGAGTTTCTGCAAAAAAGGAGGTTACAAGTTACTGTATATGATACATAAGTAGAGTTGGGAAAGGTTTGTCACTGTGAGAACGTGTAAAGCTAGGAACGTCTTCCAGTGGACGTTGTTATGGCAGGTTCATTGGTCAGTTTAATAAAAAGCTGGATGAGTTTCTACAAAAAAGGAATGTTACAAGTTACTGGTATGATACATAAAGTAGAGTTGGGAAAGGGTTTGTCACTGTTGAGAACGGTAAAGCTATGGAACTGTCTTCCAGTGGACGTGTGTATGGCAGGTTCATTTGGTTAGTTTAATAAAAGCGGATGAGTTTCTATAAACAAGGAATGTACAAGTTACTGGTATTGATACATAAAGTAGAGTTGGGAAAGGGTTTGTCACTGTTGAGACGGTTAAAGCTATGGAACTGTCTTCAGTGGACGTTGTTATGGCAGGTTCATTGGTCAGTTTAATAAAAAGTGGATGAGTTTCTACAAACAAGAATGTTACAAGTTACTGGTATGATACAATAAAGTAGAGTTGGGAAAGGGTTGTCACTGTGAGAACGGTAAAGCTATGGAACTGTCTTCCAGTGGACGTTGTTATGGCAGGTTCATTGGTCAGTTTAATAAAAAAGCTGGATGAGTTTCCTATAAACAGGAATGTTACAAGTTACTGGTATGATACATAAAGTAGAGTTGGGAAAGGGTTTGGTCACTGTGAGAACGGTAAAGCTATGGAACTGTCTTTCAGTGGACGTTGGTTATGGCAGGTTCATTGGTCAGTTTAATAAAAAGCTGGGTGAGTTTTACAAACAAGGAATGTTACAAGTTACTGGTTATTGATACATAAAGTAGAGTTGGGAAAGGGTTTGTCATAGTTGAGAACGTTAAAGCTATGGAACTGTCTTCCAGTGGACGTTGTTATGGCAGGTTCATTTGTCAGTTTAATAAAAAGTGGATGAGTTTCTTACAAACAAGGAAATGTTACAAGTTACTGGGATTGATACATAAAGTAGAGTTGGGAAAGGGTTTGTCACTGTGAGAACGGTTAAAGCTATGGAACTGTCTCCGTGGACGTTGTTATGGCAGGGTTCATTGGTCAGTTTAATAAAAAGCTGGATGAGTTTATTATAAACAAGGAATGTTACAAGTTACATGGTATTGTACATAAAGTAGAGTTGGAAAGGGTTTGTCACTGTGAGAACGGTAAAGCTATGGAACGTCTTCCAGTGGACGTTGTTATGGCAGGTTCATTGGTCAGTTTAATAAAAAGCTGGATGAGTTTCTGCAAAAAAAGGAATGTTACAAGTTACTGGTATTGATACATAAAGTAGAGTTGGGAAAGGGTTTGTCACTGTGAGAACGGTTAAAGCTATGGAACTGTCTTCCGTGGACGTTGATTATGGCAGGTTCATTGGTCATTTAATAAAAAGCTGGATGAGTTTCTACAAACAAGGAATGTTACAAGTTACTGGTATGATACATAAAGTAGAGTTGGGAAAGGGTTTGTCACTGTGAGAACGGTAAAGCTATGGAACTGTCTTCCAGTGGACGTTGTTATGGCAGGTTCATTGGTCAGTTTAATAAAAAGCTGGATGAGTTTCTATAAACAAGGAATGTTACAAGTTACTGGTATTGATACATAAAGTAGAGTGGGAAAGGGTTTGTCACTGTGAGAACGGATAAAGCTATGGAACTGTCTTCCAGTGGACGTGGTTGCAGGTTCATTGGTCAGTTTAATAAAAAGCTGGATGAGTTTCTACAACAAGGAATGTTACAAGTTACTGGTATTGATACATAAAGTAGAGTTGGGAAAGGGTTTGTCACTGTGAGAACGGTAAAGCTATGGAACTGTCTTCCAGTGGATGTTGTTATGGCAGGTTCATTGGTCAGTTTAATAAAAAGCTGGATGAGTTTCTGCAAACAAGGAATGTTACAAGTTACTGGTATTGATACATAAAGAGGTGGGAAAGGGTTTGTCACGTGTGAGAACGGTAAAGCTATGGAACTGTCTTCCAGTGGACGTTGTTATGGCAGGTTCATTGGTCAGTTTAATAAAAAGCTGGATGAGTTTCTACAAACAAGGAATGTTACAAGTTACTGGTATTGATACATAAAGTAGAGTTGGGAAAGGGTTTGTCACTGTGAGAACGGTAAGCTATGGAAACTGTCTTCCAGTGGACGTTGTTATGGCAGGTTCATGGTCAGTTTAATAAAAAGTGGATGAGTTTCTACAAACAAGGAATGTTACAAGTTACTGGTATTGATACATAAAGTAGAGTTGGGAAAGGGTTTGTCACTGTGAGAACGGTAAAGCTATGGAACTGTCTTCCAGTGGACGTTGTTATGGCAGGTTCATTGGTCAGTTTAATAAAAAGCTGGATGAGTTTCTCACAAACAAGGAATGTTACAAGTTACTGGTATGATACATAAAGTAGAGTGGGAAAGGGTTTTTCACTGTGAGAACGGTAAAGCTATGGAACTGTCTTCCAGTGGACGTGTTATGGCAGGTTCTTGGTCAGTTTAAAAAGCTGGATGAGTTTCTACAAACAAGGAATGTTACAAGTTACTGGTATTGATACATAGTAGAGTTGGGAAAGGGTTTATCACTGTGAGAATGGTAAAGCTATGGAATGTCTTCCAGTGGACGTTGTTATGGCAGGTTCATTGGTCAGTTTTAAAAAGATGGATGAGTTTCTGCAAACAAGGAATGTTACAAGTTACTGGTATTGATACATAAAGTAGAGTTGGGAAAGGGTTTTTCACTGTGAGAATGTTAAAATATGGAACTGTCTTCCGTGGACGTTGTTATGGCAGGTTCATTGGTCAGTTTAATAAAAAGCTGGATGGGTTTCTACAAACAAGGAATGTTACAAGTTACTGTATTGATACATAAAGTAGAGTTGATCCAGGAAAATTTCCGATTGCCAGTCAGGAAGGAATTTTCTCCCCTCATAAATTTGGTGGGTTTTTTTTGCCTCCTCTGGATCAACAGTTAGGCAGGAAATGAGGATTTTGCTAGATGGGTTGGACTGGATGGACATATGTCTTTATTTAACCTCAATACTATACTATACTGCTATATAATATGTGTGTCTATGATTAACTATCTAAATTATATGTTTAGTCTGTGATGTACGGAATCCCTCTTTAAATATTGTCTTTTTATGAGTACAAATAATATGCGCCAGAACATTGCTTTGTGTTGGTAAATGCCAAAATAAAACTTATTTGGCATGCTTCGATGGAACACCATAACCTTATTAGGCTAGGTATGTATGGGGAAAAAGACACCTAGCAGGGATAGTATTTTAAAGCACAGTTAACTGCTCCTCATCTTTCCATGGATGTACCCAGGGTGAGCATCTAAACCACTAGCTAAGCAGCTTTAGCTACGTAATGTTTCCATTGCTGTTCTGGTCCCTATTTCAGTGGGACCAATAGGAAGTCCTCATAATATAACAATATCTGTTCCATTGCAGTGATTCGCTGTTTGATGAGCCAACTGGAAGTGAGATTGAACAAGCTGAAAGGTCCTTGCTACAAGCGGCTGCGTCTTTCCCCATGTATGGTCGGGTACATGTATTATCGGAATGTTAAACAACTTTCATTAAGGTAAGTGGTGTGTCTCCTCTCTTATATCGCCATACCTTAAAGGGCATGTCCACCCATAAAACTAAATTTCATACACCGGTTAAGCACCCCCTAAACCCCAGATCCGTTTACATACAGACCGGTCCCTCGCTGCCTCCATCCCCCTTGGCGAGCTTGTTTTGAGCAAAAACAGTAGCAGTGAGACTCTGACAAGACGCTCTTCTTCCTGGTCGCGGTGTCCGCTGTTGGCACACCTTTGACGGCTGCGACCAGGAGCAGAGCGGCTGCCAGCAGTGTTTGTAAGTATGTTTGGGTTAGTAAAGATTTGGGGTTTGGGGGGGGGGGGGGGGGTACTTAACCTGTGTATAAAATATGGTTTTAGGGGTGGACATGCCCTTTAAAGGATAACTTAATCTAAAAATAAATGACCTTGCATGAATTTATGTATTAGGGCAACCCTTACTCTTAGGTAACCACTGAGCCTTATCACAGAGACACTTGGCACGTTATGTCTAAAGGAAAATTGTTAAAGGTCTCATGGCACCTCCAGCTCGTGATGTGTAAATAAATGTGTCAAATGGTTATACATCAATAAGCAAAGTTTTAATTTATCTTTATAAATTGACTAACATACAGAGACAACGATGGTTAGGCCCTGGGCCACAAGTGGGTGTGTAGGGGGCTGAGGTTCTGTTCTCATGTGTTAGGTAATTAGATATTGATTGTGCTTTAAGGGAATTGAAAACTTTTCTTTGCATCCAGGGAACTGTCGATGGTGTCAGAATGGAGAAAGCTGATATCGGAGCTTATCTCGATGTCCTACCGCTTGTCTGCAGTTGTATCTCGTTGTCCACAGCTCCTCACCTGAAGGTCTCATGCCTATGGACATGGACACTGGTAATTACTTTCATTTGGTCTAGAGCTAGGGACCCCGAACTTAAGAAAATGGACATTGTTTATGTAATCCTCAATGTAATTAGGCAGAGTAGTTCTCCTTTAAATGTTTGGATATTTCCATTGATGGTCAATATTAACCACTTTGGGGACCCACTGCCTAAAGGTTACGATGTTTGTTTTCTTTCCCTTGTGTACATAATAAGAGGTGCAATATTTTGCCTGAGCTGTTAATTGTCATCAACCAATCAAATGTTACCTTTATACTGGTCTGCTGCACCTGTTATTGAATAAGGCTCCAGTACTATTGAATCTTATATTGTTACTTTATACTGGTCTGCTGCACCTGTTATTGAATAAGGCTCCAGTACAGTGAATCTTATATGTTACCTTTATACGGTCTGCTGCACTGTATTGAATAGGCTCCAGTACTAGCGAATCTTATTATGTTACCTTTATACTGGTCTGCTGCAATGTTATTGATAAGGCTCAGTACTAGTGAATCTATTATGTTACCTTTATACTGGTCTGCTTCACCTGTTATTGAATAAGGCTCAGTACTAGCGAATCTTATTATGTTACCTTTATACTGGTCTGCTGCCACCTGTATTGAATAAGGCTCCAGTACTAGTGAATCTTATTATGTTACCTTTATACTGGTCTGCTGCACCTGTTATAATAAGATTCACTAGTACTGGAGCCTTATTCAATAACAGGTGCAGCAGACCAGTATAAAGGTAACATAATAAGATTCACTAGTACTGGAGCCTTATTCAATGTTACCTTTATACTGGTCTGCTGCACCTGTTATTGAATAAGGCTCCAGTACTAGTGAATCTTATTATGTTACCTTTATACTGGTCTGCTGCACCTGTTATTGAATAAGGCTCCAGTACTAGTGAATCTATTATGTTACATTTATAATGGTCTGCTGCACGTTATTGAATAAGGCTGCAGTACTAGCGAATCTTATTATGTTACCTTTTACTGGTCTGCTGCACTGTTTATTGAATAAGGCCAGTACTAGTGAATCTTATTTGTTACCTTATATATGGTCTGTGCACCGTTTATTGAATAAGGCTCCAGTACTGATGAATTTTTATGTTACCTTTATACTGGTTGCTGCATCTGTTATTGAATAAGGCTCCAGTACATAGTGAATCTTATTATGTTACCTTTATACTGGTCTGCTGCACCTGTTATTGAATAAGGCTCCAGTACTAGCGAATCTTATTATGTTACCTTTATACTGGTCTGCTGCACCTGTTATTGAATAAGGCTCCAGTACTAGTGAATCTTATTATGTTACCTTTATACTGGTCTGCTGCACCTGTTATTGAATAAGGCTGCAGTACTAGCGAATCTTATTATGTTACTTATACTGGTCTGCTGCACCTGTTATTGATAAGGCTCCAGTACTAGCGAATCTTATTATGTTACCTTTATATGGTCGCTGCACCTGTTATTGAATAAGGCTCCAGTACTAGTGAATCTTATTATGTTACCTTTATACTGGTCTGCTGCACCTGTTATTGAATAAGGCTCCAGTACTAGCGAATCTTATTATGTTACCTTTATACTGGTCTGCTGCACCTGTTATTGAATAAGGCTCCAGTACTAGCGAATCTTATATGTTACCTTTATACTGGTCTGCTGCACCTGTTATTGAATAAGGCTCCAGTACTAGCGAATCTTATTATGTACCTTTATACTGGTCTGCTGCACCTGTTATTGAATAAGGCTCAGTACTAGTGATCTTATTATGTTACCTTTATACTGGTTGCGCACCTGTTATTGAATAAGGCTGCAGTACTAGCGAATCTTATTATGTTACTTTATACTGGTGCTGGCACCTGTTATGAATAAGGCTCCAGTATAGTGAATCTTATTATGTACCTTTTACTGGTCTGCTGCACCTGTTATGAATAAGGCTCCAGTACTAGTGAATCTTATGATGTACCTTTATACTGGTCTGCTTCACCTGTTATTGAATAAGGCTCCAGTACTAGTGAATCTTATGATGTTACCTTTATTACTGGT
This sequence comes from Hymenochirus boettgeri, assembly GCA_019447015.1. Classification (NCBI taxonomy): domain Eukaryota; kingdom Metazoa; phylum Chordata; class Amphibia; order Anura; family Pipidae; genus Hymenochirus; species Hymenochirus boettgeri. The sequence goes on along the minus strand of CM033473.1, from coordinate 4,369,291 downwards.
CTGCTGCACCTGTTATTGAATAAGGCTCCAGTACTAGCGAATCTTATATGTATCTTTATTGGTCTGCTGCACACTGTTATTGAATAAGGCTCCGTATCTAGTGAATCTATATGTTACCTTTTACTGGTCTGCTGCACCGTTATTGAATAAGGCTCCAGTACTAGCGAATCTTATTATGTTACCTTTATACTGGTCTGTGCACCTGTTATTGAATAAGGCTCCAGTACTAGCGAATCTTATTATGTTACCTTTATACTGGTCTGCTGCACCTGTTATGAATAAGGCTGCAGTACTAGCGATCTTATTATGTTACCTTTATACTGGTCTGCTGCACCTGGATTGAATAAGGCTCCAGTACTGTGAATCTTATATGTTACCTTATACTGGTCTGCTGCACCTGTTATTGAATAAGGCTCCAGTACTAGTGAATCTTATGATGTTACCTTTTATCTGGTCTGCTTCACCTGTTATTGAATAAGGCTCCAGTACTAGCGAATCTTATATGTTACCTTATACTGGTCTGCTCACCTGTTATTGAATAAGGCTCCAGTACTAGTGAATCTTATTATGTTACCTTATACTGGTCTGCTGCACTGTTATTGTAAGGCTCCAGTACTAGTGAATCTTATGATGTTACCTTTATACTGGTCTGCTGCACCTGTTATTGAATAAGGCTCCAGTATACGTGAATCTTATGATGTTACCTCTAATTTGGTAATCTGCCTTGTTTTCTTTTCCAGAAGCTGCGGTCCAGTTGCACATGATTATGAACGAGATCCAGCCAGGGACACCAACGACTTCTTTACCCAGCCAAGACTATTACAGAAAGATCCCCATTCCAACCCCTCCCAGAAGATACTGTACCAGCAACGACACTGTGCGCAGAAATGAAAGGTAATGGTCCATCATTAGAACTATTAGAGCAATTACCATCCCATTGTGTTTAAAGGCTGTCGTTAGCTTAATAGCGAGCAAAATACTCTCCTTTTATGATACATACAGTATGACCTAAATCTGTTCCAGTGCTGATTGGGAAGAAGCAGTGCTATTGTTTATATTGTAATTATTGTTTATAGTTTGCACCGGTGTATGTAGGCAACACAAAGTGCTAAATGGACAGAGAAGTGTTTATCGGTCATATGGCAGAGAGGTAGGACTGTCTCAGAACTCGTAAGGGCTTATCTCATAAGAGACACAGAAGTTTGCCTTGAATCTGATTAAGCCGCGCTCCTTCCTGGCTCTGAGATGAACTGTTGTATGATGATTGCTTAATCACAAGAAGGGTACCATGTTCCTTATTGCATTTCCCCAAGGAGGAGATGAGAAGATTGCGGGATAAATGTGGGATATATGATATTTATCCTTATGGTATGATGTCCAAGGAGCTGAGTGTATTGAGAACAGTACAGGTTTTACCCTATGCATGTTCAGCTCTATTAGTTTTTAAAGACTCCTGTGATAGAGAGTAGGGGCCTTCATTATGGTGGCCATAGACAGGAAGAGATTTATAGGTTAGGAGAAGGATTTTGTGTAAAATGCACTGTTTAGGGGAGTCAGGTCGGTGTCTGGTACAGAAGAGATTTGGGATCCTGTTTATTAGAGAGCAAAACAATACGTGTGGCAGAGTAAGTATGGACTGACGGGGAGAGAGGTGGGGAGCAGGAAGACCAGTAAGTAGTCGGTTACAATAGTCCAGGCGTGACAGGATGAGTCTCCCTCTTCCTTTTGCTTCCAAACTTCTGGAAAGACATGTCTATGATGAGCTGGTTCACCACCTCTCTACTAACTCTCTCTTTGACCACCTCCTGTCAGGCTTCCGTCTAACCACTCCACAGAAACTGCCCCTACTAAAGTGACCAATGATCTACTTAGTGCTAAATCTAAGGGTCACTACTCTTTGCTTATTCTTCTTGACCTGCCCTAGGCTTTTGGTAATGGTGATCATCCTCTACTTCTTCAAACCTGGCCTCCTTAGTTATAGTAGTTATAATAGTTTTTAAAGAAAGAAGCACAGTCTTACTACTTACCATCTCTCCCTGGCGTTTTGAGCTGGGAAAGTGCGTCGGAGGAGAGAGGTAAAGTCAGTAAAGATCTGTGCAGTTTGAAAAAACTATTATGGCGGTTGGGGCTGGAGGACCTATACCTATATTATAGCAAAGGACCCAGAAGGGGTGGACATACCCTTTAAAAAAAAAAAAAAAATTCCAAAAGTCCGTTAACTTACCGTTATGGTGTAATAAACATAGCAGGGTTTATCAAAGTAGTAACTGTTAGGGGTAAAACAGATAGTATTCTTAATTATCGTAAAATTAATAGGTGCTGGTAGTGTGCAGGTCAAGGTTTAGAAAAGCAATGTAGGAAAGCTTGAACACCCCAGTGTAAGAGGGGGAACACCCAGTGTAAGCGGGGAACCCCCCAGTGTAGAAGCGGGAACACCCCAGTGTAGCGGGAACACCCCAGTGTAAGCGGGAACCCCAGTGTAATCAGTGTAATCGGGAACCCCCCCCGTGTAATCAGAAACACCCCAGTATAATCGGGAACCCCCCCTGTGGTAATCAGAAACACCCCAGTGTAATCGGGAACACCCCAGTGTAATCGGGAACACCCCAATGTAATCGGGAAAACACCCCATGTAATCGGGAACACCCCCAGTGTAATCGGGAACACCCCAGTGTAATGAGTGTAATCGGGAACCCCAGGGAACGGGAACACCCATGTAATGAGGGTAACGGGAACACCCCAGTGTAATGAGTGTAATCGGGAACACCCCAGTGTAATGAGTGTAATCGGGAACACTCCAGTGTAATCGGGAACACTCCAGTGTAATCGGGAACACTCCAGTGTAATCGGGAACACTCCAGTGTAATCGGGAAACACCCAGTGTAATCGGGAACACCCAGTGTAATCGGGAACACCCCAGTGTAAATCGGGAAACACCCCAGTGTAACCGGGAACACCCCAGTGTAACCGGGAACACCCAGTTGTAATCGGGAAACACCCCAGTGTAATGAGTGTTATTCGGGAACACCCAGTGTAATCGGGGAACACCCCCGTGTATGAGTGTAATCGGGAACACCCAGTGTAATTGGAAACACCCCGTGATACATAAAGAGGGGGTGGTTGGGAGGGGTTTTTACTGTACTAAGGATACAGAGGCAGCAATCGTTACCAGTTTGTATAATATGGGGGGTGAAACCATAGTTTAACGGTATCTCCATCTTTGAAAATTTGAGATATTTGAGTTTGCTTACAGGGTATGATCACCCTGAAAATTTTTTTTACTAAATAATCCCCCTCTCCCCCCCCGCCCCAACCCTATCTTTGTATTAAATCAAAATACCCAAAACATTACTTACCTTCCGCTTTCCTCCCGCCGCGAGAAAAGTGCAAGCAAGGCGGGACCGGCCAGTCCGCGTCTGTGATTGGCTGAGGCGGCAGCCCAATCACGACGTGGCTGTCGGAGTTCAGTGCGGCGGAGGAAAGAGGAAGGAAAGTAATGTTTGGGCTTTTCTGATATAACAAAAGCGGTTGGGGCTGGGGGTACAGGGGATTATTATGTTGTAAAGGGGATTTTACACTAGGGGGAGGCGAATCCTGAAGGGGAGGGGGAGAAGGGCTGCGTACGCATGCCAAATTTCTCCGGAGGCCGATAGGAGGCAGAGGCCTATATGCTCTGCTAGCCTCCGGTGGGTCATTTTTTTGGGACTTGGGGGGGGGACTAACAGGAAAGAACATATGGAGCGGAATGTGAGGTAATGGATTTAACACCACTACACAATGGGGCAGTAGTGGGGGGATTATAGTTTTAGGGTTGGACACTGCCCTTCTTAAACTAAAATTACTCGTCATTATAATCACTCTTTGGTGAATATGAAATCACAATTATTTAAGTATTCATAATAATAGATGATGTACCATAAAGTCAATCCGACCATTCTCTTTCTACTTGTTATTGAAAGTGCTATGTGGTGCAGTGGCAAATTATAAAGTCCCGATGGCTGCCAATCCATTACCACAAGTGGACAGGAGTCTATGTGAACAGGAATATGTCTAATCCATAAGCAAAGCGTATTCTCTGTACTTTTAACCACAAAAAACCATGTTAAAGTTTGTATATGAAGTGAAGGGATAAAGCTTGGAAAGTGTTTCTCTTACAGGAACTATGATTGTTATTCTTCCAATAACTCTAGGATACCTCCTTGTCTTAATCTTGTGATCCTTTAGATCGGTAAATAGAGGGGAGCCCTTGGAGCTATTAAAATGTGCCACTGTCTGAGAACAGCAAAGGACTCACTGGAGTTATCTAGATTTATGAGATATTATGAATGGAAACGAAAACCCTCAACATGTTGATCCAACCAAAGTCTAGTTCCAGGCACGATCAGGGTAGGTTAAACATAGAACAAGTACAGATTTGCTAATGCTGTTTCCAATTCTTCCTATGCCCATTCCATTCTTGTGGGCAGATTTGATCATAATGAGCTTGCTCCTTCGTGCATGATCATATGCTACTAAATCTCCTAAGGATCCATATGTGTTAGTTCAGTTTGGTTAATTCAGCCCGTTCAGTGGATTATTGTATTTTCAGACCGCGGATTCCTTTTTTCCTTAGACGAAAACCTCTTACAATGTATACAAATTCCCCCCTCCCAAACCGCCAATGCTTTTGGATTCGATTTAGTTCCCGAATTATAAACCGTACGCTATCCATGTGTTATCTCTCAGTTGGAGCTTGCAGTAGACGTGTGAAACCCAATACCAATGTTTCGTAGGCTGCTGGGCCACTAGCGCCTTGTTCTACTCTTCACCCTGGTTCTACATGGTTACCGTTCCTACTGTTTCGTATTAGTTATTTGATACTATTTTCTACATTGTTTTAAACCACTTGGGACATTTCATTGTAATTGGTTCTTTTTTTATTTGTATTGTTTAATGGGAAATAGAAGGTATGCTCTTTGCCAACCGCAATAAACGATATAAATAACGCACCACTCGATGAGGCAATATAAATGGTGATAAAATAAAGGAACTGAGTTGAGGATACGCTTTATAAGATGGTAATTGGCTGCATTAAATTATATTATTCTAAGTAAAGGGATTCTAAAAGGACAATTCACAATGGCTATTATTTATTATAGGTCACATTAAGGAATAAAAAAATACATACATAAACCCACCAAACTGCAATAATTAGAAGTCTTGAGGGATTAAACCACCATGAAATCCTTCAGCCAATGACGTGAATGTTATGCTTTCCCCCTAATGCCCCATCTGAGCACAGTGTGAGCTTGTAAAGAGCTTGGGGATGCGACGAAACCTTTGAGAGTGAGTGAAAGTGGTGAGAATAACATTTTGCTGCATAATGGGTCAGTGTCCTACATTGTCAAGCTTTCTACATCTATTAGTGGGTCTTGGGTAGATTCTACCCGTCTATCATTTTAAATGTTAATGGGTGTCATGCCCTTAAAGATAATTAAGTTCTGGGTTTTTTGAAGCCCAGGTTCGGTGATGCGCTTTGGCTCTTAGGTGAAAAGTCATTGGGAAGCACAGAAGTGGTTTCCCTGGATGAAATGGAATCTGGTCCTTTTCTCTCTAAAATACAATTGAATTGTCAGTATCCCCTCCATCAGACAGCAGTTCTGCTACCTGTTAAAGGAAGGTAACATTTCCAACTCAAAATATAGAAGAGAAGCAACTCTGCAAATAGGAAAGACCCCGTGTGAACGTACCAACCGACTTTCTAAAATTTTCTTATTCATAATATAATATAGTTCAAACCGGACTCCACTTGCTCCAAATAGGGAGACCTAGGTGTGCACACCCTAGATTGTTTCGCTTAGCATGTATATACTGTTCTTTCAGAAGACTGCGACGTCATGTCAGCACGCTCTTGTACATTGAACAACAGGTGAGAGCATTAGTAATTGGACTCCGCCCCTCTGTTTCTTTCTGATTTAGTTATTTTTGTCGGCATTCAAGAGAGTTTCCCAAGTTGTGTCAAAGTAGAACTGGGGAAAAGTTGAATTCTCAAAATGTGGGAGTTAAGGGTGACCGACATTGCGCGTCAACAGTACAGAGTACTACCATTTTTCTGAGACCTTTGATCGTGTCATGTCATGTGTCCGGCCATATGCACTGTGCTGCAATCCAATTTTGGAGCTCATGCTATTAGCATTTATATTCGCTAATCGAATGCGCTCCATAACGCAAAATTGAAGGAGTTTTTAAAAAATGACTTATGGAATCGGGGGGCTAGGCCCCACCACTGCTCCTTTTTGTTTCGGCGTTTTGCGCTTGCGTTTTTTTTCAGAGTCATTGGAAACGTGGCAACCACCAAAAACGCGCGTTTTTGGTGCGTTGCGATTTGCGTTCCGCATTTTAATCGCAAGCACATGCGTTTTCCTATACCTAATAGAAAACAATGCCAAACGCAAACGAAATCGCTCATAAATCGCATTTGATTCCGTGTGGCCGATTGCATATGCGTTGCAGTGTGGCCGTGCCCTCAAAAGCCATTTTTCAGGGTATTGCTTGTAGACCCTGATGATGTCAAGATTCCCAGCATCCTTTGCCAGCTCTTTAATTTTCCCTCTGTGACAGAAGACGCTGTCGCTATCCTTGGCGATTCAATGTTATTTGCTGTTACAGCTTCTTCTTATCACTTCCAGTGAGTTCCTTTACCACAGTCCGTTTCCTAAATGTCATTATGCAAATTTTTGTCCTCGTTTTGTTTCTAGTGAATTCATGGTATCAATAACAAACTGCCTGTTTGGGTCACTCTTTGCTGGTTCTCTCACCCAACGCGTTCTCATCATTGACTTTTTTGGGAGCCATCTGCGAAATATTTTCCAGAGGAGAAAGGTGACGTGAGGGTTGGTTTAGCGAATGTCTTCTAAATGTAAATGTTCCACTGTTCCCATTGGATCCATAGGAAGGATATTCCATCAATCTGCATGTAAGGAAAATGAATGAACTGTCACAGACCTTCATATTTACTAACACTGCTGCTGCCCACATCATCCAATTGGTATTTTGACTGGACTGGTCCATTGTTCTTAATTCATAAAGTTCTGTATATATTTTGGTTGAAACTAGAGCAACCACTAAGACATTTACAGGAGTAAAAGCTTTAAATATTAGATGCTATTTTACAATGCTTTTTTTTGCTTTAGTTTCCCTAAAAAAAAAAAAAATCTTGTTAGGTTTGACAAGCATACATTAAAAGGCCATATCCACCCTTAAAAAAAAATGGTTACTTGTCAGTTATCTGTCAGCAACTGCTATTACTACCGGTATAGTACAGAATTTGTAACCAGATATTTAAGGATAAATTCTATTCCTTTCTGGCAAGGTATTACTGCTTCCTCTCTCTGCTCAGTGAGCTTTGTTATAAGCTTGAGCATGTGCAGAGGAAATTTCACCATGACCGATACAGATTCCTTAAAAATATATGATTGGATGAAATTTATGCCTGGTCCTGTGGAATATTTTTTAGATTCAGCACGAACTTTTGTCTACCAGCCAGTTGCGGAATGACAATGTCTCCTGATATTTGTGCGTGATTGACTAAAAATTTGTTTGGAACGATCGATCGGTCAATCAGCCAAATATCCACAATGTGTACACAGCCTTATTTGTTAGGCCATATGGTAATGTGCAGCTTTACTGATAGAAAATTACCTTACGGTACTTATATTTTTGTATTACAGGGAGCTGCCATAGTGTATCTTCCAGTTTGTCACGGCAGTCGTGATTAGACGCCATGTCCAAGTGCTGTTAGACCTTGTTGTATGAGTGGTTATCAGTAACTACCGTTGCCGTTTTGTCTCTCTTGCCGGTCTCGTTTGACTGGGTTGGCTCGACGGACCCATAGAAAGTAATTCCGGATATTGTCTTGGCAGTCATATTGATCCAAGACCAGATGTAGTGAGATCCGTCACCCAGAACCCGTATTTTTTCACCAAGATTTTGTTAAAATCACTATTACAAGTAATCTAGACCATCATATACCCAATCTTAAAGAAATATGGGTTAGCCAGAAGTGGTTCACCTTTAAAAAAGGATCAGTTAAAGCTTTTATTACCTGTGATTGGGAGACTGCCTTTCACATTGTTCACCTTTATGTGAATGAAATTTAATTCTGTAAATGTAATTCTATTGGCTCACACAAATCTGCATGATGGGAGTGACCCTGTGGAGAATATGGAGTTGTAAGGTAAGGAGTCACTATTGTAAGGATATATTTGGAATTAAATCCGTATATTTCTGGTGTATTATAAACCGTATCACATTCAGAAATACAGAATTTAACTGGATTAAATCCACTGCCTGAATTTTTTTTTATCTGTCCGCAACTCCATCTGCTATTGTTACAAGTTTATTACATGCATTTGTAACCAGATATTTGCTAAGTTCTATTCCTTTCTGGCAAAGGTATCCGCTTCCTCTCTCTGCTTAATGAGCTTTTTATAAGCTTGAGATGTGCAGAGGAAATTTCACACAACAGCATCAATTGAAAAATACACATATACTACCTGTTGGAAGTAAAGCAGCCTGTTTGGTCCTTGAAGTTCCTGGCCAAGCGGCCTCTCTCTTGATTATTTGAATATTCTACCCCGATCCACAAATTTACTTATTGTTGCCTATTTTAGCTTTAGTTCTCCATTAACCTAGTTTTGTGATCCCACACATTAATTTATTTCTTCTAGGACTCTGAAATGTGGCAGTTCCCACCCCTTTAAGCATAATCATTCAAGGCAAAGGAAGAGAATACGTGGTAAATAAGCAAAAGAGTTTATTGGCCACTTACAGAACATTTCTCTTTATATTGCAGGAAACCAGTAAGCTGCTTCCACTAGTTCAAGCTGCAATGAGCCTCAGCACAAGCACAAAGCATTTTGATTGTTGACGGCTTCCTACCTGCTGAATTTCTTAATCTACCAGCAAGCTCTGCTCTCTGCTTTGGAATCCTGGGACCACCGACACTGTGGGCTCAGATAGAATCCCGGCCAGGGAACATGACCTGTCTCCACTTTATTGAAAGAAACTCTATTTTCTGGTTCGTTTAAAGCAGATCATTCACTACTGTCAGAAGTCTGGGTCCCTTAAAAATGTCTAGTCTTTTAAAAAACATCATATTGTTAAAATCCACTGTAGACATTGCTAATGTTGGCAGTAATAACCCTATGTGATGGAACATCTACAGGTGCCACAATGAATTCTGGGTTGCGATGGAATGTTAGGCTTGCTATCATTTAAAAAAGTTACTTGATCATACGAAACCCATTGCAATTATGTCAGCAGGATGTTTTCTCAGGTTCATGAATGGCAGGTTCATTGGTCAGTTTCCATAAAAAGCTGGATGAGTTTTCTGCAAACAAGGTGTTACAATTTACTGGTATTGATACATAAAGTAGAGTTGGGAAAGGGTTTGTCACTGTGAGAACGTTAAAGCTATGGAACTGTCTTCAGTGGACATTGTTATGGCAGGTTCATTTGGTCAGTTATAAAAGCGGGATGAGTTTCTACAAACAAGGAATGTTACAAGTTACTGGTATTGATACATAAAGTAGATTTGGAAAGGGTTTGTCATGTGAGAACGGTAAAGCTATGAACTGTCTTCCAGTGGACGTTGTTATGGCAGGTTCATTGGTCAGTTAATAAAAAGCTGATGAGTTTCTACAAACAAGGATGTTACAAGTTACTGGTATTGATACATAAAGTAGAGTTGGGAAAGGTTTGTCACGTGAGAACGGTAAATATGGAACTGTCTTCCAGTGACGTTGTTATGGCAGGTTCATTGGTCATGTTTAATAAAAAGCTGGATGGTTTCTGCAAACAAGGAATGTTACAAGTTACTGGTATTGATACCATAAAGTAAGTTGGGAAAGGTTGTGCACTGTGAGAACGGTAAAGCTATGGAACTGTCTTCCAGTGGATGTTGTGGCAGGTTCATTGGTCAGTTTAATAAAAGCTGGATGAGTTTCTACAAACAAAGATGTTCAAGTTACTGGTATTGATCCATAAAGTAGAGTTGGAAAGGGTTTGTCACTGTGAGAACGGTAAAGCTATGGAACGGTCTTCCAGTGGATTGTTATGGCAGGTTCATTGGTCAGTTTAATAAAAAGCTGGATGAGTTTCTGCAAACAAGGAGGTTACATTTCTGGGATTGATACATAAAGTAGAGTTTGGGAAAGGGTTTGCACTGTGAGAACGTAAAAAAGCTATGGAACGGTCTTCCAGTGACGTTGTTATGGCAGGTTCATTGGTCAGTTTAATAAAAAGCTGGATGAGTTTCTACAAACAAGGAATGTTACAAGTTACTGGGATTGATACATAAAGTAGTTGGGAAAGGGTTTGTCACTGGTAGAACGGTAAAGCTATGGAACTGTCTTCCAGTGGACGTTGTTATGGCAGGTTCATTGGTCAGTTTAATAAAAAGCTGATGATTTTTCTACAAACAAGGAATGTTACAAGTTACTGGGATTGATACATAAGTGATTTGGGAAAGGGTTTGTCACTGTGGAACGGTAAAGCTATGGAACTGTCTTCCAGTGGGACGTTTTTTATGGCAGGTTCATTGGTCATTTTAATAAAAAGCTGGATGAGTTTCTGTCAAACACAGGAGTTACATTAAAGTTACTGTATTGATACATAAAGTAGAGTTGGGAAAGGGTTTGTCACTGTGAGAACGGTAAGCTATGGAACTGTCTTCCAGTGGACGTTGTTATGCAGGTTCAGTGGTCAGTTTATAAAAAGCTGGATGAGTTTCTACAAACAAGGAATGTTACAAGTTACTGGGATTGATACATAAAGTAGAGTTGGGAAAGGGTTTGTCACTGTGAGAACGGTAAGCTATGGAACTGTCTTCCAGTGACTTTGTTTGGCAGGTGTTCATTGGTCAGTTTAATAAAAAGCTGGATGAGTTTCTGCAAACAAGGAATGTTTCAAGTTACTGGATTTGATACATAAAGTAGAGTTGGGAAAGGGTTTGTCACTGTGAGAACGGTAAAGCTATGGAACTGTCTTCCAGTGGACGTTGTTATGGCAGGTTCATTGGTCAGTTTAATAAAAAGCTGGATAGTTTTCACAACAAGGAATGTTACAAGTTACTGGTATTGATACATAAGTAGAGATGGGAAGGGTTTGTCACTGTGAGAACGGTAAAGCTATGGAACTGTCTCCAGTGGACGTTGTATGGCAGGTTCATTGGTCAGTTAATAAAAAGCTGGATGAGTTTCTATAAACAAGGAGGTTACATTACTGGTATTGATACATAAGTAAGTTGGGAAAGGGTTTGTCACTGTGGAACGTACAGCTATGGAACTGTCTTCCAGTGGACGTTGTTATGGCAGGTTCATTGGTCAGTTTAATAAAAAGCTGGATGATTTTCTGCAACAAGGATGTTACAAGTTACTGTGATTGATACATAAGTAGAGTTGGGAAAGGTTTTGTCCACTGTGAGAACGGTAAAGCTTGGAACTGTCTTCCAGTGGACGTTTGTTGGCAGGTTCATTGGTCAGTTTAAATAAAAGCTGGATGAGTTTCTACAAACAAGGAATGTTACAAGTTACTGGTATTGATACATAAATGTGAGTTGGGAAAGGTTTTGTCACTGTGAGAACGGTAAAGCTATGGAACTGTCTTCCAGTGGACGTTGTTATGGCAGTTTCATTGGTTAGTTTATAAAAGCTGGATGAGTTCCTATAACAAGGAATGTTACAAGTACTCTGGTATTGATACATAAGTAGAGTTGGGAAAGGGTTTTGCACTGTGAGAACGGTAAAGCTATGGAACTGTCTTCCAGTGGACGTTGTTATGGCAGGTTTCATTGGTCAGTTTAATAAAAAGCTGGGATGAGTTTCTACAAACAAGGAATGTTACAAGTTACTGGTATTGATACATAAAGTAGAGTTGGGAAAGGGTTTGTCACTGTGAGAACGTGTAAGCTATGGAACTGTCTTCCAGTGACGTTGTTATGGCAGGTTCATTGGTCAGTTTAATAAAAAGCTGGATGAGTTTCTATACACAGGAATGTTACAAGTTACTGGTATTGATACATAAAGTAGAGTTGGGAAAGGGTTTGTCACTGTGAGAACGGTAAAGCTATGGAACTGTCTTCCAGTGGACGTTGTTATGCAGGTTCATTGGTCAGTTTATATAAAAAGTGGGTGAGTTTCTACAACAAGGAAGTTACAAGTTTACTGGTATTGTACATAAAGTAGAGTTGGGAAAGGGTTTGTCACTGTGAGAACGGTAAAGCTAGGGAACTGTCTTCCAGTGGACGTTGTTATGGCAGGTTCATTGTCAGTTTAATAAAAAGCTGGATGAGTTTCTACAACAAGGAATGTTACAAGTTACTGGGATTGATACATAAAGTAGAGTTGGGAAAGGGTTGTCACTGTGAGAACGGTAGCTATGGAAATGTCTCCGTGGACGTTGTTATGGCAGGTTCTTGGTCAGTTTAATAAAAGCTGGATGAGTTTTCTAATAAACAAGGAATGTTACAGTTACTGGTATTGATACATAAAGTAGAGTTGGGGAAAGGTTTGTCACTGTGAGAACGGTAAAGCTATGGAACTGTCTTCCAGTGGACGTTGTTATGCAGGTTCATTGGTCAGTTTAATAAAAAGCTGGATGAGTTTCTGCAAACAAGGAATGTTACAGTTACTGGTATTGATACATAAAGTAGAGTTGGGAAAGGGTTTGTCACTGTGGAGAACTAAAGCTATGGAACTGTCTCCAGTGGACGTTGTTATGGCAGGTTCATTGGTCATTTTAAAAAGCTGGATGAGTTTCTACAAACAAGGAATGTTACAAGTTACTGGTATGATACATAAGTAGAGTTGGGAAAGGGTTTGTCACTGTGAGAACGGTAAAGCTATGAACTGTCTTCCAGTGGACGTTGTTTATGGCAGGTTCATTGGTCAGTTTAATAAAAAGCTGGATGAGTTTCTATAAACAAGGAATGTTACAATTACTGGTATTGATACATAAAGTAGAGTTGGAAAGGGTTTGTCACTGTGAGAACGGTAAAGCTATGGAACTGTCTTCCATGGACGTTGTTATGGCAGGTTCATTGGTCAGTTTAATAAAAGCTGGATGAGTTTCTACACACAGGAATGTTACAAGTTTACTGTTTTGATACATAAAGTAGGTTGGGAAAGGGTTTGTCACTGTGAGAACGGTAAGCTATGGAACTGTCTTCCAGTGGATGTTGTTATGGCAGGTTCATTGGTCAGTTTAATAAAAAGCTGGATGAGTTTTCTGCAAACAAGGAATGTTACAAGTTACTGGTATTGATACATAAAGTAGAGTTGGAAGGGTTTCACTGTGAGAACGGTAAGCTATGGAACTGTCTTCAGTGGACGTTGTTATGGCAGGTTCATGGTCAGTTTAATAAAAAGCTGATGAGTTTCTACAAACAAGGAATTTTACAAGTTACTGGTATTGATACATAAAGTAGAGTTGGGAAAGGGTTTGTCACTGTGTAGAACGGTAAAGCTATGGAAACTGTCTCCAGTGGACGTTGTTATGGCAGGTTTCATGTCAGTTTAATAAAAAGCTGGATGAGTTTCTACAAACAAGGAATGTTACAAGTTACTGGTATTGATACATAAGTAGAGTTGGGAAAGGGTTTGTCACTGTGAGAACGGTAAGCTATGGAACTGTCTTCCATGGACGTTGTTATGGCAGGTTCATTGGTCAGTTTAATAAAAAGCTGGATGAGTTTCTACAAACAAGGAATGTTACAAGTTACTGGTATTGACATAAAGAGAGTTGGGAAAGGTTTTTCACTGTGAGAACGGTAAAGCTATGGAACTGTCTTCCAGTGGACGTTGTATGGCGGTTCATTGGTCAGTTTAATAAAAGCTGGATGAGTTTCTACAAACAAGGAATGTTACAAGTTACTGGTATTGATACATAAGTAGAGTTGGGAAAGGGTTTATCACTGTGAGAATGGTAAAGCTATGGAACTGTCTTCCAGTGGACGTTGTTATGGCAGTTCATTGGTCATGTTTAATAAAAGATGGATGAGTTTCTGCAAAAAGGAATGTTACAAGTTACTGGTATTGATACATAAAGTAGAGTTGGGAAAGGGTTTTTCACTGAGAATGGTAAAGCTTGGAACTGTCTTCCAGTGGACGTTGTATGGCAGGTTCATTGGTCAGTTTAATAAAAAGCTGGATGGGTTTCTACAAACAAGGAATGTTACAAGTTACTGTATTGATACATAAAGAGAGTTGATCCAGAAATTTCCGATTGCCAGTCAGGAAGGAATTTTCTCCCCTCTCATAAATTTGGTGGTTTTTTTTTGCCTTCCTCTGGATCAACAGTTAGGCAGGAAATGAGGATTTTGCTAGATGGGTTGGACTGGATGGACATATGTCTTTATTCAACCTCAATACTATACTATACTGCATATTAATATGTGTGTCTATGATTAACTATCTAAATTATATGTTTGTCTGTGATGTACGGAATCCCTCTTTAAAATATTGTCTTTTTATGAGTACAAATAATATGCTGCAAGAACATTGCTTTGTGTGGTAATGCCAAAATAAAAACTTATTTTGGCATGCTTCGATGGAACACCATAACCTTTATTGGCTAGGTAGTATGGGGAAACGACACCTAGCAGGGTAGTATTTAAAGCACAGTTATACTGCTCCTCATCTTTCCATGGATTGTACCCAGGGTGAGCATCTAAACCACTAGGCTAAGCAGCTTAGCTACGTTTTTCCATTGCTGTTCTGGTCCCTATTTCAGTGGGACCATAGAAGTCCTCATAATATAACAATATCTGTTCCATTGCAGTGATTCGCTGTTTATGAGCCAACTAGGAGTGAGATTGAACAAGCTGAAAGGTCCTTGCTACAAGCGGCTGCGTCTTTCCCATGTATGGTCGGGTACACTGTATTATCCGACTGTTAAAACAACTTTCATTAAGGTAAGTGGTGTGTCTCCTCTCTTATATCCGCCATACCTAAAGGGCATGTCCACCCATAAAACTAAATTTCATACACCGGTTAAGCACCCCCCTAAACCCCAGATCCGTTACATACAGACCCGGTCCCTCGCTGCCTCCTCCTCCCCCTTGGCGAGCTTGTTTTGAGCAAAAACAGTAGCAGTGAGACTCTGACAAACGCTCTTCTTCCTGGTCGCGGCTGTCCGCTGTTGGCACACCTTTGACGGCTGCGACCAGGAGCAAGCGGCTGCCAGCAGTGTTGTAAGTTGTTTGGTTAGTTAAACAGATTTGGGTTTGGGGGGGGGGGGGGTAACTTAACCTGTGTATAAAATATGGTTTTAGGGGTGGACATGCCCTTTAAAGGATAACTTAATCTAAAATATAAATGACCTTGCATGAATTTATGTATTAGGGCAACCCTTACTCTTAGGTAACCACTGAGCCTTATCACAAGAGACACTTGGCACGTTATGTCTAAAGGAAAATTGTTAAAGGTCTCATGGCACCTCCAGCTCGTATGTGTAAATAAATGTGTCAATGGCTATACCATCATAAGCAAAGTTCTTAATTTTATTCTTTATAAATTGACTAACATACAGAGACAACGTGGTTAGGCCCTGGGCCACAGTGGGTGTGTAGGTGGCCTGAGGTTCCTGTTCTCATGTTACGGTAATAGATATTGATTGTGCTTTAAGGGAATTTGAAAACTTTTCTTTGCATCCAGGGAACTGTCGATGGTGTCAGAATGGAGAAAGCTGATATCGGAGCTTATCTCGATGTCCTACGCTTGTCTGCGTTGTATCTCCTGTTGTCCACAGCTCCTCACCTGAAGGTCTCATGCCTATGGACATGGACACTGGTAATTACTTTCATTTGGTCTAGACTAGGGACCCCGAACCTTTAAGAAAATGGACATTGTTTATGTAATCCTCAATGTAATTAGGCAGAGTATTTTCTCCTTTAAATGTTTGGATATTTCCATTGATGGTCAATATTAACCACTTTGGGGACCCACTGCCTAAAGGTTACGATGTTTGTTTTCTTTCCCTTGTGTACATAATAGAGGTGCAATATTTGCCTGAGCTGTTAATTGTCATCAACCAATCAAATGTTACCTTTATACTGGTCTGCTGCCACCTGTTATTGAATAAGCTCCAGTACTATTGAATCTTATTATGTTACCTTTATACTGGTCTGCTGCACCTGTTATTGATAAGGCTCCAGTACTAGTGAATCTTATTAGTTACCTTTATACTGGTCTGCTGCACCTGTTATTGAATAGGCTCCAGTACTAGCGAATCTTATTATTTTACCTTAATACTGGTCTGCTGCACCTGTTATTGAATAAGGCTCCAGTACTAGTGAATCTTATTATGTTACCTTTATACTGGTCTGTCTCACCTGTTATTGAATAAGGCTCCAGTACTAGCGAATCTATTATGTTACCTTTATACTGGTCTGCTGCACCTGTTATTGAATAAGGCTCCAGTACTAGTGAATCTTATTATGTTACCTTTATACTGGTCTGCTGCACCTGTTATAATAAGATTCACTAGTACTGGAGCCTTATTCAATAACAGGTGCAGCAGACCAGTATAAAGGTAACATTAGATTCACTAGTACTGGAGCCTTATTCAATGTTACCTTATACTGGCTGCTGCACTGTTATTGAATAGGCTCCAGTACTAGTGAATCTTATTATGTTACCTTACTGGTCTGCTGCACCTGTTATTGAATAAGCTCCAGTACTAGTGAATCTTATTATGTTACATTTATACTGGTCTGCTGCACTGTTATTGAATAGGCGCAGTACTAGCGAATCTTATTATGTTACCTTTATACGGGTCTGCGCACTGTTATTGAATAAGGCTCCAGTACTAGTGAATCTTATTATGTACCTTTATATTGGTCTGCGCACCTGTTATTGAATGCTCCAGTACTAGTGAATCTTATTATGTTACCTTTATACTGGTCTGCTGCATCTGTTTTTGATAAGGCTCCAGTACTAGTGAATCTTATTATGTTACCTTTATACTGGTCTTGCACCGTTATTGAATAAGGCTCCAGTACTAGCGAATCTTATTATGTTACCTTTATACTGGTCTGCTGCACCTGTTATTGAATAAGGCTCCAGTACTAGTGAATCTTATTATGTTACCTTTATACTGGTCTGCTGCACCTGTTATTGAATAAGGCTGCAGTACTAGCGAATCTTATTATGTTACCTTTATACTGGTCTGCTGCACCTGTTATTGAATAAGGCTCCAGTACTAGCGAATCTTATTATGTTACCTTTATACTGGTCTGCTGCACCTGTTATTGAATAAGGCTCCAGTACTAGTGAATCTTATTATGTTACCTTTATACTGGTCTGCTGCCTGTTATTGAATAGGCTCCAGTACTAGCGAATCTTATTATGTTACCTTTATACTGGTCTGCTGCACCTGTTATTGAATAAGGTCCAGTACTAGCGAATCTTATTATGTTACCTTTATACTGGTCTGCTGCACCTGTTATTGAATAAGGCTCCAGTACTAGCGAATCTTATTATGTTACCTTTATACTGGTCTGCTGCACCTTTATTGAATAAGGCTCCGTACTAGTGAATCTTATTATGTTACCTTTATACTGGTCTGCTGCACCTGTTATTGAATAAGGCTGCAGTACTAGCGAATCTTATTTGTTACCTTTATACTGGTCTGCTGCACCTGTTATTGAATAAGGCTCCAGTACTAGTGACTTATTATGTTACCTTTATCTGGTCGCTGCACCTGTTATTGAATAAGGCTCCAGTACTAGTGAATCTTATGATGTTACCTTTATACTGGTCTGCTTCACCTGTTATTGAATAAGGCTCCAGTACTAGTGAATCTTATGATGTTACCTTTATACTGGTCTGCTGCACCTGTTATTGAATAAGGCTCCAGTACTAGCGAATCTTATTATGTTACCTTTATACTGGTCTGCTGCACCTGTTATTGAATAAGGCTCCAGTACTAGTGAATCTATTATGTTACCTTTATACTGGTCTGCTGCCCTGTTATTGAATAAGGCTCCAGTACTACGAATCTTATTATGTTACCTTTATACTGGTCTGCTGCACCTGTTATTGAATAAGGCTCCAGTACTAGCGAATCTTATTATGTTACCTTTATACTGGTCTGCTGCACCTGTTATTGAATAAGGCTGCAGTACTAGCGAATCTTATTATGTTACCTTTATACTGGTCTGCTGCACCTGTTATTGAATAAGGCTCCAGTACTAGTGAATCTTATTATGTTACCTTTATACTGGTCTGCTGCACCTGTTATTGAATAAGGCTCCAGTACTAGTGAATCTTATGATGTTACCTTTATACTGGTCTGCTTCACCTGTTATTGAATAAGGCTCCAGTACTAGCGAATCTTATTATGTTACCTTTATACTGGTCTGCTGCACCTGTTATTGATAAGGCTCCAGTACTAGTGAATCTATTATGTTACCTTTATACTGGTCTGCTGCACCTTTTATTGAATAAGGCTCCAGTACTAGTGAATCTTATGATGTTACCTTATACTGGTCTGCGGCACCTGTTATTGAATAAGGCTCCAGTACTAGTGAATCTTATGATGTTACCTCTAATCTGGTAATCTGCCTTGTTTTCTTTTCCAGAAGCTGCGGTCCAGTTGCACATGATTATGAACGAGATCCAGCCAAGGACACCAACGACTTCTTTACCCAGCCAAGACTATTACAGAAAGATCCCCATTCCCAACCCCTCCCAGAAGATACTGTACCAGCAACGACACTGTGCGCAGAAATGAAAGGTAATGGTCCATCATTAGAACTATTAGAGCAATTACCATCCAATTGTGTTTAAAGGCTGTCGTTAGCTTAATAGCGAGCAAAATCTCTCCTTTTATGATACATACAGTATGACCTAAATCTGTTCCATCGTCTCGATTGGGAAGAAGCAGTGCTATTGTTTATATTGTAATTATTGTTTATAGTTTGCACCGGTGTATGTAGGCAACACAAAGTGCTAAATGGACAGAGAAGTGTTATCGGTGCATATGGCAGAGAGGTAGGACTGTCTCAGAACTCGTAAGGGCTTATCTCATAGAGACACAGAAGTTTGCCTGAATCTGATAAGCCAGCGCTCCTTCTGGCTCCTGAGATGAACTGTTGTATGATGATTGCTTAATCACAAGAAGGGTACCATGTTCCTTATTGCATTTCCCCCAAGAGGAGATGAGAAGATTGAGGGATAAATGTGGGATATATGTATATTTATCCTTATGGTATGATGTCCAAGGAGCTGAGTGTATGAGAACAGTACAGGTTTCTTACCATATGCATGTTCAGCTCTATTAGTTTTTAAACTCCTGTATAGAGAGTAGGGGCCTTCATTATGGTGGCCATAGACAGGAAGAATTTATAGGTTAGGAGAAGGTTTTGTGTAAAATGCACTGTTTAAGGGGAGTCAGGTCGGTGTCTGGTACAGAAGATTTGGATCCTGTTTATTAAGAGCAAAACATACGTGTGGCAGAGTTAAGTATGGACTGACGGGGAGAGAGGTGGGAAGCAGGAAGACCAGTAAGTAGTCGGTTCAATAGTCCAGGCGTGACAGGATGAGTCTCCCTTCTTCCTTTTGCTTCCAACTTCTGGAAAGACATGTCTATGATGAGCTGGTTCACCACCTCTCTACTAACTCATTCTTTGACCACCTCCTGTCAGGCTTCCGTCCTAACCACTCCACAGAAACTGCCCTCACTAAAGTGACCAATGATCTACTTATGCTAAACTAAGGGTCACTACTCTTTGCTTATTCTTCTTGACCTGCCCTAGGCTTTTGGTACTGTTACATCCTCTACTCTTCAAACCCTGGCCTCCTTAGTTATAGTAGTTATAATAGTTTTTAAAGAAAGTGCACAGATCTTTACTTACCTTACCACTCTCCCCTGGCGTTTTGAGCTGGGAAAGTGCGTCGGAGGAGAGAGGTAAAGTCAGTGTAAAGATCTGTGCAGTTTCTGAAAAAACTATTATGGCGGTTGGGGCTGGAGGACCTATACCTATATTATAGCAAAGGACCCAGAAGGGGTGGACATACCCTTTAAAAAAAAAAAAAAATTCCAAAAGTCCGTTAACTTACCCGTTTGGTTAGATAGTATAACATAGCAGGGTTTATCAAAGTAGTAACTGTTAGGGGTAAAACAGATAGTATTCTTAATTATCGTAAATTAATAGTGTGCTGGTAGTTGTGCAGTCAAGGTTTAGAAAAGCAATGTAGGAAAGCTTGAACACCCCAGTGTAAGCGGGAACACCCCAGTGTAAGCAGGAACACCCCGTGAACGGGAACCCCCAGTGTAAGCGGGAACACCCCAGTGTAAGCGGAACACCCCAGTGTAATCAGTGTAATCGGGAACCCCCCCCTTGTAATCAGAACACACCCAGTATAATCGGGAACCCCCCCGTGTAATCAGAAACACCCCAGTGTAATCGGAACACCCCAGTGTAATCGGGAACACCCCAATGTAATCGGGAACACCCCAATGTAATCGGGAACACCCCCAGTGTAATCGGAACACCCCAGTGTAATGAGTGTAATCGGAACACCCAGTGTAATCGGGACACCCCATTGTAATGAGTGTAATCGGGAACACCCAGTGTAATGAGTGTAATCGGGAACACCCCAGTGTAATGAGTGTAATCGGGACACTCAGTTACAAAAGGCCAGAGTTCCATTACCATAGAGATACAAAAGGCCAGAGTTCCATTACCATAGAGAAGCAAATGGCCAAGTCTTTCCAGGGTTTATATTTGTATATAAATGTCATTCATATCACCAATAGTAACATAGTCTTTCCAGGTTTATATTTGTATATAAATGTCATTCATATCACCAATAGTAACATAGTCTTTCCAGGGTTTATATTTGTATATAAATGTCATTCATATCACCAATAGTAACATAGTCTTTCCATGGTTAATATTTGTATATAAATGTCATCATATCACCAATAGTAACATAGTCTTTCCAGAGTTTATATTTGTATATAAATGTCATTCATATCACCAATAGTAACACAGTCTTTCCAGGGTTTATTTGTATATAAATGTCATTCATATCACCAATAGTAACATAGTCTTTCCAGGGTTTATTTGTATATAAATGTCATTCATATCACCAATAGTAAATAGTCTTTCCAGGGTTTATATTTGTATATAAATGTGATTCATATCACCAATAGTAACAAGTCTTTCCAGTTTTTATATTTGAAACCTTCCAGTAGCAAATTGTAATATGTTACAGACCTTAAGGTTGTTATAGAAGCTGTTTTATGTGTGTGCAGCTCTCTGAGTTGTGTAGTCGTACATTACACTGTTGTTGTGTCACTGAAGTGGACTCTGTGTCGTGTTGTTGAAGTCGAGCAGCACACAGAGTCCATGCCCTTCATGTGAGTTACTGAATTGGTGAATCACACTATGCAAGTGACGTGCAGGCTTTTTATTGGTCAAACTGGATTCACAGGCATCGGCCCTTTCGAAGGCGTCAACGCTATGTTGAGTCATTCAGGGGTGTGGCTGTGTGGTGAGCACATACATACATAAAATACATACATACATACATACATACAAGATTTCTGCTTTATATAGTAGATAACTATTTATATTTTAGATGCCTGTAGTCTGTCATTTTTCACATACATAACAGCACCTTGTATTATTCCAATTAGACCTTTACTGGCTAAAATAATAAAATAATATTCCTCATGTCCATATTGCCAAGACCAAAAGACAATGTGGCTATGATGATTTCTATGTTGATTTAACATTTTAAAACCAAATCTATGACTTTACTGCCCCTAGTGGTTTTCGTTAACTGAACCTTAAAATTATAAATAAAATTTTGAAGCAGTATAGAGAAGTTATACTATATTAACTATTGATAAAGCAAAGATACTGTGATATACAAGATATATTTATTGGCTTATGCAATTGGGTTTTTTGAAATCCAGAAAAAAAAAAAAAAAAAAAAAAACACGTTTAAAGTAGATTGTGAACATGACTTTGCCTATATATTACCTTAAATAATTTGATTGCTTCTGTTCGTAGCGCTTCTGATGGCAATGTTGTCAGTGGAGAAGTTATTGCTTCTTTACTGTGACACAGGATTGGGTGTCTCCAAACTTGAGTGCCTGAATTATATAAAAAAAAAATGTTAAAATGTTGTGATTGGTGCTATTATCCAGATTGGTTGAACAGGGTGGGCTGACATGACCATTTTATATCTTGATTGGCTTGCATTAACGCATTGCATTTTTTGGTCAAGGGACAAATGAAAAGAACCAGGTTTAATCAACTTCCATATTAAGAAATGGAAAAGTCCACTGAATTAGGTATTGAATATTCTGGATTTCAAAGTTAGTAGTTTATTTAAAGGGTATGTTAACTGGTAAAATTACTTCTTTTTTTACATGTATCCATCTATAAATGGATACATGTAAGTAACACATACTCTGGGATGTTCGTGTTGCTGCATGCCTTCAATCCAGTACTTGTTTTGCTCAGGCTAAGTATTCCCCTTCCAATCTTAACCGACACCCCCCTTTATCAAGGGAAGACTTACTGTGAGGACAAGCATGCTCAGTAATCACTATGAGCCAGCATGGAGAGAAAATTTCCCAGAATACATTCACACATAGCAACTGCAGTGAGAGTTTATATAATATTGATATTACAACTAACATCAAATTCAATAACTAAAGAAATAGGGGACAGATCAGCAAAAAAAACCGGTACCGTGATAGTTGGGAAGAATTATGTTTTCAGTAATGGGCAAATTAAAAAAAATAACTTTTAAGTTTAGATACCCTTTAAGTAAAATTTTCCTGAAGCTTAGCAATGAAATAAATCAAGGGCAACACATACTATACTATACAATTGACAAATACGTATACATATACTATATACTATTATATTATTATACTATTTACATAAACATGGAATACAGCTGGAGCTTAAAAATCAAGTAATTCCCATTTAAGTTCATTTCACATTGTTTGCAGTTTTCCTTAATATCTACATATTTTGCTCACACCTAAAATCCAGTCTTAAAGACCTGCCAAATGCCTGGTACATAGTCCCACATGGTGTCTGTATTGTGAAATACATGTGCATCTTCCATGTATGACATCATACAACATTCTGATGGTTGTAGATTTCTTTCATCTCATTCAGGATCCTTCTAATCTACATGTCTTTGTATCAGCATGGTGAAACTTCCTTTCTTCTTGCTCCCATATAACCATGAGACTAGACAGTGAAATTGAATGAATAATGTTGACATTGGCTGGAAGTCAACATTCAACACTCCCTATCACCCGCTACGCTTTCTCCGTCCACATGGTAATACGTTGGTCTCACGTTCCACTTATTAAAGCTGGGTGCACACCATCCCATTTATTGAAATTTTCTCATTCAGTGTATCGGCACAAAATATCGGAGGGTTTGTTTGAATCGGTGCGGCCTTTTATGGATTGCATGCCGCCCACGGTGAACTGACGGACATGGCTACTTATGCCGTGATAACAGTCCTTTCCCTGGCCAACCGAGGTGATCTACCAATTGATAGTTAGGGATGCACTTTGGGATGGGCTAAATCCCAACATCACACAATCCTCCTGTACTTTTTTCCATATCTGGGGGCCTATGGACAGACATGGTAGAAATGCACCAGCCACTTCATGTGACATTCTTATAAAATTTGGTACTCACATGATTCACCATCTAAACTTAGAGTTTGCAGACCATCTGTTCAAATTCTGTCCCCGCGTTAACACCAGTAATCCCAGCCGCATCGTTAGGTGGTAATACCAAGTATCCTAATAGAAATATTGCATATTTTCTATCCTATTGTTTTACTAATTATCCTTTAAAATGCTGTACAATTACAAAAATGCAACATTATAATGGATGAGCATCGAGGAAGAAATCAAGATCCTTCATTGTTTATGCTTAAATAGAGTTGGTTTTTATTAACTGCACACTGCCACCTGATGAAGGCCATGTAACCTTCATCAGGTGGTGGGCTATGCGGTGGTGGGCTATGCATCTACTCCAAACTGCACTAGTTGACCTTTGGCAGCATTTCTGGATTCACCTTCTCATGCTTGGTCCAATGAGGAGGTAGGTGGGGTCTGCTCTTTTAGGGTGGATCACAATAGTATAAGTGTTGACAATAAACTTCTACCGCTGGTCTCATAATCCTCATCAGAATCACAGGATCGATCCACCTCTCTACTTTTGCTTCCCACAGCTTGATTTGCCCTAGAGGAAACTGCAAGAAACACCGTATTGCATTAACTATGTCTCTACACAGACTAAGTAAGGGTTTAAACATTATCGTTCTAATGGGAACCACATATAAAAGAGCAGGTCAGGGGTAAGTATGAAAGAGACACAAATAGTCTTAAAGGGTATCTCACTCA
Source organism: Hymenochirus boettgeri (assembly GCA_019447015.1). Taxonomy (NCBI): domain Eukaryota; kingdom Metazoa; phylum Chordata; class Amphibia; order Anura; family Pipidae; genus Hymenochirus; species Hymenochirus boettgeri. The sequence continues at coordinate 4,344,853 of CM033473.1, read as the reverse complement.
TAATTTCAAGGTTTAGGCATCTAGTCTATTGAAGAACGGGAGGTAAAGGAGTGTGCTTACCTTCGTTCTTCATAGAACAAGCAGGAGACTGGTGAGCAGTTAGGAAACTTACCTGCTCGCTCGCTCCCCCGGCTCTTAGCCTGACAGGTCCCGACTTGTTTCTATGCGCATAGATCGCGCATGCGCATAGAAGACAAGGTCCGTCGTGACCTGTCAGACTACACGCCGGGGGGAGCGGCGAGTGGGTAAGTTTCCTAGCTGCTCACCAGTCTCCTGCTGTTCTATTGAAGAAAGGAAGGTAAGGCACAGCTCTGTTTTGTTGAGAGGTCAAACTAAAGGTTTGTACACACGTGCGATCGCGGGTCCCAACTACAACGCACAATTTGTACCAATGTTAGTTTGGGCGATAATCGCTCCCGTTTGTAGGCTTTATCGGATGAAATGGCGTCGTATGTTGTGAATGTTGCCTGAATGGCCGGCCATTTTGGCCGATAAAGGGCCTAATCGGCCGAAACGTTGTGGGTCGGGACCCATGATGCAAGTGTGTACGAACCTTTACACTTTTGTAAAAAAGGCATATAGGGAAACTGAAAGCCCTAAGAGCTCCACAATTGTGCATATAGCATGTGCTTTGTGATCTGGGTAGATCTCTCAGTAGATTCCCCTATGTGTCCATAAAATCTGCACCTATAGTGTTACTTGTATCTGAACGTGTTTGATTTCCTATGGTGAAACCATCGTACTTACTTTCTCCTCCTGGCTGCGGAAATAGTATAAGGTTTTTCCAACCAGCGTACACCAGACCTCTTGGAATATCCGTGTTTCACCTACAATGGACAGAAAGGCAATTCCATTAAACCAGAAATAAGCAACAATCTCCAACAGGCAAAAGGGATTATTAGAAGTGCAACAGTGCTGGGTCCGAGAGAGATCTGTACCATTTCAAAGACTGTAGGTGCAGAACATTCAGGGGGGTTGATGTTTATTAGTATATATTTAATATGGTTTCTTCAATTACGTTATCAAACTATATATAAATTAGGTTTACATTAGTATGGTTAACAGTGGGAAATTAATCACGAATGATAACAAATAAGTAAAACAAAATGTGTTGGCTGAACTGCCCCTTTAAATGATTTCCCTACATATGATGGTAAAAGCCATATCAGTACAAACACTATGCTTTCAAGAAAATGGAGTATTTCCTAATTCAATGACACACTCTGCCCGTCTGTATATAAATAAATACTGACTTCCTATTTGCAGGACCCCTAATAGTGTCTGGTATGGTCTCAGTAGTAAAGTATAAGGACTGGATGAAATTTTTGGTAATGGCTGAGAGATCTCTGGGCGTCGAAACATACATACTGCAAATAAAATCCTGATGAGATTGGGCTTTTAGGGCGAGGCTACACTACAACGCAATCCCCGCAAACGGTGGCTTCTGGTGCAGAAGTGCGCATTGGCTTGCTCGTGGTTGCAATCACGCAATCGGAAAGCATGCGATTGCACAAAAAATGCAGATCTCATGCGCTCAGATTGACGGATCGCAGACGCAGCGCCCTAGTGTGGCCATATCAATTGGGGCACCTAGTATGTGCAAATGCGACCAGATCGTGTAAAAGCACATTAATGTGGCCTTCCCTTATGGCCTGGGTGTCTCCAGATTTACCTTTGCAAGTAAAAAGCCACTGACTATAGTAAAAAGGCAACTATACAGTAGGGTCAGTTTAGCTCACAGGAAGGTGCAACCAGAAGCAGAGGAGATTGGGAAAAAGAGGAGGATCAGCAACCAACAATAACCAATGTTTAGGCAAAAAAACACTTTGAAGGTTAAAAATACAACAATTGGATCATCATTACACGGAGAATCTCCTGAACTTAATTCATTATGAATTCCCCTTTAAGGCTCAGAAAATTATTAACCAACATTTTTTCTACCTTGGTGAGTAAACCTTTGCTGTAGGTTTGACATCAGGTTGAGTGAACAGCACGCTAGCAGCCTGCACTTTCAGAACATTCTGTAGAACTTGACCCATTCATCTAGAATGTTTGGGGAATCTGCTGTCAGGTAATACGTCCGTTTCTCCGTCACCAGCTGCCAGAGAAAGTAAACAGAAATTACAGAAAAAAAAACACATTAGATTTATATAACCTATGAAAACAAATGTACACATGTGGGATTGATATAGTATGAGGCGTGAAATATGCACAGACTACTAATTTGCAGCAACCAATTAGATGATAGCTTTTTACTGGGTTACTCGCAGTTAGATAACCGGTGATTGGATACTGAGATATCAGCCCTAACGTGTGCTCTAATTTGCACTGGTGGCACCATTTCTAATAACCTAATATAAGGTACAATTCTATGCATCACATGTATGTGAGGTTTCCTGGCCCTCCTGGTGTTTTTTAAGTATACAAATGGTTACCGCACACACACAGAAGTGAAAAAGGGTCCTTAACCCATTTATGTGCAACAAGATAACGTTTCAGGGGACCTAGCCACCCTTCATCAGATAACACAATGGCAGTGGGACTTCTTGTATGTTATTGAATCTAAGACGTGGCAGGATGTCCGGTCACCAGCACCATGACTGAAAATATTTGGCACATGCTAGTGCCCCGGGTGTGCGGTATGTCTTAAGTGGACCTCCTGGTGTTCTTGACTTTTGTAAAAGTCCCATGGAAACCTGACTGCAAGCTTCTTACCAAATTAAATTGCAAGCACTCAAGTCAGTACATTTCGTATGGTCGTTTTCTTGTTGTTTAATGTAACAATGAATCTAATAGGTTTATTTGGGAGATGTTTGTTCACAATAATAATGATAGCCATTCAGCAATCTTTTTGCAAAGTCCACCTTCATTAGACCAATCAAACATCTTTGGGTGGCGATTGGAGACAATTCCCACTATGTTGGTGAATCCCTACATTTTTTCTACTCCATTTTATAAAATGTATTGGAGCTACTATAAAAAGTCAACCTAAATTATGTTTCACCTGCATGGTCTGTTTCCCATCACCTTTCAGGATGTGGCTGGAAGAATTTAACTCAATTTGACCTTGGGGTTTCCGGATTACGTCACTCTGCAGGCACAAAAATACAAGGATCAATCAGAGAATGGCAAGTCAAGATCAATCAGCCCTTATAGTTGTTATAGCTTTACGGGAGGGGGGTGTTATGGATGTGCGCTCCAACTCGGCAGAAGGACAAGGTATTCTCTCAATATATATATTATACATAAGCAGGGTTATTAATAATAGTTCTTATCATTTTAAATGGTGCTAATTTGCCCAACCATTCAGATCTTATTAACATTTGAAAGCTAACAACTGATTGGTTGGGCAAAATTAGCACCATTTAAACGATAAGAAAATGCTCAAATAGATGCTCAATGTAGATGCTCAAATTATTATGGGAGCAGAGTGGAATATTTACCCCATACCTTTCTGGCCATCCACTGTTCCAACCCCATTACGGTTTAAAAATGTAAAACTGAGGTTTAACACTACGGAGTTTGGGAAATGAAGTTAATCATGGTCGTTTCAGTATAACAATGGTACTGAAGTCATAACTGTTTTTAAGCTGTACACAGCCTTAATAGAAAAACAATAAATATACATGGTCTGGGAACTCTTTGGTATATAATATTCTTATATTACACTGTAAGGGATGCATTATCCCTTTTATATGTGTGTCATGTTTCAGTAGCAAAATAATTTAGCAAACAATGTGCAAGTCTGTGTGAAAAGTAAAAGCTTTCTGGTTGAATGACTACTGGTGATTTGTAGTACAGCAATTCGCCACCTTTAAGTACAAACCATCGTCCTTCCATGTTTTGATTTGCGCCCATTTTCAACAAATATCCCGACTTCTCAAGAAGTTCCTAAAATTATAGGAGGAAAAGGATCATTCTGCAACATGGAAGTGTTCTAAAACAAAGAATATTACAGTTAATGTTTATCTATACAAACTCAACAGCCCGTTACAAGTAACAGAGTTGGACAGTGTTGGGTTTACAGAACAACAAAGATTTTGATTGGGTGTGACTTGTTATGCTCTGGTGAAACACTCTCCTTGTGTTTTCCTATGATGCTGGGAATAAAGGAATTTAGAATTCAGGATGTTTTTCTACTGAGCTTCCCAAACTTGAAAACTTTACTTAGAAGACCCTCCCAAGCCTTGGATCGCCTATACTACCCCTCCTCCTCCTGAATGCTATGAAAGCTCAAAGTTTCGTACAGGCTCACTCACTGAGCATGTGCAGCATTGACTGTGATGTCACCCATCACAGCCATGACTGCAGCGTGAACCCGGAAGAATCTGGAACTCCTAGCAAGGAGTAAGCCAACAACCCAATGGATTCTCCTAGCAGAATCAGAATTGATCAAAGTAAGTATGACAGATCCTAGAATTTGGAAGTCTTCTACCTAACTGCAAATTTTGATTTGGGGGGTGACACATGCCTTTAAGTAACCATTATCAATAATGTGAAGTCAAGCTTTCAATCAGGTCTAACCTTTGCATCTTCCATAGACACTGGCTCAGACATGCTCAGTCCACAGAAAAAGGGCTGCCCAATGAGCACTTACATATCCTTGTGCAAGGAGAAAAGTAGTTAAAGGGAAAGTTCATCCCTTAAATAAAGTAAATATGGTAAGGAACCCATTCCAAACTAGTTAGAAATCTGAGAGATGTAAGACTAACCTCATATTCTACTTGATAATTTTACCCCTCTTTCTGCTACCTCGTTCTTCCAGTTAGCAGCTGTCAGTCAGGGATGTGACAGTTGACATTACAGCCAATGACTGACTGCTATTCTCCTCGCTATCTATTATTACCATGAGCTTGGAGAGGACAGGGAAAAAGAAGAAGGGACAGAAGAATATATCGCTGCATAACAGGATAGTCATCTTTCCAAACATTGTGGGTGAGGGTTTGGGAGGGTATTTACATGAGGGGTAAACCTGCCATTTAAAAGAACCTGCAGGGGGGTGTACTTTTTGGGTTATAAACAACTTTACATTATCTGAAACTACAATTTGAGAGAAGTAAAATGGTGGTACTCACATATTTATCTGTGCTTGCTTTGTCGTTAAATTATTATGTTTAGTGAGTGCTCCTTATATCCCACCTCCCCTACTCACTGCCTTCTTGGTAGTGTCTGCAACACTTAAAAGTTCTGCACAGCCTCACCATGGACACTGCTCTGCTTTCAAATCTCCCCCCTGCCTTCTTTTCTCTGCTGATTCTCATAATTTTTGCAGAAGTGTGCTGGCAGACAGCCAAAGATCTAGTAAGAGTTCAGGGGGTGGGACATATTATAATTTCTGGTTCTGGAGTGACAGGTCTTTCCCTGTAAAGCTGTGATTTCAAATGACGATTCTCAGAATCTACAGCTCAGATTTAAAATCCGAAAAAAAGATTCCTTAATTACTCATTAATAATTTTATGGAAATAATAATAAGTTATGGAAAATGTAAATGAAGATGACACTGAATTTTCTTACATTTTTCCCTGATCGTTGGACGATGAACAGGTTTTTGGGAGCTTCTGTTCGGCTCTGAGAATTCATGTCAATGGAATACGCATCAGGGGGAATTGCATAATCACTATCTGATGTCATTGAGGAGAAGGAAATGCTGTAGAGACAAAATGTTCTTTTAAGGTTAGTCTATTTAATATTATTCATGGGAAGAACAAGCAAATCTTTGTGGATATAAATTATTCATATAAACCTCCCCTCTGGCTAATGATGATGGCTGTATAATTGATGACATTTTTCACAGTTAGCAGAGGTTGAAAAAAAATAAATGTCAAGTTCGGCCTTCCCAACATCCTCCAAACTGATCCAGAGGAAAACATTACCATGTTTCAACAGCACAGCTGGAAAATGTCCATTCCTGACATCATTATACCAGTTGGATCATACTAATTAATTGCAGTACATGCTAGTGGGATATCAACATCAGCTTGAGGGCTATGGGCGACACACTGAGATTTCTAAACTATGTAAGCAAACAATCCTATGATGTCATAATTGATATGTTTCAACTTACTATGACACAATTATAATTCTACACTGCTTGGTTCTAATATATGTGTGTGTGTGTGTGTGTAATAAAAGTGGGTGCATTGGCATGTGTGTGCTTGCAATTTGTGGTATACATGTATGTGTGCATGTTTAGTGTGTCAGGTCTCTGCTTGAGAATGTATGTTGCATGTATTGCTACACATGCAGATGTATTAAAACTAAATTTAGTTTAATCCTAATGTGAAAGCTTTTATATTGTTATACATAGATTTACATTGCTATACATAGATTTACATTGCTTATCATTGAAAGATTCTTCTCTAGTAAGTTGCAGTTAGCATATTAAGTAATAGAAGGCTTGCATGTTGTCGCCAGTACAACTCAAGCCATGAAGGCTTCAAAAAGCCCCACCCCATCCCAGGATTCAGTCCCTATGCACAGAGCGTCTAGCTTCTGTTTCTAGTGAAAGATAAAGTTTCTCAATGTACTGTGTTCATTGTTGATTTTCTGGTGGCTCACCACGTGAATGCTTGGTTTTTAAAGGGTATATCCACTTGTTTTTTCAAGTTTTGGTAATCCAGTTCTATTGAAGAATGGGAGGTAAAGGAGCTGTGTGCCTACCGTCCGTTCTTAATGAAACACACAGGAGACTGGTGGCAAGCTAAGAAATTACCCTCTCGCGCTCCCCCGGCGCGTAGTCTGACAGGTCCGACGGACCTTATTTCTTGCGCATGCACGATCTATGCGATAGAAGACAAGGTCCGTCGGGACCTGTCAGACCAAGCCGGAGGAGCGAGCGAGCGGGTAAGTTTCTTAGCTTGTCACCAGTCTCCTGTGTGGTTCTATTGAAGAACGGAAGGTAAGGCACACGATCCTTACTCCCGTCTTCAATAGAACTGGATTACCAAAACTTGAAAAAACGAGTGGAGAGTACCTTTAAGAACATTATATAGAGAAGCAAAAGGCCGAGTACCATTACATAGACAAGGAAAAGGCTAGAGTTCCATTACCATAGAGAAGCAAATTGCCAGAGTCCCATTACCATACAAAGCACAATGGCCAGAGTTCCATTGCCATAGAGAAGCAAAATGCCAAAGTTCCATTACATAGATAAGCAAAAGCTGAGTTTCATTACCATAGAGAAGAAAAAGGCCAGATATCCATTACCATAGAGAAGCACAATGGCCTGAGTTCCATTACAATAGAGAAGAAAAAGGCTAGAGATCCATTACCATAGAGAAGCAAATGGCCAGAGTCCCATTACCATAGAGAAGCAAAAGCCAGAGACCATTACCATAGAGAAGAAAAGGCCAGAGTTCCATTACCATAGAGATACAAAAGGCCAGTCCATTACCTAGAGAAGCAAATGACCAGAGTTCCATTACATAGAGATACAAAAGGACAGAGTTCATTACCATAGAGAAGCAAATGGCCAGAGTTCATTACTATAGAGAAGAAAAAGGCTAGAGAACCATTACCATAGAGAAGAAATGGCCAGAGTCCCATTACATAGAGAAGCAAAAGGCCAGAGTAACATTACCATAGAGAAGCAAAAGGCCAGAATTCCATTATCATAGAGATACAAAAGGCCAAAGTTCCATTATCATAGAGAAGCAAATGGCCAGAGTTCCATTACCATAGAGATACAAAAGGACAGAGTACCATTACCATAGAGAAGCAAATGGCCAGAGTTCCATTACCATAGAGAAGCAAATGGTCAGAGTCCCATTCTAGAGAAGCAAATGGACAGAGTCCCATTACATAGAGAAGCAAAGGACAGAGTTCCATTACCATAGAGATACAAAGGCCAAAGCCATTACCATAGAGAAGCAAATGGCCAGAGTACCATTACCATAGAGATACAAAAGGCCAAAGTTCCATTGCCATAGAGAAGTTAATGGCCAGAGTACCATTACCATAGAGATACAAAAGGCCAAAGTTCCATTACCATAGAGAAGCAAATGGCCAGAGTACCATTACCATAGAGATACAAAAGGCCAAAGTTCCATTGCCATAGAGAAGTTAATGGCCAGAGTACCATTACCATAGAGATACAAAAGGCCAGAGTTCCATTACCATAGAGATACAAAAGGCCAGAGTACCATTACCACAGGGAAGCAAAAGGCCAGAGTTCCATTACCATAGAGAAGCAAAAAGCCAGAGTCACATTACCATAGAGAAGCAAATGGCCAGAGTTCCATTACCATACAGAAGAAAAAGGCTAGAGATCCATTACCATAGAAAAGCAAATGGCCAGAGTCCCATTACCATAGAGAAGCAAAAGGCCAGAGTACCATTACCATAGAGAAGCAAAAGGCCAGCGTTCCATTACCATAGAGAAGCAAAAAGTCAGAGTTAACTTACATAGAGAAGCAAATGGCCAGAGTTCCATTACCATAGAGAAGAAAAAGGCTAGAGAGCCATTACCATAGAGAAGCAAATGGCCAGAGTTCCCATTACCATAGAGATACAAAAGGCCAGAGTACCATTACCATAGAGAAGCAAATGGCAGAGTTCCATTACCATAGAGATACAAAAGGCCAGAGTTCCATTACATAGAGAAGCAAAAGGCCAGAGTCCCATTACCATAGAGAAGCAAATGACCAGATTACCATTACCATAGAGATACAAAAGGCCAGAGTTCCATCATACCATAGAGAAGCAAAGGCCAGAGTCCCATTACCATAGAGAAGCAAATGGGCAGATTTCCATTACCATAGAGATTCAAAAGGCCAAAGTTCCATTACCATAGAGAAGAAAATGGCCAGAGTACCTACCATAGAGATACAAAAGGCCAAAGTTCCATTACCATAGAAAAGCAAATGGTCACAGTACCATTACCATAGAGTACAAAAGGCCAAGTAACCATTACCATAGAGAAGCAAATGGCCAGAGTCCATTACCATAGAGATACAAAAGGCCAAAGTTCCATTACCATAGAGAAGCAAATGGCCAGAGTACCATTACCATAGAGATACAAAAGGCCAAAATTCATTACCATAGAGAAGCAAATGGCCCGAGTACCATTACCATAGAGATACAAAAGGCCAGAGACCATTACATGAGATGCAAATGTCTAGAGTTCCATTACCATAGAGATACAAAAGGCCAAAGTTCCATTACCATAGAGAAGCAAATGGCCAAATACCATTACATAGAGATACAAAAGGCCAAAGTTCCACTACCATACAGAAGCAAATGACCAAAGTACCATTCCATAGAGATACAAAGACGAGCGTCCATTACCATAGAGATACAAAAGGCCAGAGTCCCATTACCATAGAGAAGCAAATGGCCAAAGTACCATTACCATAGAGAACAAAAGGCCAGAGTTCCATTACCATAGAGAAGAAAATGGCCAAAGTACCATTACCATAGAGATACAAAGGCGAGAGTTCCATTTCATAGATACAAAAGGCCCAAGTTCCATTACCATAGAGATACAAAAGGCCAGAGTTCATTACTATTAGAGAAGCAAATGGCCAAGAGTTTCCATTACCATAGAGAAGCAATGGCCAGAGCCCCATTACCATATTTGGTATGTGCGGTGTTTAATTCAATTGTTATTTTTATTGTTTTTCTGCAGGGTTTAGCCAATGATGGGAAGGTTACCGGTAGTCTTACTGCTAATAGTCCCCTAATGGCATCAGTAAGTGGCTATTAAAATTATATGATTTTTATGCCCATATAAAACCACCCACTTATTATGTTACTATGAAGTGTATTTTTAGAAGTACAGCATACTGCCTGTAACATCTACATGTTTAGTTATATACTGTTTCTTTAAGGCATAGAGGCAAGCTGGGAAAAAGGGGCAGTTCAGGAAGTAAGCTAGGGAATAGATGGGATGAGAAAGTGTGTGAGTACCTGTTGCTCTGTTTGAATAAATCAAGTTCCCTCTACATTCCAAGTGTTTTCTTGCTCTTGAAACAATATAACAAGGGAGACATAACCCTGCCTAGATGGAGGCATTTCATTAGTCCAGATTAGCACTTACCTCGCTTTAATGCCCTAGGGCTTCCTGCTTCACTGTGATTCCGACAGTTTGACTCGGAGGTATGTGAACTCGACCGAGAACTCTCCTCCTCCTCGATCCAATGAATCTCCAAAGGAACTTGCTTATCTGAGTCGACTTTTCTACATTGCAGAACAGGTAAAGACCAAACATTATTTTACAAATATTTAGGGGATCAGTTCATCCAGACATATGACTGCTAATGGGGGCCATTATACTAACAGTTTTGCTATTACACACACTACCTGAATTTCATTAGAAAGAACAATTCAAGACAGCTGATAAACTATGCACAGAATGAATTACAAACGAAAGAGGATTAATAAATAGCGTTTGTCTATAATATTCCAACGGGAGGGCCTTACAGTAGTCACTAATGTACATATTAGGGATAGAGGTCCTTTCCGACAGTTCTACACCAAGATGAGAAATTAAAGGAGAAAACTAAACTCAATTTTATAATCCCCCAATTAAAACACAAAATAAACTGTTAAATACTAATCTAGTAAAATTGCATTAAAGTTCATGTAAGCCTCTGAAGAACTGGAGGAAGAAACTGGTGTATGCACCAGTGTCTGTGACCACCCCCCATCACCTGAGTCACATGGTCCTTGCTTAATCAGTTCTTTAAAAGGATTGGCTTGAGACTACTAGTGGGTTGTGACCAACTGTAGAAGTTTTTGCCATAGCTCTAGGAATGAGCATGTTCAAAGAACATAATGGTCATTGACCAAACGTTGTGATATTTCAGTATAATGCTGGGGAAGTAATGCACCAAACTGCATTTGTTAGTATGGTAATTTTCCTGCTCCAACATCAAAATGAAAGGTAAGGACACAAATTACTGGTTTTAGTCAGGGTGCTCTGCCTTCTGATTCAGTGTGTTCTGATGTTTTAGTTGTCCTTTAAATGAAAAAAACGGCACCCCATACCCTAAAGGCTAGGGTACAAACTGATTGGCTGAGACTCAGCCAATCACAGACGCAGAGGCCGGTCAGCAGAGGGAGGTTGGGTAAGTGCATTTATGGGCTGTTTTAGCACTTTAAACTAGCAGTTAGGGTCGGGGGGCTTGCCTTACCAACATTTTTGGGGGCAAATAGACATCCAACCGGCAAGGGACCCGGAGGGAGGGAGGGAGGGGAGGGAGAGATCCACTGAGCCTGCCAGAGTCCTCTAGAGAAGCAGGAAAACGGGCACCGGATTACTCATAGAGAAATGCAGTAATGTACTGTAACTTTGATTACACTACACATGGGCATATTGAATAATAATAATAATATAAAAGGAGTTTTCAACTTCACAATTTCCTGTAACAGAATAGTTTTCCGGTTTCCCGTTTTGTTGTTATTGAATTTCACAGCGCACGCACAAGAAAAACAGAAGCAGTTTGCAAAATTCACTAACAAAATCTTAGAATTTTTCTACTTTTCGATTGTGTTAGAACGGCGTGTAAAATGCGTTTCAGATACAAAAAAGAACCGTTACCCCTTTTCAAAGTGGTGTAAACCGGAGTTGTCATATTCTTATATATCAGGACGTGTAGACGCCAGATGTTGTTGCTGATGTTATCGTGATACTATTGGCATAGACACAGACAGTTACAACCGGAGAAATTAGATTTAAAACGAGGAATTCATTTGTTGTGTTACTGGGTGAATAGATAAAACGATTAACCCCCTCAGGACCACATGGACCTTTCCTCTGCTAAGTTCACTGCCAGAGTTCCCCTTCCTAGGAAGACTAAGTTTGTGTAGTGGTGACCCTTGGTAATACTGGAATGATGGGGAAAATAACAAAGAAAATAAATATTATCAAACATACTGAAATGTCGATTGTAAATAAATTTGATTAGATTGTAAGGCTCTATGGGGCAAGGCCTGATGTGAATGGGTTAAAAAAAAAGTGCTGCCAGAATATGTAGCGCTATATAAAGGCTCATACACACATGCGATTGCAGGGGTCAACCCGTGACGCACAATGTGTACGATCAATCGTTTGGATGACAATGGGCCTTTGTTGGCTGAAATGGGCATTCGGTTGATAATTTGCCGTAGAATGGGTGGGGGGTTGCTTGATTCTGGGGTTCATGGTTTTGACTGCTAAGGGACCTCCTGCCCACATTTTGGTACACTCCAGCAAATGTGGAAAGGTATGATATTGTGTACTTGTTGTAAAATTCCGCAAAATATAACATTTTTCAACAATGGTCGCAATGTGTGCCGAAGTTATGACCACGCCCAATATGCCCAACAATGAATCTGCAATTTAATACATACAGTATTGTTTTATAGGAAAGAATACGCCCAATACTTTCAAGCATTAGCATATTAGAAGTCACCTTGGAATAAGGGACCTTTACTAAGGGATCCGCAGAGTGACATCTGACATTCTCATTCCTGATTGGCGATGGCGTAAATGCGATTTTCCTGTAAATAAAAATACACAGTGAGATGATTATGTAGGTGGTGGGATCCCGTAAAGTGAGACCGTTACTATCTCATCACAGCAGTTAAATTATAGTGGGTTTAGTTGACCCAAAAAAAATGCAGTCTCACCCTGGAAAGCTTAAGCCCCAAACCAAGACAGTGGGATAAACCACACTACCAAAAATTACAACATAAAACATGCATAGGGTTATTTTAATACAAGTTCTTATCGTTAAAATGTGATAATTTTGCCCCAACCAATCAGATCTTATTTAACATTTGAAAGCTAACATTGATTGGTTGGAGCACAATTGAACTACTTTTAACGATAGAACTTTATGAATCTCCCTGATGGTTGGAAGGTTATGAGTAAAGGATGAGATAGACCTGGCGAAGGCGGTTTAGCCACTTTGTGAGTTGCACAAACGAACACTATCAGGCTCACTCCCCCAGAGCCGCAGCACAGATTTTAGGAGTTAAAGTCACGCTAACCGATCATGTCAATCACAAGGACACCTCCTAATACTTCCACCCCTTTTCTCAAGCGAACATTGCGGTCTTCTTCCAAATTAAAAATGTTTCCACATTTCTCCGGTCACTATTCCCCCCAACCCTCTTTGCCAGCCTGCTAGTTAAATCTGCACAGTTTCTCTGTTTAACCACTCCTCACCCCTCCTATCTCTTCGCTGCCCCATCTGGTTCCGTAAACGTATGTCTGCAATAGCTAATCACTTGCAGCACGATCCTTGTATGTACTCTTCTAGCTGGGTTGTTAAAACAGAAGAGGTGCGTGAGGGTGATGGGTAAAACCGTTAACGACACCGGAGCTGCAAATACGTAAGTGTACGGAGGGAGTGGTTTTTTTTTTACTGATATTCCTGGTTACTGTAGTAGTGAGCATGCTGTATAGGAATATTTTTACAGTTGGATCCCATAGGGGTCCATGGGAGAGATATTAGATGTATACTAACAAGATATTTAAAGCTATATTATCCTACTGCATTCTGGCAGAGCAAGCTGGCTCCTTCTCATGCAGTCAATCAAGGCTGTGACAACTCACATCAAAACCAATGATTGACAGTGTTTCCCTGCTGCTTCCTGCACATGCATATAAAAGTCAGGGGAGGCATATAAAAGGGAGGGGAGGCAGATGAAAGAAGAAGTTAATCAATTAAATATCTGGTTACAAATACATGTAATAACTGGTTAAAAGTATAGAGTTGGGATTGTGGCACACATAAAACTGAGTTACCAGTTTTGGTTTAAAGGACAACTACCCCCATAAGAACATCTTTTAGAAAGAATGGTCCTTCTTAAAATATGTTACATATATAATACTTTGTTCTATGAATTCATACTGTATAGCCTGCTATGCGTCTGGGTGCTATAGCAAAATGAGCCATTAGTAAGAGAATTGTATGAGCATTTTACTGAGGCCTGGCATGCCTCAGCAGAGGCGACCAGCCCAGGGGGATGAACATTCAGTCATCATTGGCTGTTGATGTAAACTGTCCAAAATATAACTGGACAGGTACTAACTGGAATAACAGGAAGCAAAAACAGGGAGAGGAAAGGGCATTGTGCAAGGATTTAGGTTCTAGACTTATATATTTCACATTTTCAAACTATTACAGTTAGGTTTTGGGGGGTGAATTACATGTATGTAAGTTTTATATTTGGGTCTGGGGAATTGCCCGTTAGCAAGCAAATGGCCAGAGTACCATTACCATAGAGATACAAAAGGCCAAAGTTCCATTGCCATAGAGAAGTTAATGGCCAGAGTACCATTACCATAGAGATACAAAAGGCCACATTTGCTTCTCTATGGTAATGGATCTCTAGCCTTTTTCTTCTCTATAGTAATGGAACTCTGGCCATTTGCTTCTCTATGGTAATGGAACTCTGTCCTTTTGTATCTCTATGGTAATGGAACTCTGGTCATTTGCTTCTCTATGGTAATGGAACTTTGGCCTTTTGTATCTCTATCAGCAAATGGCCAGAGTCCCATTACCATAGAGAAGCAAAAGGCCAGAGTCCATTACCATAGAGAAGCAAAAGGCAGAGTTCCATTACCATAGAGATACAAAAGGCAAAGTTCCATTACCATAGAGAAGCAAATGACCAGAGGTCCATTACATAGAGATACAAAAGGACAGAGTTCATTACCATAGAGAAGCAAATGGCCAGAGTTCCATTATATAGAGAAGAAAAAGGCTAGAGATCCATTACCATAGAGAAGCAAATGGCAGAGTCCCATTACCATAGAGAAGCAAAAGGCCAGAGTACCATTACCATAGAGAAGCAAAAGGCAGAATTCCATTATCATAGAGATACAAAAGGCCAAAGTTCCATTATCATAGAGAAGCAAATGGCCAGAGTTCCATTACCATAGAGATACAAAAGGACAGAGTACCATTACCATAGAGAGCAAATGGCCAGAGTTCCATTACCATAGAGAAGAAATGGTCAGAGTCCCATTACCATAGAGAAGCAAATGGACAGAGTCCCATACCATAGAGAAGCAAATGGACAGAGTTCCATTACCATAGAGATACAAAAGGCCAAAGTTCCATTACCATAGAGAAGCAAATGGCCAGAGTACCATTACCATAGAGATACAAAAGGCCAAAGTTCCATTGCCATAGAGAAGTTAATGGCCAGAGTACCATTACCATAGAGATACAAAAGGCCAGAGTTCCATACCATAGAGAAGCAAATGGCCAGAGTACCATACCATAGGATACAAAAGGCCAAAGTCATTGCCATAGAGAAGTTAATGGCCAGAGTACCATTACCATAGAGATACAAAAGGCCAGAGTTCCATTACCATAGAGATACAAAAGGCCAGAGTACCATTACCCAGGGAAGCAAAAGGCCAGAGTTCCATTACCATAGAGAAGCAAAAAGCCAGAGTCACATTACCATAGAGAAGCAAATGGCCAGAGTTCCATTACCACAGAAGAAAAGGCTAGAGATCCATACCATAGAAAAGCAAATGGCCAGAGTCCCATTACCATAGAGAAGCAAAAGCCAGAGTACCATTACCATAGAGAAGCAAAAGGCCAGCAGGTTCCATTACCATAGAGAAGCAAAAAGTCAGAGTTACATTACCATAGAGAAGCAAATGGCCAGAGTTCCATTCCATAGAGAAGAAAAGGCTAGAGAGCCATTACCATAGAGAAGCAAATGGCCAGAGTTCACATACCATAGAGATACAAAAGGCCAGAGTACCATTACCATAGAGAAGCAAATGGCCAGAGTTCCATTACCATAGAGATACAAAAGGCCAGAGTTCCATTACCATAGAGAAGCAAAAGGCCAGAGTCCCATTACCATAGAGAAGCAAATGACCAGATTACCATTACCATAGAGATACAAAAGGCCAGAGTTCCATTACCATAGAGAAGCAAAAGGCCAGAGTCCATTACCATAGAGAAGCAAATGGGCAGATTTCCATTACCATAGAGATTCAAAAGGCCAAAGTTCCATTACCATAGAGAAGAAAATGGCCAGAGTACCATTACCATAGAGATACAAAAGGCCAAAGTTCCATTACCATAGAAAAGCAAATGGTCACAGTACCATTACCATAGAGATACAAAAGGCCAGAGTACCATTACCATAGAGAAGCAAATGGCCAGAGTTCCATTACCATAGAGATACAAAAGGCCAAAGTTCCATTACCATAGAGAAGCAAATGGCCAGAGTACCATTACCATAGAGATACAAAAGGCCAAAATTCCATTACCATAGAGAAGCAAATGGCCAGAGTACCATTACCATAGAGATACAAAAGGCCAGAGTACCATTATCATAGAGATGCAAATGTCTAGAGTTCCATTACCATAGAGATACAAAAGGCCAAAGTTCCTTACCATAGAGAAGCAAATGGCCAAAGTACATTACCATAGAGATACAAAAGGCCAAAGTTCCACTACCAACAGAACAAATGACCAAGTACCATTACCATAGAGATACAAAAGAGAGCGTTCCATTACCATAGAGATACAAAAGGCCAGAGTCCCATTACCATAGAGAAGCAAATGGCCAAAGTACCATTACCATAGAGATACAAAAGGCCAGAGTTCCATTACCATAGAGATACAAAAGGCCAGAGTTCCATTACCATAGAGAAGCAAATGGCCAAAGTACCATTACCATAGAGATACAAAAGGCGAGAGTTCCATTTCCATAGAGATACAAAAGGCCAAAGTTCCATTACCATAGAGATACAAAAGGCCAGAGTTCCATTACTATAGAGAAGCAAATGGCCAGAGTTCCATTACCATAGAGAAGCAAATGGCCAGAGCCCCATTACCATTATTTGGTATGTTCGGTTGTTTAATTTCAATTGTTATTTTTATTGTTTTCTGCAGGTGTTTTAGCCAATGATGGAAAGGTTACCGGTAGTCTTACTGCTTAATAGTCCCCTAATGGCTCAGTAAGTGGCTATTAAAATTATATGATTCTTTTACTGCCCATTATAAAACCACCCACTATTATGTTACTATGAAGTGTATTTTAGAAGTACAGCATACTGCCTGTAACATCTACATGTTTAGTAATACTGTTTCTTAAGGCATAGAGGCAAGCTGGGAAAAAGGGGCAGTATCAGGAAGTAAGCTAGGGAATAGCATGGGATGAGAAAGTGTGATGTACCTGTTGCTCTGTTTGAATAATCAAGTTCCCTCTACATTCCAAGTGTTTTTTCTTGCTCTTGAACAATATAACAAGGGAGACATAACACTGCCTAGATGGAGGCATTTCATTAGTCCAGATTAGCTACTTACCTCGCTTTAATGCCCTAGGGCTTCCTGCTTCACTGTGATTCCGACAGTCTGACTCGGAGGTATGTGAAATCGACCGAGAACTCTCCTCCCCTCCGATCCAGATGAATCCTCCAAAGGACTTGTGCTTATCTGAGTCGCTTTCTACATTGCAGAACAGGTAAAGCCCAAACATTCATTTTACAATATTTAGGGGATCAGTAATCCAGACAATATGACTGCTAATGGGGTGCATTATTACTAACAGTTTTGCTATTACACACACTACCTGAATTTCATTAGAAGAAAAAATCACTAGACAGCTGATATACTATGCACAGAATGTAATTACAAACGAAAGAGGATTAATAAATAGCGTTTGTCTATAATATTCCAACGGGGCACTTACAGTAGTCACTACTGTACATATTAGGGTAGAGGTTCCTTTCAGACAGTTCTACACCAAGATGAGAAATTAAAGGAGAACTAAACTCAAATTTTTATAATCCCCCATAAACACAAATAAACTGTTAAATACTAATCTAGTAAATTGCATTAAAGTTCATGTAAGCCTCTGAAGAACTGGAGGAAGAAACTGTGTGTATGCACAGTGTCTGTGACCCACCCCATCACCTGAGTCACATGGTCCCTTGCTTAATCAGTTCTTTAAAAGGATTGGCTTGAGACTACTAGTGGGTGTGACCAATGTAAGAAGTTTCTGCCATAGCTTAGGAATGAGCATGTTCAAAGAACATAATGGTCATTGACCAAACTGTGTGATATTTCAGTATAATGCTGGGAAGTAATGCACAAACTGATTGTTAGTATGGTAATTTTCCTGCTCCAACATCAAAATGAAAGGTAAGACACAAATTACTGGTTTGAGTCAGGGTGCTCTGCCTTCTGATTCAGTGTGTTTGATGTTTTAGTTGTCCTTTAAATGAAAAAACGGCACCCCTACCCTAAGGCTAGGGTTACAACTGATGGCTGAGACTCAGCCAATCACAGACGCAGAGGCCGGTCAGCAGAGGGAGGTGGGTAAGTGCATTTATGGGCTGTTTTAGCACTTTTAAACCTAGCAGTTAGGGTTCGGGGGCTTGCTTACCAACATTTTTTGGGGGCAAATAGATCCATCCAACCGGCAAGGGACCCGGGGAGGGAGGGAGGGAGGGAGAGCTCCACTGAGCCTGCCAGGTCCTCTTAGAGAAGCAGGAAATATCGGGCACCGGATTACTCATAGAGAAATGCAGTAATGTACTGTAACTTTGATTAACTACACATGGGCATATTGTAAATATAATAAATAAAAGTAGTTTTCAACCTTCACATTTCCTGACAGAATAGTTTTCCGGTTTCCCGTTTTGTTGTTATGAATTTCACAGCCGCACAAGAAATAACAGAAGCAGTTTGCAAAATCACTAACAAAATCTTAGAATTTTTCTACTTTTCGATTCGTGTTAAGAAAGGCGTGTAAAATGCGTTTCAGATACAAAAAAGAACCGTTACCCCTTTCAAAGTGGTGTAAACCGGAGTTGATATTCTTATATATCAGAGACGTGTAGACGCCAGATGTTGTTGCTGATGTTATCGTGATACCTATTGGCATAGACACAGACAGTTACAACGGAGAAATTAGATTTAAAACAGAGAATTTCATTTGTTGTGTTACTGGTGAAATATAAAACGATTAACCCCTCATGGACCACATGGACCTTTCCTCTGCTAAGTTCACTGCCCAGAGTTCCCCTTCTGGAATCTAAGTTTGTGTAGTGGTGACCCTGGTAATACTGGAATGATGGGGAAAAGTAAAAAAGAAAATAAATATATATCAAACATACTGAAAGGTCGTATTTGTAAATAAAATGATTAGATTGTAAGCTCTATGGGGCAAGGCCTGATGTGAATGGGTTAAAAAAAAAATGCTGCCAGAATAGTAGCGCTATATAAAGGCTCATACACACATGCGATTGCAGGGGTCAACCCGTGACGCACAATGTGTACGATCACTCGTTTCGGATGACAATGGGCGCTTTGTTGGCTGAAATGGGCCTTCGGGTTGATAATTTGCCGTAGAATGGGTGGGGTTGCTTGATCTGGGGTCATGGTGACTGCTAAGGGACCCTGCCCACATTTGGTACACTCCAGCAATGTTGGAAGGTATGATATGTGTTACTGTTGTAAAATTCGCCCACAATATACATTTTTCAACAATGTCGCAAGTGCCGAAAGTTATGACCACGCCCAATATGCACACATGAATCGCAATTTAATACAATACAGTATTGTTTATAGGAAAGAATACGCCCAATACTTCAAAGCATTAGCATATTAGAAGTCACCTTGGAATAAGGGACCTTACTAACGGGATCCGCAGTGACATCTGACATTCTCATTCCTGATTTGGCGATGGCGTAAATGCGATTTTCCTGTAATAAAAAATACACAGTGAAGATGATATGTAGGTGGTGGATCCCGTAAAGTGAGACCTGTTACTATCTCATTCACAGCATGTTAAATTATAGTGGGTTTAGTTGACCAAAAAAAAATGCAGTCTCACCCTGGAAAGCTTAAGCCCCAAACCAAGACAGTGGGATAAACCACCTACCAAAAATTACAACATAAAACATGCATCAGGGTTATTAATACAAGTTTTATCGTTAAAAATGGTGCTAATTTTGCCCCAACCAATCAGATCTTATTTAACATTTGAAAGCTAACATTGATTGGTTGGAGCACAATTAGAACTACTTTTAACGATAAGAACTTTTATTGAATCTCCCTGATGGTTTGGAAGGTATGAGTAAAAGGATGAGATAGACCTGGCGCAAGGCGGTTTAGCCACTTTGTGAGTTGCACAAACGAACACTATCAGGCTACATCCCCCAGAGCCGCAGCACAGATTTTAGGAGTTAAAGTCACGCTAACCGATTCATGTAATCACCAGGAACCTCCTAATACTTCCACCCCCTTTTCTCAAGCGACACTTGGTCTTCTTCACAAATTAAAAATGTTTCCACATTTTTCTCGGTCAACTATTCCCCCCAACTCTTGTCCAGCTGCTAGTTAAACTTCTGCACAGTTTCTCTGTTTAACCATCCTCACCTCCTATCCTTTCGTGCCCATCTGGTTCCGTAAACGTATGTCTGCAATAGCTAATCACTTGGCAGCAGCGATCTTGTATGTACTCTTCTAGCTGGGGTTGTTTTAAACAGAAGAGGTGCGGGAGGTGATGGGTAACACGTAAACGACACCGGAGTGCAAATACGTAAGTGTACGGAGGGAGTGGTTTTTTTTTACTTGTACTTCCTGGTTACTACGTAGTAGAAGATGCTGATTATAGGAATATTTTTTACAGTTGGATCCATAGGGGTCCATGGGAGGGATATTAGATGTATAACTAACCAGATATTTAAAGCTATATTATCCTTACTGCATTCTGGCAGAGCAAGCTGGCTCCTCTCTCCATGCAGTCAATCAAGGCTGTGACAACTCACATCACAACCAATGATTGACAGTGTTTCCCCTGCTGCCTTCTCTGCACATGCATATAAAAGTCAGGAGGCATATAAAAGGGAGGAGGCAGATGGAATAGAAGTTATCATAAATATCTGGTTACAAAAACATGTAATAAACTGGTAAAAGTAGCAGTTGGGATTGTGGACACATAACTAGTTACCAGTTTTTTGGTTTTAAGGACAACTCCACCCCATAAGAACATCTTTTAGAAAGAATGGCCTCTTTAAAATTGTTAATATATCATACTTTGTCCTATGAATTCATTACTGTATGCCTGCTATGCGTCTTGGGTGCCTCATAGAAACTGAGCAATTTAGAAAATGTACTGAGCATTACTGAGCCTGGGCATGCTCAGAAGAGGCAGACAGGGGATGAACATTCAGTCATTGGCTGTGATGTTAACTGTCAAATCTATAACTGACAGTTACTAACTGGAATAACCAGGAAGCAAAAACAGGGGAAACAGGGCATTGTGCAGGATTTCAGGTTAGACTTATATATTTCACATTTCAAACTATTACCGTTTAGGGTTTTGGGGGGTGATTAACCTGTATGTAAGTTTTCATTTTGGGTCTGGAATTGCCCTTTAAGCAAGGACATGCCCTTTAACTTAATTATAATATTATATGTTAAATCTTTAGTCTTTGTTACAGATCTCCCAGTTTAGTTTAATAAACCCGGGATTTTTGTGGATAAGAACAAATTAAAGTAGGAGAAGGAAGAATATACCAAGAACATCCCTTTTTTTTGAGATGAGAGATCTCAGCACTGAATTATTTGGGACAACGTGAAATGCATTTCTGTGCTGTTAGAGGAATATAAATGAGAACAGATGATGTTCGTCATATTAAATAAAAAAAACCCTCATGGTATGTGAGGCTTGTAAAATAACAAAGAACTATCCTAATAACCCCAACACACAGAAAGAAAATTGCAAAGTATATTAAAAATACTAAAATAGCCAAAGAATTATCAAGTAATTACCCAGATGGAAATCGTGCAGTGGAGGTGTTGGGGGTTTGGAACAAGATGGGACCAGCCCCGAGATTTGGCCTTCTCTGGTATCATAGGAAAATGATATTCCATTACAACCAGTACCATCTTCTGGAAAATACTACTCTCACAATCAAATCAAGTCAGTCTCCTGAGGCCTGAATGGCTTCACCATACTTATAGCATTTCGGTTTTTCCCGAACATTCTGTCTGAGCTCATTTGTGGCTGACTGAGGTGCTTCCTCGCTAAAGCTTCATTGATACTTAAAATATTGGGCGTTTGTGCTTTGGAGAAGGTAGGTTGGTGGCCCTGTTCAGGGTGTCGAACATTTGCCTCCAACTGTTGGCGTGGAGGTTGCTATCATGGTGAGAATTTGGAATAGTATCAGTGAAAAGAATGAATTGTTCAATTCAGGCAATATTGCTTGGTTCATCTGAAGATTTGTCCAGCTTTGCCCTTTGACTTGAAAACGTAAAATATTTTTTTCCATTAAAGTTATTTTGAGGGCTTTTTTGCAAGCCTCTCTGGAAGGTGAACTTTGGCAACCGGTCACTGTTTTGCAGGTCCAGACTTTCATCTTCACAAGCAGAATTACTATTTCTGACGTTAGGTAGAGATCCTCCCCCGATCTGCTGTTCCATTGCCTTCATCTGAGGCCTGACAGGATAGTGCAGATAGACACCTACCATAGTTTGAGTTCTCTTAATGTCTTCATCAGAGCTCCAATCACTGATACTATACTAGGAATGTCAGGGACATCCTCCCCTACATAGAGCGTGTTAGCGATGTCTGGTCCTTAAGGTCCTTTTGCCAATGGATATTAGGGGCCTTTTCTTTTATGGAATTTTCTGTATGAACAAAACAATAATACATCTATGATGATCATTACATTTACATTATGGATGTTTACCTTAATTAATGCAAGCTATTAGAACTAACAGTATAAATGTAAAACCATATCTACACCTTAAATTAACCTAAGAAAACAAAGGTACAGACCACATCTTCCAAAGAACAGTAATCGGACAATCAGTCCATGATGCTTGGAGCTGACTTCTCCAGCTCCAAAGGTTTAGACTGATACTACAATATAATCTACTTTGCTCTGGTCTGCACATAGCATGACATGAAGGACCATTTAGCATCTTTTTTAAAGTTGTTCCTATAACATTGGTCACGCAGCTATGAGAGTATTTGTGGTAAACAGCCTATAGCAATATTTTCTTTCTTTTTCAGTTGTATAACTGGAATGCCCAGTAAATGGTAACCTGACTTTGAAGCAGCTTCCAGTGAAAGATGCTATTATGTGGACATCTATCACCCGACACCAGCTATTTTTAACGGCCTTTGACCTGTGATCTGGCACCTGCTTGAGAGAATCATATGTCCAAGGGTCACTGACAGCTGCATGGCAAGGGGCACCTCATACTATATGTGAAAAAACCAATCTTTCCTTTTCATACTACAAAGGGTAATACAAAAATGGGCATTATAAGAAAGAATCTAGAGTGCCCTTGCCAGAAATCTGGACTAAAATGTATTAATGTAGAGGGGTGACTCCCGAGTTTTTAAAGGACAACTCCACCCTCATAAGAACATCTTTAGAAAGAATGGCCTCTTTAAATATTTGATATATCATAGTTTGTCCTATGAATTCATTACTGTATGCCTGCTATGCTTCTGGAGGGGCTCTTGGAAACTGAGCAATTTAGAAACCTGTAATGAGCCTGTACTGAGCCTGAGCATGCTCAGAAGAGGTAGACAGGGAATTAACATTCAGTCATTGGCTGTGATGTCAACTGTCAAATCCATAACTGACAGTTATAACTGGAAGAACCAGGAAGCAGAAAAAGAACAGGAAACAGGACATTGTGCGGATTTCAGGTTAGACTTTATATTTCACATTTCAAATATTACCGTTTAGGGTTTTGGGGGGTGATTTACCTGTATGTAAGTTTTCATTTGGGGCTGGACTGCCCTTAAGCACAGAACTAATTGTGTATAGTTATTTTGCAAAGTACAAATGTTTGTATAATTATTTAATTATGTCCAGCAAATAAAACGAATAGAAAAACAAGAGGCGTTGCTGACCGTAAAGTTCAATTAAGCTGGATGCATACGCTAGAACCAAAGAATAAGGGTAATTACATGAGCTCCGCTGGTTCTAAAGGTTTCCTGCTTCACCGTGTCTCTCATCTAACTGGGGGCTTTCGCTCTGTTCTGGAAACAGCGAACGTCAGGCTGCTCAGTCTCTGGCCTTTGTGGGCTTCTGGGAGTTGCCGGCTGCAGATTTTTTCCCTGTCATCTCTGTGTAATGAATGATAGGAATATGGAATTATGGGACATCTTAATACTGAGACATTGGTAGATGACAATGTACATAGTTTTACATGGCGTTCTCAGAAGAATGTTGGCATTACTCGTTTATTTATTTAATGTTGTTTTTTTTATTTGACCCCTGACTAAATTTCTGACTAATCTGTGGGGCAAGCATGCTGGGTAATCACTATGAGGCAGAACTTGAAGAGGGAATTTCCCACCATGCAATTCACACATACCAACTGTCACCATTCCAATTATAGCAAAACAGCACATAACACAAGAGTTTATGATAATAAGGCACTTGATGATAGCTGAAATGTAAGATGGTTCAGACTGGATATCTAAATAAATAGGGGACAGATCAACAAAATAATGGTACAGTGATAGTTTGGAAGAATTATAGTTTCCAGTAATTTGCGATTATTTATTTCAATAAAGGGGAACTGTGGTGATTTAGGTAAATTGACAGGAATTGCTTTCCTGAGGTATTTGCAATTTACTTTAATTATTTTCTTACATAGTTTTGAAGATATTTACATTTTTATGTGTGATCTGGTAGCAGCATCAACACCTCCCCTGCACCTCTGCTTGAAACAAGTGACAGTCCCTCTTCCCTGTGTCTCTCCTCTGCGTTGCAAGCCTCCCTTGCCCCTTCCCTTGCAGCACCCCAAGGCCCCATCCCACTCATGGGCCCAATGGCCCCTCCCACTCATGGGCCCAATGGCTCCTCCAACTCATGGGCCCTTTCCCTTAGAGGAACCCCTTGGCCCTTTCATTTGCAACCCTACTGGGCCCCGCCCGCTCGTGGATGCCATGGCCCCTCCCCCACTCATACTCAGACCCATTCCCCCCCTTACAGAAAACTGTGTGAAATGGGTACACATGGGCATAGTTTTTTCAGCCCAATCGACCGATACTTCTGGTCGATCAGCAGCATTTTTGTGCTGCGGCTCGACCGTTGTTGGTCGACCGTTCGTCCGAATGAGACTATCGGACTTTGTGTAATCACGGCTGATTGTCTAGTTCCCTATGGGATTTGTCCTGGCAGCTTTCGATCTGGCGAACGGTCGGTCGCGTGTGCACCAAGTCTTACAGGCAGAGTGAAAATCATCTACATTCTGTCTGATTCTGGCTCTGCATGGATGTTTTACACAGTTTTCTGTAGAAGGGTATGGGTCTGAGGTGGGTCTGAGTGGGGGAGGGTCCACGGGGCCCGTGAGGGGCCATGGGGGTGGCATTACACTACTACTTCTCAGTAAATCCCTTAGTGAAGAAACAGACAGAGCAGGAAGGATGGGGGCTAAGCAGCCCACAGCACCAGCAGGGGAAACATCTGCACTGTAAAGAACATGAGGAATCAGTGCACTACTGATAGGTCTCAAAATGGAGGGGGAGGACTTCCGGTGTTCCCCACATGCACTGTTATATGCAGCTGTGTGCCGAAGCGAGGGTGGAGGAGCAGCCTCGAATGTCATCTGAATGCCTCCCACCCCTTAACTTTCTGATCAGAGATTTGCACATATCTTGGGCTGTACAGAATTTTAAAGGTAGGAACCTGACATTTCATTAAAATGACCTTGTTGGAGACCACAATTCCCTTTAAGATACCCTTAAGATGAGTATTGCATTGGGCTGTGTGTTTTTAGAAGTAAGTGATTTAATATCGCGATGCTTTTAATTCTATTTGCTGTCACACAAATCACAACGGAATTACTGCAAGAAAAATGTTTAAATCATTCCCCCTCTTGAATTGAATAAGCCAAAAAGTTTAGCACTGACTAATTAACTGTACACTTGCTTTTATCATTCTTCAAATAATGAAGGGAATTAGGGTTTAGCATTGGCGCCATAACCATGTTACCTGGTAACCTTGAACGCAGGGATATTATTCTTCATTACAACTTCTATTGATTAGACGCAGGTTTTGGTTCTCAAGTTCCAACAAACAAAAAGAAAATATGTCAAGTTCTTTAGGTCAAAATTGGGAGGAACAAGAATTCAACAATTAAATACATCGGGGGAAGTCCCTAACCCGATCTCCAGTGGAATGGTTCCATCATTTGCACATGTCTCACATATGGGTATCCGTACTGCTCTAATGTCACTAATAAAGTTATTTCCTGTGGTTTAAGACCTCAACAAGGTGTACGTCACCACACAAGTTTATAATGAACGAAGACAGTTTAACCCAGAATGCATTTCTCAGGCTCCACTTTTCCAAACGTATTTTTAATTATAAATCAAGCGACACCTACCTCTCTCAACTTTCCAGTTACCAATCTGATTTTTGCTGCCTTGTCCTCAATATCTTTGCTTCTTGTAATCGTAATTGCCTCTAGAAACAAGTTCCACACCAGAAATTCAAAGTCCATGAGACCATAGGAAATAAAAATTATATATATGCGTACATTAGAGATAAAGCTTCTCACCTGATCTTCAAGTTCCTGTTCCAAAGAGTGTAATGTCTTCTTTCTCCTGCACCAACACCTTCTAAATCTTGGCTTTTCTGGAACCATTTTATTTCCGATTCGCTGGTCTGAACATTAGCTGTTTCAGCTTTTCCTCCATAATCTGAACCTGATTGAAAAGGAAGAAATCTTTTTAGAGTAGTAAAATGGAGAGTAAGGGAATAATATTTATTATATTTTATACATGGTGTGATCACTGCTTGATTTTCTATAGTTGTTGCAACCCTAAGGATACTTGCAGGCGAACAGCAGGTTGCGTTTGTTGAAAGTTTCCCGACGGTCGCTGCATACATAAAATATTTCTCTAGCGGCAACACCTGGAACCGCTTCATTTAGCCATTCCTTTTAGCTGGGTACACACGAATAATATTTTGTACCGAGCGTTCACTACAAATAAACGCTCGGCGGGACAAATGTCTGTTGGTCGCACGATCGCACCATCGCCCATGATTTACCAACGACCCGTTTGTCCGAAATTAGATTTTTTGCCCCAAACAATCAGTACATGGTATCAGTCAATTGGGCCGAAAAATCTGCCTGTGTGACCCAGCCTAAAAAACAACAATAACTACACAGAGATTGCTGTTTAAATAGAATCATCCTCTCTTTGTATCAATCTAGTAATTAGGTTCAGGAGATACAGGCCGGGAAATTCTCCCTATGTTCTTGTTTTAAATCTGAACGTGGCGAACGTTATAAATAATGGTCTCAGAGGTGGGAGCATAGACGGATTTTCCATAAGGCTGGGAAGGTAATTTACTATGCCATGGACATGGCATAGTAATAGCAATGGACATGGCATAGTAAATAGCCACGTGGACATGGCATGAAATAGCACATGGACATGATAGTAAATAGCCACGTGGACATGGCATAGTAAATAGCCACATGGACATGGCATAGTCATGCCAATGTGTACTGTGTGTGTGTGCCAAGCATATTGCCCATTTCTCTGTGCCAGCATATTGCCCATTTCTGTGTGCCAAGCACATTGCCATTTTGTGTGCCAAGCACATTGCCCATTTCTGTGTGCCAAGCACATTGCCCATTTCTGCGTGGCAAGCATTTTGTGTAAAAATATAAAATTTAAACTATTCATTATTGTTGTATAAAATGCAAAGTGGGTGTGGCCTTGGGGGGCATGAAAATTTGTGCGCGCTACAAGCGGCACTGACACTCACTTCATGTTATTTACATATATGGTGGAGTGGCTGGGGCATGGAAAGGGGGGGGGCCATAAAAATTTGCCATTGTAGGGATTTTGTTAATAGTTGCACTGACTGGGGGGATTATATAGAAAGGGAACAAACCTTTTGCCTGAGCTATTTATCTGCATCAACAATATAAGATTTTGCTGCTCTACGCAGTAAGATAAAATCTCATTGGCCGTTAAGGTATATTGTTACTTATTAAAAACCCAATACCTGAGGTAGTGACAAATGACAAAATGTACATGGCACATGATATCGTAATATTAGATCCCCTTTATCTAATGTAAAATGAATCTATATACTGTATCGTATGTGACCGATGTTTTCCAAACACATCAACACACAGAAACCTAAATTCAATCTGTTATCCTTGGCCTCCTTCCAGCAAGCCACTAAATATCCCCATGAAACCCCAGCAAAAAGGGAGTTCAGTCCTTCTGGTCCTTGTCCTTTTCAAAATTCTTAACTCGATTTAATTGTTTATCTGGGAAGGAAATGCTTTAAGTCTGACAAGTTTATTGTGGATCAACAGTAAAAAACGGAATATAAACCATGTCCCTCGTGACATAAACCCCCCCCCCCCCCCCCCCCGCTATCCTTCTAGTTTTTAAGCTGCATCTTATTTGCAAAGAGCCTAGTTTAATTGTTGGCAGCTTGTCTCTGTCCCGATGTTTAGAAAACAAACAGGGTTTATTCAATAAATGTTCTTATCGTTTAAAATGGTGCTAATTTGCCCCAACCAATCAGATGTTAGCTTTCAAATGTTAAAATAGATCGATTGGTGGGGCAAATTAGCACCATTTTAAACGATAAGAACATTTATTGAATCTCCCTGAATGGTAGTGAGAGAGCTGAGCGCCAATATGGGCCTGTGATAAGCTGTGCGCAATCTACTTTGCCAGATACAATCCATACTCATAACTTGTGAGCCTGCAATAAACATTGTAATCCAGTAAAATTACTCCCATGTAAACCAATTAAAGATCACATACCTATGACTGCAATGTACCCACACAGATTATTACTCTGAACCCTTGTACTATATATGTAGATTGTACAAAATATATTACATAGATTGTACTATTGTGATTGTACTATTATATATTATTATAGATTAATTCTATATATTTATTAGATTGTACTATTATATATATAGATTGTTACTATTATATTATATTAGATTGTACTATTATATATATATTATATTGTACTATTATATATTAGATTGTACTATTATATACTAGATTGTACATAATTATTATATAGATTGTACTATTATTATATTACATAGATTGTACTATTATATTAGATTGTATATGATATATTAGATTGTACTATAATAGATCTATATTAGATTGTACATTATATTTACATTAGATTGTACTATTATATATTATATTAGATTGTACTATTATATATTATATTAGTTGTACTATTATATATTAGATTGTTACTATTATATATTATATAGATTGTACTATTAATATTACATTAGATTGTACTATTATTATTACATTAGATTGTACTATTATATATTAGATTAGATTGTACTATATATATATATTAGATGTACTATATATATTAGATTGTAATATTATATATTATTTTAGATTGAATTATATATTTAATATTAGTATTGTATTGGATATACTATTAATTATATAGATGTACTATTATATTATTACTATTATATTGTATTAGATTGTACTATTTATTTTTATTAGATGTACTATATATATTTAAAACTATTATAATTGTATTAGATTGTATATTATATATTATACTATTATATATTGTATTAGATTGTACTATTAATATATACTAATTAATATTGTATTAGATTGTACATTATTATATTATACTATTATATTGTATTAGATTGTACTATTATATATTATACTATTATATATTGTATTAGATTGTACTATTATATATTATACTATTATATATTGTATAGATTGTACTATATATATTATACTATATATTATTGTATTAGATTGTACTATTATATATTATACTATTTATATTGTATTAGATGTAATATTATATATTATACTATTATATATTGTATTAGATTGTACTATTATATATTATATATATATTGTATGATTGTTACTAATTATTATACTATTATATATTGTATTAGATGTGTACTATTATATAATACTATTATATAATGTATTAGATTGTACTATTTTATATTAATTAGATTGTACTATTAATATTATACTATTATATATTGTATTAGATTGTACTATTATATATTATACATATTATAAATGTATTAGATTGTACTATTATATTTATATTAATTGTACTATTATATAGTATATAAGATTGTACTATTATATATTATACTATTATATAATGTATTAGATTGTACTATTTATATTATATTAGGGTACTATTATATATTATACTATTATTGTATTAGATTGTACTATTATATATTATACTATTATATAATGTATTAGATGTGTATATATTATATATATATAGATGTACTATATATTTATAAGATTGTACTATATATATTATACTATTATATAATGTATTAGATTGTACTATTTTATATTAATTAGATTGTTTACTTATATATTATACTATATATTTGTATTAGATTGTACTATTATATATTATATATTATATAATGTATTAGATTGTACTTTTTATATTATATTAGATTGTACTATATATTTATACTATTATATAGTATTGATTGTATTATTATATATTATATTAGATTGATACTTATATATTATATTAAGATTGTACTTTATATTATACTATTATTAATGTATTAGATGTATATTTTATATTATACTAGATTGTACTATTATATAAATATTAGATTGTACATTATATATTATATAAGATTGTACTATTATAGTATTAATTAGATTGTACTATTATATATTATATAAGATTGTACTATATATACTGTATTGTGAAAAACGATACAGTATTAGTAATTCCTTCTCTATTTCAGATAAGGGGTACTGGTTGAAACTGCATCGTTCGTCTGCCTGTTACCACCAGGATTTAAAAAATGATGACACACCACTTGGCGTGAGTGTAGAAAGAAATCCAGAACACAGTTTAGCACGGAGTTAATGCAGTTTTTCCATGGGAGAGGTTCATACTCAGGAGAGTGTAAACGAGGTGCAACCAAACTGGAAATCGTTAAATGAACATCGTAACTGAATCCAGGTGCTTAGTGGAAAGGGGAACACAACACAGATGCCTTGAATCCAGGAAGTACGATAAAGATCTTCGGTTCTTATTACCTGGTCGTACGCTTCTTTCTGATCGCCGGTTGGCACGGTAACCTGCCTCTCCAGTTGCTGCATCTGTATAAAAGAACAGGGGGGGGGGTTTAGGTTATCCCATGGGAATTGGGGCAAATCTTAGCCTCCTTATTGAAATCACTAGCTGGTGTATTAAGGAGAATAAAAATAAATATATTAAGGTAAAACAGTAATCCCATCCTGGATTGCTGCCTTAAAGGGCATGTTCACCCTTAACATTGCCAGTTACTTGCCCCAACCCCAACTGATATGTGATGCCCGGAGTCCTCGAGTATACCTTCAGCGCTATACCACAATCTACAGCCGCTGTCTTCACCTATAGACAAGCCCTGATCATCAGGAGACTTGTTGCGCCTCTTGTACACGGTTCACCCCAGGTCTT
The DNA here is from genome assembly GCA_019447015.1 of Hymenochirus boettgeri. Classification (NCBI taxonomy): domain Eukaryota; kingdom Metazoa; phylum Chordata; class Amphibia; order Anura; family Pipidae; genus Hymenochirus; species Hymenochirus boettgeri. Next base: position 4,313,406 of record CM033473.1, on the reverse strand, counting down.
AGAGCACAAGGTATAGACGCTGAGGCGGGTATACTCTGGAAAACCGGGACACAATGGAGCTGAACAGGGACTGGAAGACATGAAAAGACACATACAAGGATAACAATGAACAATGAGAAGAACAATGATTATATGAAAAGGCAAGAAACAAGACTTGACTACTGAAACTAGACTGGCTACTAGAAACATAGCTGGACCACCAGCTTGGCTAACCAAAACTATAACAGACAAGGGAGAAATAACTGAAACAGGCTTAAGTAGAACAGAGGAACCTGATTCGTTCAGGTTCAAATAAAGAAAATTTATCATGCAACCAGTCAGCATCTGTAAAATGAACATGCTCAAACATATAAAAAGCTCATTGAGCAGAGGGAGGACGGAGGAAGCAGATACCTTTGCCAGAAAGGAATAAAAATGAAATTAAATGTCTGGTTACCAAATACATGTAATAAACTGGTAACATAGCAGTTGGGATTGGGGGAAAAAAAAATAACTGACAGTCACCAGACAAGGTGGGGAAATCTCTTAGGGTGAGGCCACACTATCACGTTTTCGTGCGTTTGTGCCTGCGTTTTATGTTCGTGATTGCGCCCCAAATTTTTGGTAAAATGGAAATCGCGGGAGGAAAGCAAAAAATCCTGCATGCGATTGGCGGCCATTAGCCTTTTGGTAACGCGAGCGTTTTCATAACGCAAAAAGGCGCAACGTAAATTGCACAAGAATCGCGCCCAAAACTGCCTGCGGCGGAGAATGCTTGCGATTTTGTTTGCGATTCCTGTGCGTTGCAGTGTGGCCTCAGCCTTAATGTCCAGGGAAATACGAGGGAGGATACACACTAATACAGCTATAGAGAGAGTGAGAAAAAAAGGTTTGGAACCCAATGATAATCGCCCTGCCTACATTTTGTGAGAACAGGCAGCCAGGAAATAAGTGGAATGCGTTGGAACATATGTCACAGATGGAAAAACTTGCAAAGTCTGTTAACTTTGGTAGTAGAAGTGGAAATTCAGAAATTGAGAACTGAGAGATGTGATTGTAGTTTGCTGTGAAATCCAAGTCTAAACCTCCGAGGCTTAAATTCATTCACAGCCATGGGAACCGAACGGACAAAACAATAAAAAGCCGGATCGTTCAATGCAAAGTCTAAACCGTATTTATCATTTGAAATACTTGGTAATATGGTTGACTGACTGCAAGTGGGTAAGGGCATTGTGTAAGCTAAATGCCAACCCACCTCACAATAATCAAAGGGCAATGGAAATTTCACTCTAGTGACATGAATGGTCACTTACTTAAGCTAAAACATTTTCACTCCGTAGAGCTCACAGTATGAATAAACAAACCTTAGAACGGAGGATGGAAAGGTCTGATTAAAGTTCTAAGACCCAAACTCTGGAAACTAGAATCCCTGCCATGTTCCAAGTGCTACAACCATTAACTACATGCTGCCAGTCCATCCCTTTTATTAACCTGATGGGTTTTACCACTGGACATTTTAAAGGGCATGTTCACCCTTAAAACAAAAACGGGTCAACTGCTAGTTTTCGCTCCCAACCCCAGTTGATATATTTGCACTTTATTCTCTGCATTACCTAACCTGAGATTGAAGATAATTATTGTCCCCATTCTGGCCCTGCCTCCATGCTGTCAAATCAGCGGTGGCAACTGACATCACAGCCAATGACTACTGCTTTTTCCCCTGCGTTCCTTGCACATGCTAAGCTTCTAAAAAGCTCATGAGCAGAGGGAGGAGGCAGATACCTTGCCATAAAGGAATAAACATTGTTAATATCTGGTTACACAATACATGTAATCCACTGGTAAAAATAGCAGTTGGGGTTACGAAACAGTAAACTAACAAGTCACCAGATTTTGTTTACCAGTGAACATGCCCTTTAACCTTGCAGATTGAATCCTGAATATACCCAAGTCCACCTATTTGTATTATCATTACCTTCTGGACTAACAATTCCTATTTTCTTGAAAACTGGGGGGAAATTTGCCCCGATTTCCATCCTTTCATTTACATTTGTCTGAAAATTCTAAATCCATAGTAGTGAAAACTGTAATCAAAGAGAAGAAAGCAGCAACTGAAACAAAAATGCCACAATACCGGTTACTATTACATTCTTATATAAAACGTGGAATTCAATAGTCCTGAATAAACATAATATATATTTACATGCAAATAGACGGTATCGCGTTTGTGGCTTTCTGCTTCTTTCCCATGGCCTCCTACGGATGGCATGTCATTCTCCTTTCAAGCCTATGGAGATGCCTGACCCAGCAAAAGCTCTCCCAGTTACAAAGACCATGGGATAAAGAGAGGGTGATTCGCCACAATAAACTACTGCCACAATTTTCAGGTGGGGTACCATAGAGGAACGATGACCCCATGAAAGTTATGGTTGTAACTAGAGATGGCCGGACTTGCTGAAGTTCAGTTCGTTTTCCAACTTCTGAACTTCAGTAAAAGTCTGGAAGTTCGGAAACGAACCAAGTCAATGGGAGGAAATAGTTTGAAAAGTTTCGATAAATTACAGATAAAATACCAATGGTAACTTACTGTAAATGGCTTGTGCACCTGGGAAAGGGTCTGGGGAACACGTACATTTTACCAAATCTTTAAACACTAGCACGATTGGGCAATTGTCGAGTTTTTGCATGCCAAATTCTAGGGTTATTCGAGGCTTATGGCCAATTCGAGGGTACAAACGATACATTATTCGAGGGTTACCGAATTGAACGCTACATTGAGGGTTACCAATCAATGCATTTAAGAGTTAAGGAAATCGACATTGAATTTGAGGGGTACGAAATTGAACAGCTACTTGGGGTGGTTACCAAAATCAAAGGACTATTCAAGGTATATCTGTTGTATTCAATTAGATCAACTGGACTTGAAATGTAGTCTGAAGACGTTTCGCTAGTCATACGACGGCTTTCTCAATTCAGAATGACTTGTACAAGATCTGTGGCAATTATGTAACCTGGAAAATCCCAATTAGCATATACAAGCCAGGTGTTAAGGGGGTTGTGATTAGTAGTGGCTAAGAGGTGTTATAGGAACGCCCAGAGTAAGGTGTTAAAAACAGTTGTACATGGCAGACAGTTGGTGTCGAACTCCCCCACCTCTTTTAGGCTTGGTTTCTTTATTTTCACATAAATGGCTCCTTACACCTCTTGAACCAGTCACGTTCTTCGCCAGTATGTAACATTACAATCTTCAAGGTATGTTTTATACTAAATGCAGTACACGGCTGAGTTCCTGACCCGAGAATTGGCTATCTTTGCTGGCCCATACGTTGATGCAGTTGCTGTTTGGTCTCCCCCACATACAAATCAAGAGCATTCTTCACTGCACTGCACCGCCTATAGAGTGCTTTTCTTGTGTTTTGGTATTGGGTCTTTTGGATGTACCAATTGCTTGCCTCGTGGTTGTTCAGTTAAAGCAGCAGGGATACGATTGTTTTGAAATTCTTCTTAATTTCTCAGAGACCCCTGCTACATAGGGATGACCATGTTCTTCCTCCTGTCTTGCTTTCCACTTCATGTGGTATTTGTGTTCTTTTCTTTCCTTATATTCTTGACAAAGGCCCCAGTGGATACCCCACGTTTTTAAGGGCCTCTCTGAGAGATGTTTCATTTCTTTGACCTTGCCTCTGTGCGGACTTGAAAATACATTCAAGTCAGTTGATCTAATTGAAATACACAGATACCATGACCTGGATGAATGAGAACCTTCACCAAGCTACATCAAGGTTACAGAAATTGAACATACAGTCGAGTGTACCGGACACACACATTCAGGGTTTGTAGAAATTGACATTACATTCGAGGGTTATAGGATCGAGACTACATTCGAGGGTTACTGAAATCGAATGATACAATTGATTGGTTAACAAATCTAAGGAATATATTCGAGGTACCAAATTTGAACGTTACATTCGTGAGGTTACTGATTCGCAAATTCGGTAATTTAGCAAAATAGTCCGCAAACTAGTTTGAAGTTCTATAGTTCGGATAGTTTCAAAATTCGTCCGAACTCATAAAGTTCGGCACAAACTCTTGTCCATCACTAGTGTAACCATAAAAGTAGGAGACCGATTGAGATTAAAAAAAAAACACTTATCTGTAATTTAATGATCAAGTGGTTATTGGAAGTCACAGATATAGAATATCACATAAAAGGAAAATGGAAGGCGATCATCCATCCGGCCAAGCCCGATATGCCCTGAATAGCTACTAGTTCCCACAACCCATTGCAATTCATCATAAATTGTTATTTTTAGATATGACTTCTTTGAACCTACTCTGTTACACTTCTGGGAACTGACAATAAGAGAATGTGGCTGTTGTTTAGATATCATGGGGTGTCTTTGAACTTGCTGGCTATGGTTAAAAGGACACAGCTTCCTGTGCAACTTTCCTTGTCCAGATAACTTAGCGAGCACAATCCCAATGAGGGTGACAGTTCACTGCTTTCTTTTTCTTACTTGTCATAACATGATAATTAGACTTGCATACATTACTTCTACTACTAAGTTTTTCATGAAAAATTAAATAGTGAAACACTCGGAGAACCAAATGCCTATTGCACCAAACTTCCACACCATTCCACTGCTTTTATGCCCCATCTAACAAGGATTCAAAACAAGAATTGATGGGAATGAGAATCTTTTTTTTTAGCATCTCAAAAGAAACCAAATCTCGTTCAAAATGAAATAAATTAAATTCTCAGGCCCTATAATCTGCCGTAGTTTCCATTGAATTGAGACAGGCAAAGGCTTAGAAGAAGACAGTTAAAGGGAAAGTCAGTGAAAAATATTGTTTTTAAAATTCTTAGATTATAATACGACATACCTAATTATTCTACATATTCTCTCATTTTGAAAAATCAGTAGAATTTATACCCCTTGCTATTCCTGCTGTTGACATTAGTGAGCTGACATTTCAGTTTATTTAATATGGTCCTTCTTCTTCCAGAATGCACACAATCCTTGGAATGTTCCTAACAGTAATCTACTGATGGGCTGTGGATGGGTCAAACAGCTCAGCATCTCTACTGAGCGACGAATCAACCCAGGCGGCTGGGTCAAGGGCAAGACCATAACGGTCTCTATTAGGGGTCCATCAACAGGAAGTATATGTATTGCATATTTGCAAAACTCTGACACTTTATAAATATCCAGGTAAATATTATGAACAATTAGACCAATGGGTCGTATACAATATGGTTACCCGCTAGTCATTCAACACCAAATATAATCTATTTGCATTATGTTTGCAGCTCAAATAAGCACTGAATTATTCTGCAGCACTGAAAAAATGTATGCACATTAGGTCTTGCCTAAGAGATTACAGTCTATCACACAAAACTACATATCCATACAATCAATTTGTCTTTTGGACAAGCAAAAGGAAAAACAGAATAACTTACAGTAGATGTAGGTAGCCTTGAACCTATAGATCATGATTAATGGGCTAGTGGATGGAAACTGACACTGAACAACACCTTTCGGAAGGAAGGCACTTAATATAAAAGCAGTAATCTGTGTCTTACCTCGGTTTTGGGAAATTGACCTTTCTAACACGGGGTTTGTGTTTTTATTTCCCAGTATTCCAGTATCGCACAGTGTGGTCACTGACCATTATGTTCTTTACACATGCTCAGTAATAAAATACTGCAGAGGTAACTAACTTGTGTACCGCTGGTCACACCCACTAGTCGCCTCTAGCCAATCCTTTTAAGCGACAGATTAGGCAAGGGAGCATGTGACTGAGGTCAGGGGGGTGGCCAGTCATGTACATACACATAGTTAATTCATCCAGTTCATCAGGGGGAACATTTACTGTAACGTGACTAACTGCAGTGGGATTTTACATTTTATTGGTGTTTTTAGTGGGAGGTTTTCAGATTCTGGGTGTAAAAAGTGGGTTAGTTCTCCTTTAAAGTGTCTGTAAAGTTTAGTTAAGGGTGGGAAATTTCCCTTTAAGAAGCACCTAACTGGACCAACCAGGAGAGACATTTTAATGGAACTCTTCAGAATCCTAAATGGGAGAAAAAACTGGTGATCCGGGGCACAAGAAAGAATTATCAGACATTCTATGCATAGAGAACAGATTTAAAGGCCCACACACATGTTCGATAATGTCAGCCAATGTGCAGCTAATGTGTGTGCTTCCAATTGATCTGTCATCGCTACGCACTTTAAGGGTTTTTGATCCACTTTATGTCAACATATAGCGGGTGTGGTTGATTCTAGCTGGGGGAACGTCAATGGTAAGAACTGCTGGATGTTAAAACAAGGTTGCAGAAGTTAATAATTAGCAGCAACCAATGGGATGGTATCTAAACTGCAGTAACCCAGTAAAAGCAGTAAAAAGCTCTTTGTTGATGCTGAAAATTAATAGCACTGGCAAACTTTTACACCTGTAGTTGTATATAAGCATGCATACATGTTAAATCTACCTAAGGCACATGTTAATCTATCTAAGTACAGTTTAATTGCTATCAAGCATGCATACATGTTAAATCTAATAATGTTAATTCTATCTTAGTACATGTTAATTGAATCTATGCATGCATGCTGTTAAATCGATCTAAGTACATGTTAATTCTATCTTAGGACATTAATGCCATCTAAGCATGCATACATGTTAAATCTATCTAAGCAAATGTTCATTTTATCTAACATGTTAATTGCTATCTAAGCATGCGTACATGTTAGGAAATGTCATTCATTTAGGTATCATTCGGTCGGTTATCTTACAATCATGATGGGCTCTAATGCCTTGTATATGATTAGGCCAGCAGGTAAGTTGCCTAGAGCACGTATGGTGTTGTATAAATATGACATCTAGCAACACAGCAACGTGAATGAGAATGTACAAATGTTACAAAGAAAAACACATTTTAGGGGTAAACTCCAAATCGAAAGACCAAAGGCAGGAAGACTAACGACTGAACAACTGCCTGGCTTGATTTAGTTAATATTATGTACATATACAAAACTGATATATTATTCCTGATGACCTTGGACAGCCATTAGTTTCGCAAGTCCATAGTGACTTAGTCAGAGTCATTAGTGAGAATCCTGATATTAGATGCGGCCAATCATTGATTCACGACGGGACCATCCTGGACAGAAGTAATGAGTGTAATCGGGAACACCCCAGTGTAATCGGGAACACCCCATTGTAATGAGTGTAATCGGGAACACCCCAGTGTATCGGGAACACCCCAGTGTAAACCGGAACACCCCAGTGTAAACCGGGAACACCCAGTGTAACCGGGAACACCCCAGTGTAATCGGGAACACCCCAGTGTAATGAGTGTATTCGGGAACACCCCAGTGTAATCGGGAACACCCCAGTGTAATGAGTGTAATCGGGAACACCTCAGTGTAATTGGGAACACCCCAGTGTAATGAGTGTAATCGGGAACACCCCAGTGTAATCTGGAACACCCCAGTGTAATGAGTGTAATCGGGAACACCCCAGTGTAATGAGTGTAATCGGGAACACCCCAGTGTAATGAGTGTAATCGGAAACACCCCAGTGTAATGAGTGTAATCGGGAACACCCCAGTGAATTCGGGAACACCCCAGTGAATTCGGGAACACCCCAGTGAATTCGGGAACACCCCAGTGAATCGGGAAACACCCAGTGTTAATCGGGAACACCCCAGTGTAATGAGTGTAATCGGGAACACCCCAGTGTAATGAGTGTAATCGGGAACACCCCAGTGTAATTGGGAACACCCCAAACAGCTTGAAAAATGAAAAAAATATCCCAGTTCCTTATTTTTCCTGTTTAATTTTTTTTATTATTGTTCTAGTTCTTGCTTACTCTTACTGACTGTAACGGCCTCTGTAACATATGTTCAGCAGAAGGATTGTGTCTGCATCTTTGATCAAGTGTTTTATGACGAATAAGCGCCCAGGCTGTAAAGTTGATTTAAAAAGATGAACACACTACAGTGTTTGTTCTGTTCTGAATAATGTATAAAGCTAAAAGGTTGGGGGGGGGGAGAAAAAGCAACAAATGGAAAGCAGAAAAATATATTTATATAGGGTATATCTATTATTTATAGGAGTGGAAGACCAGAGTTGTGTGCTTACCTTGATAATACATGCTCTCCACATGCTTGTGAAGGTTCTCATTCATCCAGGTCATGGGATATCTGTAATATTCAATTAGATCAACTGAACTTGAAGATTAGTTCTTGAGACCCCTGCTACATATGGGATGACCATGTTCTTTCTCCTGTCTTGCTTTTCCCCTTCACTGTTGGTATTCGTGTTCTTTTCTTTCCTTCTACTTCTTTTGACAAAGGCCCAGTCTGGATATCCACAAGTTTTAAGGGCTCCTCTGAGATGTTTCATTTCTTTAGCCTTCGCCTCTGTGCTATTGGGGATGTTCTCAGCTCTGTGTTGCAGGGTTCTGATGACACCCAGCTTGTGATCTAAAGGGTGTTGGGAGTCAAACATCAAATACTGATCTGTGTGTGTTGGTTTTCTGTAAACCTCTACTTCCAGTTTACCATTCTCCCTGACCTCTACCAAGCAGTCCAAGAAAGCCAGTTTGTTGTTTTGTATCTTCCCTTGTAAATTTGATGTTTTGGTCTACCGCATTAATGTGTTCTGTGAAAGCTTGTACTTCTGGTGGATTTTAACCCAGGTGTCATCCACCTATCTGAACCAGTGGCTGGGTGCTATGCCCTTAAAGGTATTAAGCGCCCATTTTTCTACCTCCTCCATGTAAAGGTTGGCCACAATGGGTGAAACTGGAGATCCCATAGCACATCCATGTTTTTGCTTATAGAACTTATCCCTGTATTTAGGTTATAGAACTTATCTTAGGCTTATAGAACTTAGGCTTATAGAATTTATCCCTGTATTCAGGCACAAGTCCAGTAAGGAACACACCTGTTCTGGGTTGAGATCAGTTCTGCTGGTAAGAGTGCTGTCTTGGTCTAGCTGTTTTCTCACCATTATAACAGCCTCCTTGGTGGGTATACAGTTGAAGAGAGAAGTCACATCATAGGACACCATAGTTTCTTCTACACCGAGTATTATATCTTCAATCTTGTTGGTGAAATCCTGAGAGAGATGTGATGCTTAGAACTTCCCACCAATGGTCCTAAGATGTTAGCTAGGTATTTTGCCACCTTGTATGTTACAGAGTTGATGCTGCTGACTATAGGTCTTAGTGGTGCCCCCTCCTTATGTAGGAACGTGACTGGTTCAAGAGAGGTGTTAAGGAGGCCATTTATGTGAAAATAAAGAAACCAAGCCTAAATAGAGGTGGGGGGGTTCGACACCATCTGTCTGCCATGTACAATGCTGTTTTGACACCTTACTCTGGGCGTTCCTATAACGCCTCTTAGCCACTATCCAATCACACCCTTAACACCTGGCTGTGATATGCTAATTGGGATTTTCCAGGGTACATAATTGCCACAGATTCTTGTACAAGTCATTCTGAATTGAGAGATCCAGTCGGATGACTAGCGAAACGTCTTCAAGAACTAAACTCCAAGTCCAGTTGATCTAATTGAATACAACAGATATGCTCTCCACATCTCTTGTAGTACTTTGTCTAAACACTAGGGAGTGCTGTTTACCACATTTGTATGGTGAAAGTTTATATAAGCTTATTATGAAATGCAGCAATGCAATAGCAATGTTGAATATAAGCAGTTTGCATTGGTTTTGGTCAAATATTCAATTTTTTTAAATTTTTTAAATTTTATTTCTATTTTAAGTAGAGTTGGCACCCACTTAGATGGTATAGATTTAAATACAGACGTATATATTTGAAAACCGCCAATAGCTAATTACAGGGAACGCTGGAAACATTTACAAGGACAATATACCTGTTATTGAGATTATTAATCTCTGTTAATCTAAAAGGGGAAAAATAAGTAAAGGTAGTTTTGTTATTTTTAAAAATCCTTTACTGACCACTTGGCGGAGCTGTTAGCCTTGTTTTGGCCACTCAGAAGAAGTATTTTGGGTACCACATGCAATTTGTAAAGCACACTAGGTCAATGGTCTATGCAGATACAGTAGTTGTTTTATATGTTAAAGGTTGTGTAGCACTATTACAGGTGCTAGTAAAATTGTTCAAGGGTAAGTTCAATTAACCCTCTAACAAAATATATAAATATCTTAATCTATCTTGCCAATCTTAAAAAATTACTTATGCTGTTTGTATTAAAAATCAATACATTTATTTTTTTCTTTAAAATTGCTGAAAGAAAAGTGGAATTGCATTTTTAAAACTAAAGGCTTCTTGCAATAACATAGACAAAGATAATGCTTTGATCAAGTTAAGTTAATTTAATACTTACAATCAAAAGGCAAAGATACCAAATTAAATACTAATTTATAGGCTAATGTCTCATGTTCACTATAAAGGGGATCTACAGGGGTGTGTTTAGGGTGGATTACTGGTGCCTGGAATCCCCCCTTTTCAGCCTTCTAAGTGCTGTCTGCTGTAGTGTGCATAGACGCTTTAATAGACGCTTTCCTAGGCGCTTTCCTAGGCGCTTTCATAGGCAGTTTCCTAGACGCTTTCCTAGGCGGTTTCCTAGACGCTTTCCTAGGCACTTTCATACGCGGTTTGATAGATGGTTTGTTGTTTTATAGACACTTTGTTGTTTCATAGACAGTTTGTTGTTTCATAGACGGTTTCATAGACGGTTTCATAGATTCTTTCAGAGACGGTTTTATAGACGGTTTGTTGTTTCATAGACAGTTTGTTGTTTCATAGACGGTTTGTTTTTGTTGTTTGTAGACGGTTTGTTTTTGTGGTTTCATAGGCGGTTTGTTGTTTCATAGACGGTTTGTTTTTGTTGTTTGTAGACGGTTTGTTTTTGTGGTTTCATAGGCGGTTTGTTGTTTCATAGACGGTTTGTTTTTGTGGTTTCATAGGCGGTTTGTTGTTTCATAGACTGTTTGTCTTTGTTGTTTCATAGGCGGTTTCATAGACGCTGTCATAGATGCTTTCATAGGCGGTTTCATAGGCGCTTTCTTTGTCGCTTTCTTTGTTGCTTTCATAGGCACTTTCATAGGCACTTTCATAGGCGCTTTCATAGGTGGTTTCATAGACGGTTTGTTCTTTCATAGACGGTTTGTTCTTTCATAGACGGTTTGTTCTTTCATAGACGGTTTGTTGTTTCATAGACGGTTTGTTGTTTCATAGACGGTTTGTTCTTTCATAGACGGTTTGTTCTTTCATAGTCGGTTTGTTGTTTCATTGATGGTTTGTTGTGTCATAGACGGTATGTTGTGTCATAGACGGTTTGTTGTGTCATAGACGGTTTGTTGTTTCGTAGACGCTCCTAAAGGGACTTACAAAGCCCGATCCATTTCCAGCACTTCACCTTGATGATGGTGATTTCACAACCGATCGATTAGTGAAGCTGCCATTTCTGATGCTGTTAACACTTCTAACCAGGTGGCGAGGTATTGCAGCCTGTAAGTCCCTTAAAAACAAACTACTTTCCCTTTAATGCCCTTTAATCTGTGCTCTGTGGCACAGTTAATCCCTTTCTGTAACGGATACCATGCGTTAGATTAAATATCACCAAACAAACCCCACATTAGTTTGGGATTATGGTTACAGATTTAGGCCAAACGCCACAGAGAAATTTAGTTCTAGGATTTACACAGTGGCGTATACATTGGCATATTGTTACGATATTGAACCCGTCCAAGTGAGTTTGTGGACTGGGCAGTGACGTGAGACTTTCCATCTTAGATTAACGCCAAGGAGTGGATCACCACCAAGAATGTATTTATGGCTTTATATGATGGGTTAGGATAGCTCACAGCACATTTTCCCACATTCTAAATCATTTGTTGTTAGATACATCTTCTGAAGTCCGTTGACATGCAAATTCTTTTGTGGGAGGTTGGGTATTTAAAGGGGAAGAAAATAGGAAGTTGGTATTTTGAAAACATTTATTTATTCATAGAAATCACTGGAATGAGAAAATTTCAGGGAGATTCAATAAAAGTTCTTATCGTTTAAAATGGTGCTAATTTTTCCCCAACCAGTCAGATCTTATTTAACATTTGAAAGCTAACATCTGATTGGTTGGGGCAAAATTATCACCATTTTAAATGATAAGAACTTTTATTGAATAATCCTGTATCTATTTACACTGAACTTTCACTTTAAAACAGAACTACTTTCTCTAATTTGGAATCTGCTGATTAAAGCAACACATTTTTTTGCCTTGGTATACAATGGCTAATCACGGATAATCCTGAGCAAAGTACTTTTTTTTTTGTTGTTGCCATTTTCGTCTTTTCCCACTCCCTGGGGTGATGCTAAGGAAAGTGCTGAGTAGACACAGATGTACTGTACGTTAGTATTGGCTTTAATGAGTAACTAAAGTCACCAGATAACATTGTCCCCGTAGACAGAGAACATTTCTATAGATCTACCATATACTCGAGTATAAGCCGTCCCGAGTATAAGCAGAGGTACCTGTTTTAACAGAAAACTACATTTGAAAACAAATAAAGCATGCTGGGAGTTGTAGTTTCCAAAACATCTGAATGGGAATTCTGCTGTCCATTTAAAGGGCAACTTAAGCCTCAAAACAATACAGAATCAGGAGGCAATCTTTTGCAATAGATACCATCCTCATTCTGATTCTTTATTGTTTTGAGGCTTAAGTTGCCCTTTAAATGGACAGCAGAATTCCCATACAAATGTTTGGAAACTACAACTCCCAGCATGCTTTGGTTGCTAGGAGTTGTAGTTTCCAAACATCTATATGGGAATTCTGCTGTTAAAAGGCAACTTAAGACTGCAGTGGAGAGCCTCCCTCCCCCAAGAGTCCACACAGTTGCAGTCCTTACCGGCATCAATGTATTGGTACCTCACAGACTTGAGAAATGTCCTTACCCCCATCAATGTAGCTCAGAACCCGAATCCGGCTTCCGCACGCTGTGTAAGTCCTGTGGATTTGTCCACTGACGTCATTACTCGGCACCTCTCACTGCCCACTGAGTAATGACATCAGCTGGCAAATCCACAGGACTTATGCAGTGTGCGGCAGCCAGATTCGGATTCTGAGCTACATTGATGGCGGTAAGGACATTGACTTGAGTATAAAAAAAAAGGTTTTGAGGTTATTTTTAAAACCTAAAAACCTTGGCTTATACTTGAATTTATACGGTACTCGGTCAGATCAGAGCACTAGTCCACTATCCCACCAGAGCCAATATATAGAATGCCAGTACATTTTGAAACTTTATATATAGAAACAGGATGGAATCAAAAAGAGAGTAAAAATAAGCTGAATATTTAGTATTTTTCCAGGTAAGCAGTTTTGTGTCACTTGGCTGGAAAATAAACTACAGGGACTTCCACTTCCAGGGAGTGTAGGGTCAAGGGGTGTGGCACAATGCTGTTTGAAGACTGCATAATACGAGACCTGTATTAGAACCAACATGGAAGCCTTCTTGGGTACAAAATCCAATTTTTACATTTACGTAAATACAACTTACTGGAATAGTATCTTATAATACATGTGGGGAAACTTTTGCATTGAAGGTAAAAATACATTGTGTAGTATATGCTTGTGAAGGTTCTCATTCATCCAGGTCATGGTATATCTGTTGTATTCAATTAGATCAACTGGACTTGAAGTTTAGTTCTTGAAGACGTTTCGCTAGTCATCCGACTGGCTTTCTCAATTCAGAATGACTTGTACAAGAATCTGTGGCAATTATGTACCCTGGAAAATCCCAAATAGCATACCACAGCCAGGTGTTAAGGGTGTGATTGGATAGTGGCTAAGAGGTGTTATAGGAACGCCCAGAGTAAGGTGTCAAAACAGCATTGTACATGGCAGACAGATGGTGTTGAACCCCCCCACCTCTATTTAGGCTTGGTTTCTTTATTTTCACATAAATGGCCTCCCTAACACCTCTTTTGAACCAGTCACTTTCCTTTGCCAATATGTTAACATTACAATCTTCAAAGGTATGTCCTTTATTCTTAAGATGCAGGTACACGGCTGAGTCCTGACCCGAGGAATTGGCTCTTCTGTGCTGGGCTATACGTTGATGCAGTTGTTGTTTGGTCTCCCCCACATACAAATCAGTGCATTCTTCACTGCACTGCGTATATGATGTCGCTTTTCTTGTGTTTCGGTATTGGGTCTTTCGGATGTACCAATTGCTGCCTCAGCGTGTTGCTCGGTTTAAAGCAGACAGGGATACAGTGTCTCTTCTTAGTTTCTCGGAGACCCCTGCAGCATATGGGATGACGATGTTCTTCCTCCTGTCTTGCTTTTCCCCTTCACTGTTGGTATTCATGTTCTTTTCTTTCCTTCTGCTTCTTTTGTCAAAGGCCCAGTCTGGATATCCACAAGGTTTAAGAGATGTTTCATTTCTTTAGCCTTCACCTATGTGCTAGTGGGGATGTTCTCAGCTCTGTGTTGCAGGGTTCTGATGACACCCAGCTTGTGATCTAAAGGGTGTTGGGAGTCAAACATCAAATACTGATCTGTGTGTGTTGGTTTTCTGTAAACCTCTACTTCCAATTTACCATTCTCCCTGACCTCTACCAAGCAGTCCAAGAAAGCCAGTTTGTTGTTTTGTACCTCTTCCCTTGTAAATTTGATGTTTTGGTCATTAATGTGTTCTGTGAAAGCTTGTACTTCCTTCTGGTGGATTTTAACCCAGGTGTCATCCACATATCTGAACCAGTGGCTGGGTGCTATGCCCTTAAAGGTATTAAGCGCCCGTTTTTCTACCTCCTCCATGTAAAGGTTGGCCACAATGGGTGAAACTGGAGATCCCATAGCACATCCGTGTTTTTGCTTATAGAACTTATCCCGGTATTTGGAATAGGTGGTATTCAGGCACAAGTCCAGTAAGGAACACACCTGTTCTGGGTTGAGATCAGTTCTGCTGGTAAGAGTGCTGTCTTGGCCTAGCCGTTTTCTCACCATGTCAACAGCCTCCTTGGTGGGTATACAGGTGAAGAGAGATGTCACATCATAGGACAACATAGTTTCTTCTGCACCGAGTACTATATCTTCAATCTTGTTGGTGAAATCCTGAGAGTTCTGGATATGATGGTTAGAACTTCCCACCAATGGTCCTAAGATGTTGGCTAGGTATTTTGCCACCTTGTATGTTACAGAGTTGATGCTGCTGACTATAGGTCTTAGTGGTGCCCCTTCCTTATCTATCTTTGGGAGTCCATATATGCATGGATGTGCCTCACCAGGGTAGAGGCGATGATACATTGCTCGATCAATGGCTATATCCTTTTGAAGCTGTTGTAGTAAGTCTATGACCCTTTTCTTGTAATGGCTGGTGGGATCCCTTGTTAAAGCCTCATATGTGTTGTTATCGGCCAGGAGCATGGTCACCTTATCATGGTAGTCTGTGGTGTTGAGTACCACTGTGCATCTTCTCTTGTCTGCTGGTTGAATGGTGATACTGGAATCTTTCTTGAGGGATGTTAAGGCTCTTCTTTCCTGTGTGGTCAGGTTAGATGAAGGAGTTTTAGCACTGGCTAAGGCTGCAGATACCTTAAGGCGAAGTTGTTCTGCCTCACTCTGTGGTACCTTATTATTGTGGATTGAGGCTTCTGTGGCTGCTATAATATCCACCACAGGGATGGCTTTAGGAGTAAAATAAAGAAACCAAGCCTAAATAGAGGTGGGGGGGGGGGTTCGACACAAACTGTCTGCCATGTACAATGCTGTTTTGACACCTTACTCTGGGCGTTCCTATAACACCTCTTAGCCACTATCCAATCACGCCCTTAACACCTGGCTGTGATATGCTAATTGTCATTTTCCAGGGTACATAATAGCCACAGATTCTTGTACAAGTCATTCTGAATTGAGAAAGCCAGTCGTATGACTAGCGAAACGTCTTCAAGAACTAAACTTCAAGTCCAGTTGATCTAATTGAATACAACAGATATATTGTGTAGTATAGTTCTTATTTACAAGCAAGTGGTGCATTGTTTTAATTTGCCATTTCTGTGCTATAATTCATTAGAATTAAATCTTTTTTTTTAGCCTGAATTCTCCTTAAAATAGGATGACCATCATTAATGTGTCAATACCAATCTATTGCATGGATGCAAACATTCCAAACTAAGATTCTAAGCTATCTATTCACTGATTAGGGAAATGGCTTACAGGAAGTGGTTAATATCTGTCTTTGGAGTATACATTAAAGGGCAAGTCCAGCCCCAATATGAAACCTTACAAACAGGTAAATCACCCCCTAAAACCCTAAATGGTAATAGTTTGAAATGTGAAATATACAAGTCTAACCTGAAATCCTGCACAATGTCCTGTTTCCCCTGTTTCTGCTTCCTGGTTCTTCCAGTTAGTAACTGTCAGTTGTGGATTTGACAGTTGACATCACAGCCAATGACTGAATGTTAATCCCCTGTCTGCCTCTTCTGAGCATGCCCAGGCTCAGTACAGGCTCAGTACAGGTTTCTAAATGGCTCAGTTTCCATGAGGCATCCAGAAGCATAGCAGGCATACAGTAATGAATTCATAGGACAAACTATGATATATCAACATATTTTATAGAGGCCATTCTTTCTAAAAGATGTTCTTATGAGGTTGGAGTTGCCCTTTAAACCAAGGCTAAACATGACATTATGCACCCTTAGGGGCCCAGATAGTTTTTAAAGCTATCAGACCAGGTTGTTTTTATTGCTGTTGGTGACCATAGCTAGAAACATGCATACAATGGAAATCTCATCATTCACTGCTTGGTTAAAGGTACATGAATTAGGTCTATGGTGGATTATCTAATTTTTGAATCTGGTCCTTCCAGGGGACGAGGTGCCCTCCGGCAATGTGACTGCACAGATGGTACTGGTGTGTTGCTGGAGAAGCATGAAGGAAGTGTCACTTCTGTTAGGAATGTTGTGTCAAAGTCTCCCTCTACAAGAGCAGCCCCACTCTCCAGCAGGACTTCTCACTGTGGACCAGGTAATCTCTTTCTTTGCCTTGGTGATCTTCATTAGCACTGATGCATTCCGAGTTGGGCAATGATAAAACAATGTTGTGCTCGCACAGAGTATATAGGCTCTACGTAGAGAAGTGGGTGCACACCGTCAGGAATACAAATACAAAAAGCTAAAGAATAAAGCAGACTAGGCACACCACTAGGCTAGTGAATACATACCCCTTTATTAATTAACATCTGGGAAAAATGTGCGTATACAAAAAATACTTAACTAAAAACCACTTAAAATCTATTACAAACATCATCCACCATGTCAAAAGCCCTAAAATGAATAAATTCTTAGGCTGTAGTGATGAATCTAAAACCCCCTTATATATCGGCACAATATGTAATGGTCATACTCAGCTGTCACCAGTCAAGGTCAGTCAACAGTTCACGGGGGATCAGATGCGGCATAGTAGCAAAACACACAAGCCAAATAAATAGCGGGTCACATGGAGAATGAGCGGTGGAGAACGCTGGACGCGTTTCGCACAAGGCTTTATCAGCATTCCGAGTTGGGTACATAAATCCAGCCCAGGTTTGGATGTTTTCCTTTCCAATTGTGTGGAATTTTATCTTGGTCCCTCAAGACATTACTGTTTAGTATGGTACATGGATCCGGTGTTATACAGAATATGTTATTGATATACAATGCAATTAACAGTAAATAATAATAAATCACAGAGGGAGTAGCATGAAGGGGATTCTCTCATTAGAGTTCTAATATTCATAAAGCACAATGGGGCTTTGTCCGTGCTATAAATCAGATATTAGAGCTTTAATGTACTACTGCAGTCAGACAACTTTTGATCAGTTGCTGCAGATTAATTTTGCACCTATTATTACTTAAACCACATTCTGGGCCCTGTACACCTTAATGTAAATATACAGTATCTGTTTACATTTTCATAGGGGGCCCAGAACCATCAGACAGGGATCCCATAACGGTGGGGCCGATTCAATGAAGACGGCAGGATTTGTATGTTTGCCGCTACAATAACCGTATCAACTTTGATGGGAATTAATACTGAAGGTTTCCATGCACCTCACTGTGCAAATTGAGAAGCTTATTGTGTAGCTTAGGAGCAAGTTGAATTACTCTTTATCGTATTGGTGCATATAACTATGTTTAAAGTGCAAGTAAAGGCTGGAAAATATTTTGGCTGCTTTACGCCCTCATCTATTGGGCACCTGAATTGCTATATGTATAAAACTTTATTTAAAAAGTAGGCAGAGACATTCTTGGCGGGGTCCATTGCAAACACACAGTATAAGCTGGAATGTCTTCTGTTTCTGCCCTTATTCCACCTGACCGCAAATAAGCAATCCCTGTCTGCCCATGACGCCTGTTTTTGCACTATAATTTATTTAGCTATCTCATATCTATCAACATGGTCTTGGTAACTGATTAGGAAATTCAGATGCAGAAAAGAAGATGGTAGTTCCATTCAGGGGGTAGGTGTACGTCCCCCCATTAGGTAAAGAGCAGCTCAGCTAAAGTTGGTTTTGCTATTTAGTGATCCTTTTTCTTCTAGTTGATTGATGTGGAAGTAATTTTGGTCAGAC
This sequence comes from Hymenochirus boettgeri, assembly GCA_019447015.1. Taxonomy (NCBI): domain Eukaryota; kingdom Metazoa; phylum Chordata; class Amphibia; order Anura; family Pipidae; genus Hymenochirus; species Hymenochirus boettgeri. The sequence continues at coordinate 4,294,816 of CM033473.1, read as the reverse complement.
AGATGTTTACAGTTTCATGAATTTGGATGTTCCTCTGCAGACTTGTCATTGGTAATTAAACACCGATGTCACTAACACAGGAGGGAGAGAAGACAGATTAAAACTGTGCCTGTTTCAGTTTGTCCAGATCCACGTCATTGTAGAATTATAAGCTCTCTCGGATTCCTTCATCATGTATGAGGGCGAAACAAAATATACTTGGGGATCTGGAATCACTTTACTCGGATTTAGTACAATGTGAATACAGTTCGCATATGGCCGACTATTTTAAACAGTTATTTTTAGTGGATTTTTTTTTTTCTACTGCTGGGTTCTTTTTATAAAAATCTTGTCTTCTGGCAAAATGATGATGAATTATAATCCTTTGGTATCCTGGTATTTGCCTTTTGATTTGATTTAGTTGCTTGACTCTTACAAAATTAAAGGTGGGGAGAATGTTTACCCTATGTGAAATGCACTTATGCAGCCACTATGTGTCATGTACAGATTGAATTGTGCAATGATGAAGCCCCCCCCCCCTTGCTGTTTCAGTTTAACATAAATGGCTTTTTTCACTCCTCTAGCAAATCATTTGTTCTCTCTCTTGTCTTCAATGTTGCACCTTGCTGGCCATAAAGAAGTAACCTTTCTCTACTTGGTTATGCCAAGCCATAACTTGGTTAAACCGTCTTGGCATGTGGGAAAGCTGCGAAATGTGGATAGACTCTTTTACCCCATAGTGACTTTTTTTTTATAGGGAATGCAGATAACGTCATTGATATCCTTCCAATGCTTGGTGGCCTGGAAATATAGGAGAGGGTGCAGAGTTTATTTGGGATAATCTTGGAGTTGTGGTTTATTATGACTGCTAGGTATCTGAAGAATTGAACAGTGGGGATTGGGTAAGGAATTTGAGTTTCAAAGCTCTGCTCTGTGTCTAGGGAATATAGAGTGGATTTAGACCAATTGAGGTATAGTCCAGAGAAGGGTTGATAAGTTATGATGGTGTTGAAGATTGCGTTAAGCAATGTAGATTCCATGAACAGAACAACATTGTGTATAATAATTCAGTGTTGGAACAAGATAGAGGCCCTGGATCAGGGTCTGTGATCTTTGTTTCCAAGCTTTTGCTGGAAACTGTGAACAGGTGTGGGGACAGTGGGCATCCCTGTCATGTTTTTCTATGAATTGAGAATGGTTCGGAAGTAGTATCATTAAGGGTGATTATGGCTGTAGGTTTTTTTATCTTTTTTTATTTTAGCAAGGCAGTAAAATGACTCCTGAAATAGACAAACTAGAACCTCCCATAGAAAGGCCATTCCACTAAAGGAAAGCATAGCCCTGTGGCTTTTGTAGTCATCTGGATCTCGATAAGTGGATCCTACTGTACCACTCAATTAAACTAAATAAGTGCACTTAATGTAAAAAAGGTGGAATATCTGCTGACATACTTTTAGAATAATTTCTGAAGGGGAAGAGATTTAGCTGCTGTTAGAAGTCCCTGTGGGTCATCCAAAAATCTAAGCCAATACCACCTGGTCTGTTCTTTACCTTACAACCTATTGTATACACCCAACACTACTGATTTCAAATGCGTTTCATCCACCATGGTCACTATTGGCAGCAGCGGGTACTAGAAGACTCGGACTAACAGACATGAATAGAAACAGTTGACATTTCCATTATTTGTCTTTCTTTAAAATGAGATTTCTACTTCTCTTACTCCCTCTATTAGTAGTAGATCTTCACCCCCTGGGTTTGCATTAGGTCCCCTATACCAAGACTCCAAATATCCATTCAAAGTGCCAGTCTGGTCCCCATCCTCTCATTGTCGCAGACTGTAAAGGCAGGACCAGACCCCACCATTCACGAAGTGCCATTACACAGGAATTTGTCTGGATAGGTAACTTAAACCACCTGTTTGCATAATGATTATTTTGAGAGCAGCAATGCCCTATTTACAGATGGTACATGTGACATTAACATGCTATTTGCAGCTGTAAAGTTAAAGGTATGCGGACACTGCAATTTAATGTTCGTAGCTTTTTTTGTGTGACTTTTTTTAATGTAGTTGGCATTAAGGGACAGCTGTATCGTCCCAAGCAACCCCCCCTCCCCTAATATCACCAAGGGTGAGGACCTAAGCTACAAGGTCTCAGTGCTTTAGGTCCTCATCCTGGGTACAATTAGGAGGGGTGTGTGTTGGGGGTCCGTAGGGGTTAAGACAATGATGTTTACGAGGCATAAACGCAATATTAAATTGCAAGATGTAGGATATCCTAATGGCCAGGGTTGGTTAGATAAAGATCTCCATATGTATAGATTATATAACATGACTATTCCCATGTCCATATGTATGGATTATATAACATAACTGTTCGTGCTGCCATTGACTTCTTCACCATAGTCTGTGAGATACTGGATTTATTTCTTGCCGTGTTTTTATCTGGTTTGACTGATGTAAAAATCTCGTTTCTTTATCTTATTTTTCAGCTATTTTTCATATTCAAACCATAAAAGCTGGGCCAACATCTGGAACTGTTCAGCAGACATAAGCACAGTGTTTACAAGAAATTAGCTTACCGCAAGCATTTCATTTGGAAATCTCATAGATTTATTAGGTTTCTGTTTTCAATTCCTGACCTATCGCTCTCCATCTGGCTTTAACAAATCCACATTTCATTCTGGGGGATATTGAAAAATTCCCACACTTTTTAGTTTTCATTGTAATGTAATGTTATGTATTCCCCCCCCCTTGTAATCTAGGTTCCAAATGAACCTTTCTATCAGAGGTGTTGTGACAACACATGCACAGTGGAATATTTGTAGCGCAAGTCAATACTCAAGTTGCCCTTTAATCTATTTTCATCTGCCCGACAGCTGCTGTGTTTACACATTGCTGCCTTTTTTACTGGCCTGAGCGAGGCTGATCATCTGTAAGGACGTTGTGTGTAAAAGAAACAATCTAGAAATCACAGCCGCAGGAACCACAAAATAAACCACAAAATAATAAATTATGGTTACTGTTTGTATTCCCTTTATAAAGAGGTTGTTCAGTAGATGGCGAAAATTAGGAAGATTTTGGATTAAAGGAGAATCAAAGCTAAAATATCAATAACCCTACATGGATATCAAGAATTGCTTACTAATTGCTGTTTCTCTAACCATTGCATTATTTAAGAAATAATTCCGCTGGGTTTTAGCTTTTCCAAAGTGGGTCATGGACCCAAAATGTTTGCACATCTTCCTTTGTCCCCCCACTAGAGCTGTAACTAGGGGCCATTATTTTGTGTCGACAAACAGATAGTCTGAAGGGAGGAATTAAAGTGAAACTGTGGTCTCCAGACAAGTGGTCTTTATTAAAAAGAGCACTATCCAGGATCATGCTTATAGCTGCAGTCTATCCAAAGTTACAGCAGTATAAAGGGTGTTTTTCCTGTTACGCAGTGACATCACCACTGGTGTGCCCCCAAGTCTCACTTCTTTTCTTCCAGTCTTTAGGGATGTCCATGTCTATGTCCTCTATTGGTGAACAATGCCCCAGATAGTTTATTGTATGGCCCGTTAATGTATTTATACACGGTAATCATATTCCCACACATGCGCCTTTTCTCTAGCGTACATAATTGTAACTTTTCCAGTGTCTCTTCATATTCAAGCTCCCCAGTCCCCTTATTAATTTAGTTGCCCTTCTCTGAACCCTTTCCATTTCAAAGATGTGCTTTTTGTACACAGGATTCCAAAATTGCACATTCCAAATCAGGCCTTACCAATGCTTTGTAAACAGGGAGAATTACATTTTCCTTCCTTGAATCCATACCTCTCTTTATATAAGACAATACCATGCTGGCTCTGGCTGTTGCCGCCTGGCACTGCTTGCTACCTTTAAGTTTGTTATCTACCAAAACTCCAAGATCCCTTTCCAACAGGGATTCACTTAACACAGAGCCATTTATAGTATAAGCAGCACAAGGATTTTTAAGTCAAAAATGCATCACCTTACATTTATCAACATTGAATTTCATCTGCCACTTAGCAGCCCAATGTGATAATCTATCTAGATCCCCTTGCAACGATTGCACATCCTCTGAAGTTTTTAATGGTAGACAAAGTTTTGTGTCGTCAGCAAACACAGAAACCTTGCTGACAATACCCACTTCCAAATCATTAATAAACAGATTAAATAGAAGTGGCCCCAACACAGAACCCTGTGGCCCCCACTTAGCACTTTAGTCCATAATAAAGAAGCCCCATTAACTCTCTGCATCTTATGGATCAACCCACTTTCTATCCATGTACAAATGTGACTTCCCAGACCAACAGACCTTAGCTTATTCATTAGTCACCTTTGGGGGACTGTATCAAAAGCCTTTGCAAAATCCAAGTACACTACATCTACTGCTATGCCAGAGTCTAAATTTCTACTTACTTCCTCATAAAAGCCAAGCAAGTTAGTTTGACAAGATCTATTCCTCCTAAATCCAATACTGATTGGCCTCGCCAATTGTGCTGCAAAGTAAAGGCGAGTAAAATCACAGTGGTAATTTTCCAATGTGTCTGATCAATTTGCCTTTAAAAATTAGTTTGGAACAATCAGTGTGGACAAAATTTATGGTTGATATTTTGTCCCGATCTATGTAAGTTTTGGGTGCAATTGTCCGTCAGGCCTAATTATCGACCCCTGTATTTTCTCATTGAAATTAAGCAGTCGGAATCCAGTTGTTAAGCTGGGTACACACACTACAGATACACAAAGGCCGAGACAATGCCAGAAACACAATGCGATATATTCCCTTATTCATTATTGCATGCGTTTTTCTAATTTCAATCTCAAAGCTCACAAGGGGAAGATAAATACAGGCGTATGGAGCCCGACTGTTATTCCTCTAAATGTAAATATGTGACACATTGCTTTAAGGGGCAAATAAAACCCCTTTATTTTGATAAAATAATTGAAGACTGAGGTTTACCATAAACTTTTTCACAATTTAATTAACTTCAAGTGTTTGGCAGTGTCAGTGGAAAATCTTTGGCATATACATAGTTAAATTATGCATTTGGGAGCTGTGTATGAATTAGTTGTGTATTATAACGAACACTAACATTCACTGAGCACACCACTCTTTCCAGGATCGTCCTGCTGCAGACTGTACTGCCATCCAGTCCCTTAAATGTATCATCCAAAGAAAATGTGCAAACGGACTCTCCAGATTGTAGATTTGCAAAACAAAACACATTTATAATATGAATAAAAGTTTTTTCTAGATACATACATTAACCCACTAGGTGTGGGACTTAAGCTACCCATACACGGGCAGGTTCTTCCAATTGGATTTCTGGTTGACCGTACTATACACTATAACGCCCGATAATGCACGTTATAGTGTAACAGAAGCAGGAAGCGGTCTGGAATTTCAGAGCGTCCCCGCTGGATCACGTGAAAGGTAAGATTTTCAGAAGTTCGTTCCTGGCTATGCAAACATTGATTGAAGAACAGGAGGTAAGGCATAGCTCCTTAACCTACCTGACTTCAATCAATGTAGAAAGGGGATAGTTCACTATTGCAGTGAACTATTCCTTTAAAATGAACTTTAGTTCTCCTTTTAATCTACATGGTAATTTTAAACACCGACATTTTAGCGATCCGGTGTAATGGGTCCAGCGATGGTTTTTTTACAGCCAATTCTTCTACAGTAACTTTACATAGGTTAAGGATATCTCTCTATCACCTGCTATTTAGTTAGGGACTTGCCTTTCATTGCTCCCCTAGAAGGCAGGTGAAGATGTAAAGATGTAGAGACCTGGGGAACAGATGAGTTGTTCTTTAGCGATGTGTCTTTTTCTTACAGGTAAAGGAGATGGGGGAATATTTTAAGCACCACCTTTTACAATCCAGACACAGAGGAGCTTTTGAACTGGCCTACGTTGGTTTTGCCAAGCTTACAGAGATGTTGATTGGGTAAGCACTCTTTTTAATTATTAGACAATTAGAGGAAGGTATCCAGGGGAGGAACTACAAGGGGAGCAGATAATACAATTGTAAGGGCCGCTTCTTAGGCTGGGTACACACCAGACGATATTTTCTGCCGACCGACCGTTTCACGGCACTCTCGGTTGGCCGGCTAAAAATATCGGCTGGTGCGCAGGGGCCGGATCGGACGAACGAATGATCGGACGTGTTGGAAAATTCTGATCGATCGTGCGGTTCCCTATGTGTGTACCCAGCCTAACTCTTCCTCTGTGTACCCAGCCTAACTCTGTGTGTACCCAGCCTAACTCTTCCTCTTAGATGTAGCAGGGAGGCCCCGTTAAAGTTTTGCTGGGGGGGGGGGGGGGGGCGGCATTAATTTCAATTTGTGCCCCTGAACTTTGATATATTGTCAAGTGAATTGTTTTTTTGTTTTTTTTTTAAGCATTTGTCCTTTCTCACATGGAATGCTGGACTGTTTATCAGTATAATACACAAGGAGAGAACTTTCCTGTATACAATATTAAAGGACATGTAAAATGTGCCAAACCACTTAATCACAGTAATAAGGATTAATTACCATCAATCTTAAATCTGCTGGTTTTTTTTCTTCCCTGGGCTTTCTATCCCTTGTTTTTTTTTGTTCTGGGAGTTTTACTATTTAAAGGAAGCTGGGCACAGCTAGTCAGTAAAAAAGTGTCAATCACCCACTTCCAGCCCCTCCCCCTGGCACACTACATGTAGAAACTATCCATTCTATAAAAGCAAATCTTATTTTTATGTCTTTGCATGGCTAATTAATTTAGCATTAAATGGGGCCCATAACCAATACAATCTGTGGTTGTACGATATCGCTATACCGTTGGATTGTCTATGGCAATCGCCTATCGGGAGGTAGAAAATGTTTTATGGGCACAATCCCGATCAGATCGTACAATAAGGATTGGTCTGTGTATGGCCCACTTAAAGGGCATGTCCACCCAAAAAATAAGTAATGATGTTTAGCCTAATTACCCCCAAAAGTGGATGCTTCCATGCTGAGAGAGACTTACTTTACCTTCAGCCTATCCTTCGCCGGAAGAGTCCGCTCATAGCCGTCTCAAAACAGAAGGCAGGAGGTGGGACTTCCGGTGAGGGATCTCTGTGTTGGATCAAGGTAAAAAAAAACCAAAGATCAACTTTTGTGGGTCAGTAAGGCTAAACATCATTACTTATTTTTTGGGTGGATATGCCCTTTAAGTTCATGAAAATGAATTAGCATTATCTGTTGTCTGTGCTCTTTCTGTGCCTGCACCCAACACCCAATCCTGCAGTTAGCTACAGGGAGCACTGAGAGCAAAAAGTGATCATGTTCCTGACAGCACTAAAAATATAGAAATGGATAAAGGCAAGTCATTTTTTTACTTTATTGTCCTACTTAAGTCATCCAAAGCACCCACTTTCCCAATCCGCTTTCTTTTTACTGCTTCCTGCTTGGTTTTCACGTTCCCATCAAGTTCCCTATGATTTGCAAGTTGGTGACAACCTCCGGCATTGATGAGCATAGAGTGTGTAGAAATGCCTCTGAACAGATGGCGATCGGGAAGTAAAAGCTTTTATATTTCTTACTGCATATCCGTTCTAGTTCCTGCAGAGATTGTCCAGTAGAAGTAATAACTTTTTATGTAAGAAATATGTTTCAGTGATTCATCAAATACCCATGTAAAGATGTTTTATGTACAATCCAATATACAAATGTAATGTAACCTCACAATAGATGACATTCAACATTAATCACTAAACGAATTGACTGTGGAACGATCTGTAAACGAATTGACTGTGGAACGATCTGTATGGTACATCTACGTACATTTAACATTGTACATCTGTCTATCAAAGTTTTGGGTGGTTTACAATCACTATTACCTTTTATAGTTTATGGCTACCTAAAGGGTCTGTAAATTTCTCTACTAGTCCGGGCCTCATTGGTCATATTGATTGTTAATTATGCATAACACTGAGTTGGTTGGTAACTTTATTAAAGTTAAAAGCCTTCCATTGTACCTTTCAAATAAACCCTGGATCACATCTCTTGGTAAAACTAGGCTGGTGTTAAATTTTGGTTGCACTAACCAATATTAAATAGGTTAGCGGGGCTTTAAGATTTGCCCAGCACCTCTGGCTTAATGAGTCACTATCTGCCTCATTTACTGAAAACCGATATCGCTCTGATCAGCGCAGTATTGGCTGATTCAATATAGCTAATTGCACCTCTCGGTAAATCGTCTCATAGTTTCAAAAGTTTAACACCAGCCTCGAAGCAGAAAATTGGTGCAAAACCGATATTAAATCCGGTTGTGGCAACTGCGTGGTCCCTTTTGGAAAACAGACGCAGCCACTGCAAACCCTTTGTTTTTAAAGTCGTGCTTACCTACTGTATATTAAATAGGTTAGTGTGACTTTAAGATGGTTTTGTAGCCCAGTGCCTCCTGGGTAAATGAGGCTGTATATGGTTTACATCTCTGTTAAGGTGTTTTCTGCATGGATAGTGCTTGTTTCTATTAATAGCCATGTTTACTTGCTGTGTGTGATGTGCAGTGTTTGGGGCAACTCAACAGAACAAATATTATGTATAGGAGTCAAATAACACTAGGTTCAAGGACAAACAAGTGTCTGACTAAGAATAGGATTCACACACGTTGGAGACTGTCGGGCGAAGTGGCAGTAAAATGTCCAAAGACCAACCGCTTCAGCTGAGAATATTAAAGTGCATGTCCACCCCCAAAACTAAAATTTAACCCCATACTGGCCCCATTGTGTAGTGTTAAAAAATCCTTACCTTACATGTCTGCTACTTATGGTTCTCCTGCAGTGCTTGTCCAAATTCCAGGAAAGTGAAGAGTAGGAGCTGTCTTCCTGTGAAAAGGTTTCTGCCTTTTACACTGCAGGCAGAGGCAAGTTATCTCTCACTTTTTTTTACAAATAGACAATGCAGGGGAGTATTGCACAACATCGCAAGTGCGATGATTCCTGCAGAAACGTAGGACCCTATTGTGAACGTAGCCTAAGTGTGTGTCGGGTACCGTCTCTGGGAGTCAGTGTTGGCCAAAAAGTTTGGCCAAAAAAAACTTGTGTTTATGAGGCTTTAGTAAGAAAAAGATCAAATTTTATTTTTGTAAGGTGTGTTAATGTTTGACATGTCTGTTTTAGAATATAACACAACATTAAAATAGCTTAAATAAACCATAATCAGTCAAGTTATCTAATTATAAATGGGCTATACCCTTCTAGTCTCTCATAACTCTATACCCTTCTAGCGTTTCTAACCACTATACCCTGCTACACACTAACCTCTATACCCTTCTAGTCTCTTCAACCTCTAAACACTTCTACACTCTCTAACCTCTATACCCTTCTAGTCTCTTCAACCTCTAAACCCTTCTACACCTCTCTAACCTCTATACCCTTCTAGTCTCTTCAACTTCTAAACCATTCTACACTCTCTAACCTTTATACCCTTCTAGTCTCTCCAACCTCTAGACCCTTCTGCACTCTCTAACCTCAATGCCCTTCTAGTCTTTCCAACCTCTAAACCCTTCTACACTCTCTAACCTCTATACCCTTCTAGTCTCTCCAACCTCTAAACCCTTCTACACTCTTTAACCTCTATACCCTTCTTCTCCCAACCACTAAACCCTTCTACACTTTCTAACCTCAATGCCCTTCTAGTCTCTCCAACCACTAAACCCGTCTACACTCTCTAACCTCAATGCCCTTCTAGTCTCTCCAACCTCTAAACCCTTCTACACTCTCTAACCTCTATACCCTTCTAGTCTCTCCAACCACTAAACCCTTCTACACTTTCTAACCTCAATGCCCTTCTAGTCTCTCCAACCACTAAACCCTTCTACCCTCTCTAACCTCAATGCCCTTCTAGTCTCTCCAACCTCTAAACCCTTCTATAACTCTCTAACCTCTATACCCTTCTAGTCTCTCCAAACTATAAACCCTTCTACACTCTCCAATTTCTATACCCTTTTAGCAACTATACCGTTTTAATCTCTCATACCTCTATATGGTTGTAGATTCTCTAGCCTCTATACCCTTCCAGGCTTTCTTACCTCTATACCTTTCTAGACTTTCTTACACCTATTCCCTTCTAGCCTCTATACCCTCTTATACCCTTGTAGCCTCTCTAACCTCTATACACTTCTAGCCTCTATACCCCAATACCCATCTAGCCTCTCTAACCTTTTTACCCTTCTAGACTCTATACCCTCTATACCCAGCTAGCCTCTCTAACCTCTGATTCCCTTCTAACCTCTATACCATTTTAGCCTCTGTACCCTTTAAATCTTTATTAAAATAACTTAATCAAATTGAAAAAGGGTTGGATGATTGGTGCACTGGCTAGGTGGAAAAAATGCTGGAAAATTGTCTAGTTAGTGAATTGGAGGCCAGTGAAGTGACTGGTTAGCAACTAGGTATCTGGTTGTGACAGGCATTTGATGTCACCAGTCTGCTAACTTTCTGCACGGATTGCTGATTCTCTGTAGATAACATATTGTTGAACATCTTGTAGAAAACCTAAATATATTAGTCACAGAAACCAGTTGGATTTTTTTCTCCTTTTTCCAAGTTTTTAGAATGATTAAATCTTTAAGGTATCATGTTCCAGGCTGTGTAATTACATTCCACAGCACTGTACGCGGAGAGGGAGTTACTTTAATTGGGCGATAATGATGAGAAGTATCCAAAGTAAAAGCTCGGGAGTCGAGAAACGATAACATGAAACAGGAAAGATTTTAAAGGATACAACAGGAGCAACGCCTAAATTAAGCAACGCTATCAGAACACGGACGTAAAGTCAATTAAACCGCCACTTTAATGTTAACAGTTAATTCTCTTCTGTCTCTAAGACATTGATGTCATCTCTGGCTTTCATCCTTTGTTGTACTAGATCTAACCTGACCCACTGGAGACTTATAGCGAGGATGAGAATATGGGAAGTTTGGGATTATAGTGGATACTATTTCTGTAGGAACCAAGGGAGACATTTGCATTTATTGCATATTAGTTCGGGAATAAGCATCTCGTTATGTTTTTGTTTTTATCTTCACACTTGAAGATGTTACCAAGAAGATTCATTGGCTCAGATCTTGGCTTGTGAAATTTACCATGGGAGGATGATACGTTTCATACCATATTTCCTCTGTCTAGATCTGTCATGGGTTATTTATTGTACCAGTCCAAGTGTATTGCTGTTAGACCCACTTTTAAACCCACAGATTTTTTTAGTGTTTAAATATTTATATACTTATATTGCAGAATAGGGAGATGTATGTATGGTGAAATATGGCCAAGGATGTGATTTAGAAAGGTAGATGTCTACTCTGCCTACATACACATTTAGAAAGGTAGATGTCTACTCTGCCTACATGCACATTTAGAAAGGTAGATGTCTACTCTGCCTACATACACATTTAGAAAGGTAGATGTCTACTCTGCCTACATACACATTTAGAAAGGTAGATGTCTACTCTGCCTACATACACATTTAGAAAGGTAGATGTCTACTCTGCCTACATACACATTTAGAAAGGTAGATGTCTACTCTGCCTACATACACATTTAGAAAGGCAGATGACTACTCTGGCTACATGCACATTAGAAAGGTAGATGTCTACTCTGCCTACATGCACATTTAGAAAGGTAGATGTCTACTCTGCCTACATACACATTTAGAAAGGTAGATGTCTACTCTGCCTACATGCACATTTAGAAAGGTAGATGTCTACTCTGCCTACATGCACATTTAGAAAGGTAGATGTCTACTCTGCCTACATGCACATTTAGAAAGGTAGATGTCTACTCTGCCTACATACACATTTAGAAAGGTAGATGTCTACTCTGCCTACATACACATTTAGAAAGGTAGATGTCTACTCTGCCTACATACACATTTAGAAAGGTAGATGTCTACTCTGCCTACATACACATTTAGAAAGGTAGATGTCTACTCTGCCTACATACACAATTAGAAAGGTAGATGTCTACTCTGCCGACATACACATTAGAAAGGTAGTGTCTACTCTGCCTACAACACATTAGAAAGGTAGATGACTACTCTGCCTACATACACATTTAGAAAGGTAGATGTCTACTCTGCCTACATACACAATTAGAAAGGTAGATGTCTACTCTGCTTACATACACATTTAGAAAGGTAGATGTCTACTCTGCCTACATACACATTTAGAAAGGTAGATGTCTACTCTGCCTACATGCACATTTAGAAGGATGATGACTACTCTGCCTACATGCCATTTAGAAAGGTAGATGTCTATTCTGTCTACATACACAATTAGAAAGGTAGATGCCTACTCTGCCTACATGCACATTAGAAAGGTAGATGTCTTATCTGCCTACATGCACATTTAGAAAGGTAGATGTCTACTTGCCTACATGCACATTTAGAAAGGTAGATGTCTACTCTGCCTACATGCACATTTAGAAAGGTAGATGTCTACCTCTGCCTACATGCACATTTAGAAAGGTAGATGTCTACTCTGCCACATGCACATTTAGAAAGGTAGATGTCTACTCTGCCTACATGCACATTTAGAAAGGTAGATGTCTACTCTGCCTACATGCACATTTAGAAAGGTAGATGTCTACTCTGCCTACATGCACATTAGAAAGGTAGATGTCTACTCTGCCTACATGCACATTTAGAAAGGTAGATGTCTACTCTGCCTACATGCACATTTAGAAAGGGATGTGTACTCTGCTACATGCACATTTAGAAGGTAGATGTCTACTCTGCCTACATGCACATTAGAAGGTAGACTACTGCCACATGCACATTTAGAAAGGTAGATGTCTTCTCGCCTACATGCACATTTAGAAAGGTAGATGTCTACCTGCCTACATGACCATTTAGAAGGTAGATGTCTACTCTGCCTACAACACATTTAGAAAGGTAGATGTCTACTCTGCCTACATCACATTTAGAAAGGTAGATGTCTCTGCCTACATCACATTTAGAAAGGTAGATGTCTACTCTGCCTACATACACATTTAGAAAGGCAGATGACACTCTGGCTACATGCACATTTAGAAAGGTAGATGTCTACTCTGCCTACATGCACATTTAGAAAGTAGTGTCTACTTGCCTACAAAACATTTAGAAAGGTAGATGTCTACTCGCCTACATGCACATTTAGAAAGGTAGATGTCTACTCTGCCTACATGCAAATTTAGAAAGGTAGAGTCTACTCTGCCTACATGCACATTTAGAAAGGTAGATTTTACTCTGCCTACATGCACATTTAGAAGGTAGATGTCTACTCTGCCTACATGCACACATTTAGAAAGGTAGATGTCTACTCTGCCTACATGCACATTTAGAAAGGTAGAGTCTACTCTGCCTACATGCACATTTAGAAAGGTAGATGTCTACTCTGCCTACATGCACATTTAGAAAGGTAGATGTCTACTCTGCCTACTACACATTTAGAAGGTAGATGTCTACTCTGCCTACATACACATTTAGAAAGGTAGATGTCTACTCTGCCTACATACACATTTAGAAAGGTAGATGTTACTCTGCCTACATGCACATAGAAGAGATGACTACTTGCTATGCACATAGAAAGGTAGATGTCTACTCTGCCTACATCACATTTAGAAAGGTAGTTACTCTGCCTACATGCACATTTAGAAAGGTAGATGTCTACTCTGCTACATGCCATTTAGAAAGGTAGATGTCTACTCTGCCTACATGCACATTTAGAAAGGTAGATGTCTACTCTGCTACTACACATTTAGAAGGTAGATGTCTACTCTGCCTACATACACATTTAGAAAGGTAGATGTCTACTGCCTACATACACATTTAGAAAGGTAGAGTCTACTCTGCCTACATACACATTTAGAAAGGTAGATGTCTACTGCCTACATACAAATTTAGAAAGGTAGATGTCTACTCTGCCTACATACACATTAGAAAGGTAGATGTACTCTGCCTACATAACATTTAGAAAGGTAGATGTCTACTCTGCCACATACACATTTAGAAAGGTAGATGACTACTCTGCCTACATACACATTTAGAAAGGTAGTGTCTACTCTGCCTACATACACAATTAGAAAGGTAGATGTCTACTCTGCTACATACCATTTAGAAAGGTAGATGTCTACTCGCCTACATGCACATTTAGAAAGGTAGATGTCTACTCTGCCTACATGCACATTAGAAAGGTAGATGACTACTCTGCCTACATGCACATTTAGAAAGGTAGATGTCTCTCTGCCTACATCACAATTAGAAAGGTAGATGTCTACTCTGCCTACATGCACATTTAGAAAGGTAGATGTCTAATCTGCCTACATGCACATTTAGAAAGGTAGATGTCTACTCTGCCTACATGCACATTTAGAAAGGTAGAGTCTACTTGCCTACATGCACATTTAGAAAGGTAGATGTCTACTCTGCCACCTCATGCACATTTAGAAAGGTATGTCTACTCTGCCTACATGCACATTTAGAAAGGTAGATGTCTACTCTGCCTAAATGCACATTTAGAAAGGTAGATGTCTTCTCTGCCTACATTGCCACATTTAGAAAGGTAGATGTCTACTCTGCCTACATGCACATTTAGAAAGGTAGATGTCTACTCTGCCTACATGCACATTTAGAAAGGTAGATGTCTACTCTGCTACATGCACATTTAGAAGGTAGATGTCTACTCTGCCTACATCACATTTAGAAAGGTAGATGTCTACTCTGCCTACATACACATTTAGAAAGGTAGATGTCTACTCTGCCTACCATCACATTTAGAAAGGTGAATGTCTACTCTGCCTACATCACATTTAGAAAGGTAGATGTTCTACTCTGCCTACTACATGCACATTAGAAAGGTAGATGTCTACTCTGCCTACATACACATTTAGAAAGGCAGATGACTACTCTGGCTACATGCACATTTAGAAAGGTAGATGTCTACTCTGCCTACATTACACCATTAGAAAGTAGATGTCTACTCTGCCTACATACACATTTAGAAAGGTAGATGTCTACTCTGCCTACATACACATTTAGAAAGGTAGATGTCTACTCTGCCTACATACACATTTAGAAAGGTAGATGTCTACTCTGCCTACATACACATTTAGAAAGGTAGAGTCTACTCTGCCTACATACACATTTAGAAAGGTAGAGTCTACTCTGCCTACATACACATTAGAAAGGTAGATGTCTACTCTGCCTACATACACATTTAGAAAGGTAGATGACTACTCTGCCTACATACCAAATTAGAAAGGTAGATGTTACTCTGCCTACATACACAATTAGAAAGGTAGATGTCTACTCTGCTTACATACACATTAGAAAGGTAGATGTCTACTCTGCCTACATGCAACATTTAGAAAGGTAGATGTCTACTCTGCCTACATGCACATTTAGAAAGGTAGATGCTACTCTGCCTACATGCACATTTAGAAAGGTAGATGTTCTATCTGCCTACATACACATTAGAAAGGAGATGTCTACTCTGCCTACATGCACATTAGAAAGTAGATGTCTACTCGCTACATGACATAGAAGGTAGATGTTCTCGCCTACATGCACATTTAGAAAGGTAGATGTCTACTCTGCCTACATGCACATTTAGAAAGGGTAGAGTCTACTCTGCCACATGCACATTTAGAAGGTAGATGTCTACTCTGCCTACAATGCACATTTAGAAAGGTAGATGTCTACTCTGCTACATGCACATTAGAAAGGTAGATGTCTTCTCTGCCTACATGCACATTTAGAAAGGTAGATGTCTACTCTGCCTACATGCACATTTAGAAAGGTAGATGTCTACTCTGCCTACATGCACATTTAGAAAGGTAGATGTTACTCTGCCTACATGCACATTTAGAAAGGTAGATGTCTACTCTGCTACATGCACATTTAGAAAGGATGATGTTACTCTGTACATGCACATTTAGAAAGGTAGATGTCTACTCTGCCTACATGCAAATTAGAAAGGTAGATGTCTACTCTGCCTACATGACATTTAGAAAGGTAGATGTCTACTCTGCCTACATGCACATTTAGAAGAAGGTAGATGTCTACTCTGCCTACATGACACATTAGAAAGGTAGTGTCACTCTGCCTACATGCACATTTAGAAAGGTAGATGTCTACCTGCCTACATACACATTAGAAAGGTAGATGTCTACTCTGCCCTACATACACATTTAGAAAGGTAGATGTCTACTCTGCCTACATACACATTTAGAAAGGTAGATGATCTACCACGATGGAAGGTAGATGTCTACTCTGCCTACATACACATTTAGAAGGTAGATGTCTACTCTGCCTACATACACATTTAGAAAGGTAGATGTCTACTCTACCACATACAGCCACTGAAGGTTTCAGCCCAGAGACAACTGTCATCCTTGCTCAACCTTCTTCTTACATCTTCCTGGTGCAGCAGGTCATGATGGCATCACGGCCAATGAATGACTGCTGCAAATTGGGCTACCTTCACAATGAGCTCCTACAGCTTTTTGTGGCAACAACCAGCAAAGAGGGCGACAGGCACAATGCTGAATATCTTTTTTCAGCAACACAGGCCAGGCAAATCCGTATTACAATGTCAGGGTTTTAGGGTCTGGGGAAGGGGTGGACATAAACTGTGTTCATTCTTGCCTAAAAATGAAGGCAACATTCAATTACAAAATGAACAAGCATGTTACTGGAATGTTGGGATTTAAACTGCAAGATCGAGTGTCTATCTAAAGTTAGATCGAGTGTCTATTCAAGTCCAGTTGATCTAATTGAATACATCAGATATACCATGACCTGGATGAAGGAGAACCTTCACAAGCATAAATGAAGGGGTTTTCTAGTCCTTAATATGCTCTACGGGTTGCTCCCACTTTTATTGTGCAGATACTGTACAACAAAACACACAACATTTCGACACCCAGGCCTTTGGCATGTGTTACATTTGACAAAGGCCTATGGGCCCGAAACATTGTGTTTTGTTGTACCGGCACAATAGAATAGAGAGCATACTAAGGACTAGACAGCTCCTTAGTTAATTAGAATAGCCTATATAAGGGGCAGTGAGGTTGCCAAATAGGAGCTGGACACCTGGAAGGCTGCCAGGATAGATGTGTTTGGGTCTATCTAATAAGTGTGTGGCCAGATTTATATTTATTAAATGTTTAGATGGGAAAAGATTTGTATCTCCTGACAGTAAAGAGACTCTGTGACATTTCAGAATTTCATCCATTTCTTTCAAAATATAACATTTTAAGAACAACAGCCCTGACAGCTAGATTTCTGTCTGATCATAGGCAAAGCTTTGGTTATCGTGTGGTTGGGTGGAGGAACTTCATTGCTTAGAACATCTCGATGATGTCCTCAACTGACTGGTTTATCCTTAAAAGGCTTCATGTTGGTTTGTTTTTCCATCTAATTACACATCGATCCTTGTGAGTCATTAGCTTTAACTTGTGATGATGGTGAACCCTCCATTTTAGGTAATAGAGGATCACACACTGTCGAAATATCTTGTGTTTGTTCTTGTAATGTTTGTATTAGATCCAGTAACCATGAGGCAAACCAATGTATGAACGTACCCAAAATGGGGTCTGTCCACCTCCGCCATCTTCTTACCAGTGTCCCTTGGGAATGTAAATTTCCAGTTCACTTGGCTCCTCGTGTTACTGTGTCAGTAGGCGGAAAATTGTTGTGATGTGGTAAGACCTGTTTTGTGCTATTAGTTTCCCCTTTAAAGATTCCACTGTTCTGGGAAGGTTACCCTCAAGATTTAAGAGCTTTTCTGTGGAATTCTTGTGATTAAAGGGCATGTCCACCCCCAAAACTATAATCCCCCCCACTACTGACCCCACTCTGTATTGTAGTAAAATCCCTCCCAGCTCCAAATGGTTCTCCTGTAGTCCCCCCCCCAAAGTCCCAAAAACTGCCCGCCAGGAGGATAGCAGAGTCCATATAGGACTGCCTCCTGTCTCCCCCTCAGTACTGCAGCCCTTCTCCTTCTCCCTCTCCCTCCCGTTTTGGTCTCCCTCCCCCTAGCGTTAAACCCCTTTCCCATATGAAAGTTCTTGCTCCCCCAGCCCCAACCGCATTAGTATTATTTCAAGAAAGTGCCCCGATAGTTACTTACCTTACTTCTCTCCTCCGCCGTTCTGCACTATCGGCAGCCGCGTCTGTGATTGGCTGCCTCTCAGCCAATATTGACTTGCTGGGAAAATAAACTAAATCATATAGATTACATTTCACCCACTGTTTAATTTCTCTGCTTGTACTTACTAGGGCATTTGAATTTGCTTGATAGTGCTGCAGAATAGACTTTACGATAAGCTTGTTATTTTGAATGTGCTTGTGCTCTTATCTGCAAAGGGGAATTTCCCATCACAATGCGTTTTGTACAAGTTTAAACAGGAACATTCTTTTTTGCCTTCCCTAAATACACTTTGCACTGAAAGGCGCAGGCCAACAATTAAAGGGAGTGCCAGACAAGTTTAGGCACCAGGCTAAGAAATGTTTTTCATTCATTTGCATTTCTGTCTTTATGTGTAGAATAGGCCATAGAACTTAAATGCGTGTGCAGAATCTTGATTGCTAAATCTTTAACCCTGAAAGTCTTTACACAAATAAGAGGGAGGTGTGTATGAGACATAAGGTTCGTACACACGTGTGTAGGAAAGAATGTTTCAGCCGATAATCGTCCCGTGTGTAAGCACTTTATCAGCCAAAACGGTCGTTCGTTCGGAGATCCTCCAGGTTGGTCGGTCAACGATCACTGTCCATTTCAGCCGATAAAGCACCTGCACACGGGACGATTATCATCCAAAACTTGTGTACGAACCTTTACTATATGTGTCAAATAAATGTGATTAGATTGTAAGCTCTTCGGGGCAGGGCCTGATGTGAATGTATACATGTAATTATAAAGCGCTACGGAAGATGTTGGCGCTGTATAAATCCACAATAATAATAATTATATTTATAATATCCGTAGTGTGAACAACATAGCAGAGAAAAGTTGCTGCTACAGTATATGGTATATTTATAATGGCTATGGGTAGTAGTAGCATTATGTGTAGAGGATGCTTTCATTAACACAAGCAACACGCGAGCTGCCAATCATATCGAGAATATGGGGAGCATCAAAGTTTATTCTGTTGAAAATAAATTAAAGGGAAATGGGTATTAGAAGAATTTTATAAAAGCAGCAAAGAGGGACAATGCTGTGGGATTCAGCCATTGATATTTTTTTATTATTAGATTTGTATAGACATTTTAAAATTAGACTTTAGACTTCATTTATTATTAGAGTCTCTTAGTTTTTTTTATATATATTTTGCATTTTACAAAGGCAGAACTTGGAATGTGGTTAATCTTTTTGTGAAAGAAGGGACTTTTTGTAACCCGGAATGAATACCACCGATTCTCAGCCATGAAATGTATCTCCTTTTTGCCTGGCGATTTTCTTCATTATGAAAGTATTTTGCTTCTGATTCTGCTCTTCGGGACAACATGACAACATCCTTTGTCCGAACTGCACATATCAGTGCTGCATGGAAACGTAGACATCTCTTATCTGGAATCTCCTTCTGAGATTGGAATGCGTAGCGTATGAATAAACTCCTGGGTACTTGGTTCTGCATGCTTGAAAATTTCAAAGATAATTAAAAGCACAGAAGTAATCCTGGAACAATTTCTTTATGGGCAAGAAATCCTTTCTTTCCACTCCAGTTATTCATTCTTTTTGGTCATGGAATCATGGTAACACAAAGTACAAAAAAAACCTAAAAAAAAAAAAACCTCTTACAGTTGCTTTTGGAACACTGGGGATATCCAGTAGATACAAGAGCTTAAAGGAACCAAATTTAAAAAAAAATTATTCATAAGAGAAATAAATCTGATTGGTTGGGGCAAAATTAGCACCATTTTTAACAATAAGCAGGGAGATTCAATAAAAGTTCTTATCGTTTAAAATGGTGCTAATTTTGCCCCAACCAATCAAATCTTATTTAACATCTGATTGGTTGGGGCAAAATTAGCACCATTTTAAATGATAAGAACTTTTATTGAATCTCCCTGATAATGTTTAATAAGATCTGGAACTGTCAACCATTGCTAAGGTTATATTTACAGAATATGGAAATGATCTAGAAGCTGATATTCACCAATGTTCCAATGGATTTCTGTACCGGACAAATAATTGTTTTTACAGAAACATGACCAGAATTAAACTATAAATATCTTTTTCTTTTTCCTTGTTGTGTAATGGTTTGATAAGGTCTAAATATAACCGAATACTTTTTCCTCCCCTACGATCTGCGACTGGGCAGTTAAGTAATAGATTTAGAAGGTCTTACAAACTGCTGCCCCTGCAAATAAGTTGTCTCTTTAGTTGGGGTATTTTCATCACATCTCATGACTTATAACCTAAAATCCAATTTACATTATCAAAGATATACCTGACCGAAGCCAATTCCCTCTAGGTTTTGGTTCACATTGTAAAATATGGATTGTACAGCTGAAATTCTGCATCCACACAACATTTTTCATTATTCTCTGTTTTTAATAAGGACTTTTGGAAATTACGCAGTTGATGTAGGGCAAACCCCCTTGGGAGGGAGAGAAAGAGCACTAAAACGCCTGGGAAGGCTATTTCCATTTAAGTGATACTTTAGTTAGAAAATAGAGAAGTGTCAAACATAAGTGATGTGGTTTAGAATGTAATGTTTAGCCGAGTTCCAGGATAACGGCATTTTCCCCACTGTTGTGCACTTTCTGCCAGAACAAACAATTGCCATCCTCGGTGACCTTTCTTTAAAACCATTATGAGTAGGGGAGCCATGACTATTTAAGCCGTGTGGAAGCTCGTAACATTTTGTGTGCTCTGTAATTGGTATGGGGAGGAGCACCTGTTTAATTCTCTCATTCCTTTGCCAGACCACAGGAAAACTTCCTCTGCCAAATACAAGGGAGTTGCCTTCTCCGTTTGCAAGAAAACACCCTGCACTGTAGAGAGATGGTCCAGCACCGTACTCCGGTCAATGTGCAGGATGGAACTCTCGCAGGATGCCTTTTTTGGCTCCTTTTATGAACCCTATCATGAGGAATTGTCGTTTAGGAACTGGTCTTTGGTTCCTGGGGATTGGGAGAAGAGACATTTTAGCATGTTTATAGAAATGTTTCTTCCGTTGCCTCTGTGGTGTCATATTGGGTTTTTCTAGCCTTATGGTTTCAGTTGGATTAAGTTGTTCTGTGAAAACAGATGGGGAAAAGTACAGTAACGAATGGAACCACCAAGAGAAGTTACATAAATGTTACTTGTTGTTCATTTTAAAGAGAGAATCGTTTTTGGCTGCTTTACCCAAACGTATTCCCTGGTCCTAGACATAGAGCTTCATTTGTGGATCATCCTTACATTATAAAGGATCTACTTGATTTACAGCAGGGGTTGATCACATTATCATTGGTCCCTGGGCAAACTAGCACATAGGGTTCCACTTCCCAACAAACCATTACAGCATCAATGATGAAAGAAAACTCTCCCCTTCTCTTGACTTACCCTTCTGTCTATTCCAGTCTGTCCCTGTTCTTCTCTCTTCCCCTCCTTTTCCCATTCACCTACCATGAAGCGTTGCTCTTTTACATTGGCCGGTCTGCATAGAATTTTTCTGCTTTTGCAAGAAAAATAGGCATAGTAGACCCCATGTGTGGATCCATCCCTGTCCTCCTGCATATTATTATGTATTTATACAGCGACAACATATTCTATGGTGCTTTATATTTACATATATGTGATATAATTACATCAGACCCTGCCCTGGAAAACTTACAATCTAAGTTTACTTCACACATACAGTATGATTGGGGGGGACACTGGAAAAACCCATGGAAGCACATGGAAAACGTGCAAACCCCTTTACATATGTGTCCAACATGGATACGAACCTAGAACTCCAGCGTGCAAGGCTCCAGTGCTAACCACACCGCACACATTTGTCAAATTCTGCCTCTAGTGCCAATATATAAGGAGGACTCGTTGTTCTACTCCCAAGCGATGTTTCGGAGGACTGCGCCTCCTTTTCAAGCTAACAAATGAGATATAACTATCTACATATACAACATGCTTTTAACCATGTGGACAGGAAATGACATCATCAACTGGGTCCCCTTGCACTCCAACATATATTTAGGCAATTCATTATACATAATATTAACCATACTGTATATATCTCTCCCAGATCACCTTCCAGGTGGAACCTGTGTGAATAAAAAGAACAAATCCAGTATGCTCATCGCAGGAATAAATACAGGCATAATCCCCGTTCAATCCCCATGGAGCAAGCGTGTTCAGTTTGTGGACCCACCACACCTCCTGTTGTTTTAGCCTATGAACCCGATCCCCCTTCTTAATGGTACATTTACGTCTTTCAAATCATATTCATTATGTTGCATCTCAACATAGTGTCTAGATACAGGCAGTTTAAGATCCCTCTGTCTGATACTAGACCTATGCTGAGATATACGGGATTTCAGGGGCTGTGTCGTTTCCCCTACATATACCAGATTACAGGGGCACCTTAGTACTTAAACAACAAATATAAATATATATATATATATATTCATAAATTTGGTGTTTTTTTTACCTTCCTCTGGTAGGCAGAGCTTCCTATAGTACTTCCCTGCCTGAGGATAAGAGGATAAGCTTGTCTACATCCTGTGCCTTATCCCTTAGGATCCGCATGGAGGCACAGTCCTCCGAAACCATCTGAATCCCTCAAGCCCTAAAAGAACCATATATTTTTTAAGACAAGGCCAAAAATGTAGCATTTTCCACATAAAGAAAGGCAAAAATGTAGACAAGGGACATAGACTGTAGACAAGGGACATAGACCCACTTTACTACCCTGCTAAACAAGGAAGAATATTTCGTCTTGATTGGCTGTCCGATGCAATATCTTGGTTGATCCATTTGGAAAATATTTGCAAATCACGTGTTCAGCTGTAATTTTGCCCACATTGGTTAAAATTAAGTGTGGCTATGTTGGTAAATTTCAGCCGTAAGCACAATCTTCAATAGGCCAAATGGTCGATCACACTGAAATATTACCTGCACTGTGTTATTTTCCCCTTCCTTCATCTGGCTGGTTTTGTTTATTGGATTGTCTGTTGGTTGAGAATATAGAGTCAACATTGGCCCTTGTCTACTATGCCTTTGGTATTCTACAAAATAACCAATAACTGCATTGTTTCATGACCTTTTATAAAACTAGGATAGTAAAGGTGAAGCATTGTATTGTGCTCATACATTTTAAAGTGAATTCACTTTAGGAAATGTATTTAAGGAGCTCAGTCAACGGAAACATTGAGTGTTCCTCTGAGACACAGAGAAGTAGGCCAAGAGCAAACGGATTTATTTTTCTAATCAAAATGTTTTCAGTGGGTGTAGTCCTTCCTGGTATCATCATACCTCATGTTCTATTCAAATGTCCTGCACTGGGGAGCAGGAAACTTGTTGTGGAACTTGAAGGGGTAAGACAATCCAGCTCCTTGTCTTGCTTCGCATACAAAATGTGTTTTTAACAGTCAATCATCATCTGATGGCAAAACCAGTAAGCTATCAGCCATAATCCAAATAGAATTTCTATATGCACAATTCAAAGTTGTTAGAATACATATTTCCATGGAAGGATCCAAACTCCGGATGAGACAAGTCTGCAGAACATTTAAAGTAGAACCATGAGAATTTACAGAATTTGAGGCTTCTTGGGGTATAAAAATAGCACAGAACGTACTGACAAATTCTCTCAATGTCCTTTGTACAGAGCAATGCCATCTAAACAACTCTCTTTTCCAAAATATGTCCCTTTATAAGTTTAAATCTAGACTATCCTCCTAACATTTGGATCAGTAGCACAGTAGAAGGCTGGGGTAGTCCAAGAGCTCAGGAAAATAGAACATAGATAAGGGAAGGGGTATTATATGTTTTATACTACTATGACTGTATTAAAGTTATATGACTTATTAAAAAGAAAAAGGTGTAATCCTAATGTTCAAATATATTTTCTTATTGCATTGTGCTTGTTAATAAAGAGACACTATCTTCATTTATATTAACTTGTCTATCTATCAATGTGCAAACAAAATATCCCTTCAATACAATAGTGCCATAAATACCCATAATTCATTTGCCTTAATTATTTATATCCAAACTTGTTGATTTCCAATTGAAATGGAGCTTTATAAAAGGTAGAAATTCTTAAAACCATGTGTAAAAAAATTAATTCTCACAAAAATCACCAAACTTTCCATTTCCCCCAAGGGGACATTAATAATGATGAGACACCAGCCGGTGGCCTATGATCTATCCCTGTTATAGTAGAATACAGGCTCTCCTTATTTCTCTACTCCTTGAAAACATTCTATATTATCAATGATAAGAATCTGAAGTCTTGTTTTCTTTAGAGCCAATAAAACTGTGATTGATACTCTCATAGTGGTCTTGAGTAAACCGTGGACGTTTATGAGCGGACTGTGAAAGGGCTAATTGTTAAAAATGGGACATATTTCTGTCTTTCAAGTGGTGGAGCGGTGTTTTTAATAATGTGTCTTGCCCTCTGTGACCTCTTCTATTTTTCTTTGTTTTTCAGCTGCCGGGAAGAAAGCCTGCATTGCTTACCAAAACGATGGTTATGTAGTGTCTTGGAGGAAATTAAATCTAGTGATCCCTCATCTAAACTGTGCGCTACAAGACGCAGTGCTGGAATTCCATTCTACATACAGGTATTTTGTACACATAGAGTAGACTTTATCCTGGCAATCACATTAAGGCATTCTTCAATTAAAGTAACAAGAGTCTATGGAATTTACCTGAGTGCTATTAAAAGAAAAGGTATGAAAACACAAACATTGTCAGAATCTACCCATGGAAAAATAGAATTGGAAAACGAAATGAACAAAAAATATATTGTAAATTTTATTAATTTGATTTCAATGAAAGGGACACTGTATTATATTTTAAGTTTAGTTTAAATTCATTCTATTTTGCTCTGGGAGGTAGGGGGTGGCACTCCTACTGCTAGCTTCTACTACAGGAGATATCAAAGATATAGTTCATGCAGTGCCTGACAGCTCCCCTGCTTGTCCCCCCAATCTGACACACTTTTTTCTGTAACCTAGGCACATGTCATAACGTTAGAATGTTGGGAAAGGACTGGGTAAGAGCGGGAGAGTGCTAAACAATACACATCTCAACAATCCACTGGGCTTTTCAGTCTGCCACACGGCACAACTGCTGTTGGCTTCCTCTTCTTTGGTATAGGAAACCAATATAGACGTATAGATTTTCTGTGGTTTTAACAAAATAGATATTTAAGTGGTTTTTATTTTACAAGAAATGGGAATTAGGGTAATTGTAATTGTACATTTTGCGAAAACGACCAACAACAAAAATATATATTAAAAAAAAGTAAATGTTCACCTAACAAATTGTAACTTCAGAATCTATATTCCCCAAAACAATACTTTGCTTTCTACCTGGTATATGAATGAGAACCATCCCAAGCTGAAAGGGAGCCTTCCAAAGCTTCCTAGTGCTCCTTAAAGTCCTTCAGGCCCACCCCACACTGTGCCGTCTCCTTTATGGCGTTGTGAACTCGACCTGAGCTTGCACAGATATAAAACAAGATGTCTCGTTCAGCTGCCATAACTAATTGGCTGTGACGTCACCTTCTCTCTTGTCATTTTTGGTGATACCTTTCATAAAGGCATTTAATGCATGTCCTAACGTATTGCAGACATGAGTACTATTTACCCTAAGCCCCTTAGAAAATTGCTTCTATTCGTTCTTTTTTTAAAGAAATCATGTTGCAGGCTTATTGGGGATACGTTTTTTCCTTTGCTGTATATTTTCAAAAAGAAAATACATGTCCCTAGTGCAGAGTATTGGTAGAACAATATGGCGGAGACCCATTATCTTTCAAAGACAAAGAATCATTGCTGGTAATAAAAGTAGAAGAAATGTAATACAATCAGTAAAATTGAAGCCAACAAATACCCAGGGTTGATTGGATAAGAACATGCACTAGGTTACAGACATCTGTTGGGTTACTGTATGTTGAAGTGATACATTTCATCCTACGACACTACGCGAAGTCTTGGAAATGTCGCCCTAGAACAGCACGTCTCTGATTTCTGAGATATTGTTGGACCTAATGTGTCGTTGGCTTTGATAAAATAAAGACAGAGCCTTTTGGCTACGTTCAACCAAAATAAATTGTTTCAATGAATAAAACAAATCTGTGTTTGACTGCCAAGGAAACTTATCTGAGAAGGTGGAGGTTGCTAATACAGTGATACAGTGTGCAAATCCATCAAGGTTAAGACTTTTCTGCTCATCAGTGTGGAAAGCCTACAAACCTTTCATTTTTATCATTATGACTGCGATTGGCTCACATTCCTTTGTAAGGCCCATAGTTGCTCTTTTTGAAGATGTAAATTATATAGTGGATAATGCACCCCCAACTGTAAATTATAAGGATATTAGAATGCATCGAGGAGTTCCATGCCCTATATAAAAGGTACTCGGCCTGCGGCCTTGTGCTTTTATATGGTCACGGAACTCCAAAGTGACTTCTAATATCCCTTTAATTTACAGTTGGGGGTGCATTATTTATTATAATCTACCCCTTTGTGGCTTCTTTTTTCCTTCTCCTGGAACTGTAAGATTATAAGGCTATAATCTTACAGTTCCTCCCATAGAAATCCACTACAGGGGTAGGTTATATCTGTATTATCATCAGTGAATGTGTATTATATAGGAGTTAATGCCCCCTCCCTCCCACTTTAAAATAGAAATATTTAAGGATTCAACAACCTGTATAAAAGGTTATTTTTATAAACTGATGGGAATCTGTAAATCCCGCAATCATAGAGCAGGTGATTCTTAATTACCCTAGTGTGGGGGTCCGGACATTTTTAGCAGGAAGTAAATATTGGTAAAGAATCAATCATTTATATTTTACTTATTTAGCTTAAAACTCAATGTCACCTTCTCCCTTCCTGCTCAGCACACTGAGGGCAACAAGGGCAGAAGAAAAAGAAGGAAAGAGACCTCAATTACTATCTTCCCTCCCCTTCTTCAATAAAACCTGCAGTAGCCAGGAGCAAACGTAAGGATCTTACCCAGCCTCACGCTCCTTTGCTAATCTCCTGACATGTCCCGATGCAATTTGTACTCTATGCGCATTCCTTGGTGAATACCCTTTAAACTTAATAAGTCAAATGTGAATGTTTGTTTCTTTAGTAATATTTATTGTAAAGAACACTAAACGTTGATCCCTTTCCCAGTGGTCCCATCCACCACATCTCATGTCATTTTCAGCCCACTCCATATACTCTCTTTCCGTGCTCAGTCCCTCCTATCAGAATCTAAGACACAGCTATAGTTGTTCCCGACCAATCAGAGTGCTGGCGAACTTACTTTACTTCGCAGTGACATTCCTTCACTGCTTAGCTGTGCTCTGCCCCCCTTTAACAAATAAAACTCAAGAGCTAAAAAGAGAAAAGTAAAATAAAGGCAGATTTAAGGTTGTTGGAAATTAATCCTTATTGCTGTGGGATAATTTGGAAAATGATTTATCACATTTTACATGCCCTTTAATAGTTGAACAATAAAACCTCTGCCTGCCGCTTAGGTGTACTCCATACAAATAAAATACACTTACTGATTTCTGTGCAATTTTACATATATTCACCTCTCCATAATGTGAACTTTGTAGATAGTGCCTAAAAGGTTTACAGTTTCCTTATTATTGGCTGATCTGTACTTTTTCGCCATGGTTGATAATGAAAATTGGCCAACGCCACATATTAACTGTTATATATGGCCACCATTAATAAAAGCTTCTGGCATCAGGGATCTATACTACTCAGGAATCAACCATTAGCCACATTAACAAGATTACCCCTTTAACTGGACACCTATGTACATTTGGTTTTAAAAGTTTTAACGGGGAGATTCAATAAAAGTTCTTATTGTTAAAAATGGTGCTAATTTTGACCCAACCAATGAAATATTATTTAACATTTGAAAGCTAACATCTGATTGGTTGGGGCAAAATTAGCACCATTTTTGACGACAAGAACTTTTATTGAATAACCCTGAAAGTCTCTAAACAGACAAACTGGTGTTCCAGATATATTTGTATATACTTTATTTGCCAGCTGCTACAGCCCCTTACACACACTACCGATAAGGGGCCAATCCTGTGTGTGTAGCCACATCTTTGAAAGGTAACAGACAGAATCTAATAGATTGGTGCTGTGTGTATCCACCTTTAATTCATACATCCAATTTGTTGCTGATAATACAAATGATACAGACGGCTCAGTCACCATACCTGCCTACAGAGAACTTTAATTAGAGATGCTTTAAAGAACATATTGTGCAGGGATATGATAACATCTCTACCGCCCCACATCATGTTGCCTGTCTCCTACATTCCACATTGAGGAGGTAGACTGATAAAATACATCTGATGTAAGAATGCCCACAGATCAGCACAAAGCTTTGTCAGATAGTGTCCCAGTTGTAAGAGAACTCATGACAGATACGCATTCCAATATAACCTTTAAAAACAGTAGCCTTTTGAAAAACATGTGTCATTCAAGGTGCAGTAAAATCTTTTCAAGAATGTAAGGTGTGTTTTGGATTGTTCTGTTAAAAATGGGGCGAAAATTAGTAAAAATCTATGCTTACCTTCCCTAAACCCCCAAGTTCGTTAGAACTACTTACATCCCAGTGGTCCCTTAGACCATAAATTTCCCTGTAGCAAGAAAGCAGGCATCTCACCCAGATGCTCTCTTTCTTCCAGTTCGTAGCACTGGTCACTGTGGGACTGCATTGGTCTCCTGAAATAACTATGCGAGCTTACAGAGGAAGCCAGGACCGGGGAGGAGGAGCATGGTGGGAAAAAGTATGGATTATGGGCTTCACGGGAGGTAAGTGACCATAACAATTTAAGGGGAAACATGGTGTCCCACTTGGCCAGGTAGTGCTGTGGTTATAGGCCCTCTAAACACTGCAGCCCATCGGTGTGTAATACTATAAAATAACTTAAGAGCAGAGGTAAGTATTCAAAAAAGGACGGACTTAATTGTCTTCTTGTTGTGTGTTGCCCAATAAAGCATGGCAGGAAGACAATTGAGTCTTTTTTACTTACCTCCTCTCTAAACTTCTTTAACAATCTAGGAGGCCAGGGAAGGTAACTCATTTTTTTATATTGAGGGTGGACATGCCCTTTAAGTTCTTTGGGGTCTTCTAG
Source organism: Hymenochirus boettgeri (assembly GCA_019447015.1). Classification (NCBI taxonomy): domain Eukaryota; kingdom Metazoa; phylum Chordata; class Amphibia; order Anura; family Pipidae; genus Hymenochirus; species Hymenochirus boettgeri. The sequence continues at coordinate 4,265,505 of CM033473.1, read as the reverse complement.
GGTATTCTAGTCTATTCATAGGCAATAGCTTGGGGTCCCTTTTTAAGGTTGGATTGACCATCCCCACCAAAAAAGGCACAGGACTGTTTAAGCTAGATTTAAAGTTTTAAAGGGCTTGTCCAACCACCCCATTTAAGAGCCAATTTGGGTTTAAACCTAGCAAGTTCTAGGTTTTGGGGGGATTTGCTTCTTCCTAATATTTGGTCTTGGTGTGGAGATCCCTTTAATGATTAAAGTGTCTACATTTCAGCATTTTCACATTTACAATTACATTTTCAGGTAACCTAATGTATGTTTACCAGGGGTTGAGAATCATTGCTCTAAGGCAGGGTTGAGAATTGCTCTAAGGCAGGGTTGCACTGTTTCTCAGCGTGTTCCGGGGCGCACTGTTATGCCTTCAGGGAGACCGATGTGTGCCTTAAAATTTTGGTAAAGGAAATATTTTCACCGGTAACTTACATTTTTGTTAAATATGTTATGATTAAATTGCAATTCAGTCACCAAAACTGTACAGTGCCATGAGAAAAAATTCCATTTTTAAGAGTTTGAAAGCCAATGTTCTACTGGTGCCCAGAGTATGATAAGGATTGTTCTGTATTACAAATGGTCTTGAACTTCTTTTCTAATGACGAGTTCCATGGAATAGTCACTCTGTCATTGTCATTTCTGTTTAACATTGTTTTTCATAAAACATTTGCTTTATATGTGCAGGCTCTTTTGGCTTCAGAACCCAAGAACAGCAAAGCAGGTCTTCTGAAGATGACCATGAACCAATTAATAGCCCTGGCCATGCCCGAGATGAATGATGAATCCGAAAATAAGAGCACAATCCCGCAGGTGATTGCATGTGTTTCTAAAACGTCACTAAAGAATAGTAAGATCAAAGATATGGAGAGTATAACACTTCTCATATGCAAATAAAGAATAGAGGCTTCTGGGAATTACCTAAAGTTTCTTTTTGAGCTTTTAAAATGTTACACTGGAAAGCAAGGCATTCGTTTTCAAAGATTAAAAATGTCAAAATGTGTAGAAAACAGAATACAATTTTGATGGCATTTTGAGACCATTTTTTCCATGATATACTGTACAATCTTTTTTTTTTTTTAAAAAATAGTCAGTTTGCTGCATATTTAGTGTGTCATGCACAATCATTCAGTTTCTTTAATGTCTCTTCATGGCTGCCAAGCAAAATAAATAGTTTTAGCTTTGGAACGAGTAGCTCAGGTATCGGCAAAAAACTCACAACTCCAATCATACAAATTAGAACTGATTCCCCGCCTGTCCCCTGGTAAAGTTCTGACATTGCTGGGGTAGATAATAAGCAAATCCGAGAAGCCCAATTATTGGAAAAGGCTTTACAAAGCTTTCTTTCACATTGAAAAGTTTGAAATGGCGAATGCTACACCTGTAACTAGTCTGGTGTTAGTTTCACAGAACCCCTTCAGCTTTTATTCATGGCTAAATGTTCAGTTATTGCTTGGAATTTACTGTCTCAGTGCGCATGCGCCATAATGCACGCTATAGAGAATTAGAACCAGTAAGTGGTCGGAGAATTGGAGTTCTGCAGTGGTGGATCGTGTGAAAGGTAAATATACTTACCTTTGGTCCTGGCTCCTGAGTCATTGATTGAGGAACAGGGGGTAAGGCATAGCTTATTAACCTCCCAGGCTTCAATCAATTTAGGGTCTGCTTTTACTAATAAATAAACCGCCCTGTCAGAGAATCTGGGGGTTCAACAAGAAGGGAGCACAGAATTCATATTATATTCTTTAATACCAGCGATGGATCCCATCTGCCCCAGTACAGTTCATTAGTTATATAATAAATATATATAAACAGCCACATAATGCTAAAATCCTATGCTAATCTGTTTGTGATGTATCAGGGTGTAGCGTTCGTTTAACTTTGGGTTGCAGGAGAATCAGTCTAAGCATTGTACCAAAATTTAAGTTGCGAATCAACCTTTTTTTTTTAATGCTACCAAATATCTGGTCTTAAGGAACTATACACTTGCTGTAATGCAATAACATGATTATATTTGTAAGTACAGTGGAAGTTAGGGGCTGTAGGTATTGACAAGAGGTCTCTAGTGATATCAAGCAAGCTTCCGAAAACAGGAAGCCTTAACCGTTTTAGCAACATAACTTCTTTTTGGCTGCACTTTATTGTACGATCCAGGCCATGTTTTAGAGGTAAGACAACAGCCTTTTAAATAACCCTAGATTGTTTGGTGACCATAGTTTTCAAAAAATTTGAATAGCGTTTTCCTCACTAGTTCATTTGGGTTCCAGTATCACCTGTATGCGGACGATACCCAAATTAACATCTCTGCCCCAGATCTCCCTACACTGACATCCCAGGTCCCCGTCTGCCTTAGTGTCATCTCTGCCTTTATGTCCTCTCACTTTAAACTCAAACTAAACATGTACAAGACTGAACTTGTCCTTTTCCCACCCTCACGATCTGTTCCCCTCCCTAGTCTTACTATTAATATTAACAACACACCCATATTTCCTTCAAACCTTATGTCAATTCGCTTGCCAACTCCTGTCGACTCCAACTCAAAAACATCTCCCGTCAACCCTTCCTCTAGTATGAAGCTACAAAAATCCTAGTCCATGCCCTAATCATATCCCGGCTAGACTACTGCAACACACTCCTGTGGGGTTTACCAAACAACCGCCTGGCAACGCTTCAAACCATTCTCAACTCTGCTGGCCGGCTCATTCATTTCTCTTCTCGCTTCTCTAATGCCTATCCTCTCTGTCAGTCCCTCCACGGGTTGCCCATCACACAAAGGATCCAGTTCAAACTGCTTTCCTTATTCTATAATAGTAAAGAAAAATATGCGTCCCTAAATATGTAAAAAAAGCCTATCCCAATTACTTAGATAGAAGACATAAAGACATGAAGAGGATATAAGGCTTAAAAAATAGAAATACTTCATTATTACAATATTAAAACCAGTAAATCGATCAAAAGTCATATATGTAGATAAGTATATAAATATTCTATCAAAACATCCCCTCAGATCCCCAGCTGGATTAACAGTAAATAAGTGAAAGAAGTCCTAAGATACTTATCAGTCCTGTTGTCAAGTCGCAATAGTCCGTGCACGGTTCAGAACATAACAAGGTAAAGTATCAGGGCTACAAATTTACGAGTATCTAACAGCACAGTGGGATATCAGGAGGGGGGATTAGCACCCAAACGCGTTTCGCACATCTGCTTTTTCAAAGAGCGCCATTGAAAAAGCAGATGGTCACTAGTTGACCCATTGGCCCTTAAAAATCAGGATTTGATTGAATACGGTTCTAAGACTAAAAAAAAGGCAGCAGTGTTGGGTTCTGGATCACTGTGTAGGATTAAATTTTATTTTTAGTTCTCATACAAACCACTATCTAAATGTCTAACCCTAACAGGTAGAACTAAATGACAGACAGGCTTCAATGATAACAATGCATGTCTTACATCCCATCAATGTAGCTTGATGCATGAGAGCAAATACTGTATCTCATGTATACAATATATATAGTGTGGCCAGTCACAACATGGTATTTTATATCCAAGAATATAACAATAAATACAATTCTATATATGACAATATTATTGTAGATGCAAGCAGAGAAAAATATCTGTAATACTCGCATAATGTGTGGGATCATATTCAACCCTCCGATTCAAGTCCCATTCGGTGTTAGTCCTGTATTCGGATCGCCAAAGTGGTTAAGTGACCAGAGTGAGTAAGTGTGGAAGCAGCATAAAGCCAGTTGACCAATAAAATTATATCTACATTCAAGCCCAGGTAGCTTGTCCTTGATAGCACAGCCATTCCGAATCTATTTTTCGCACCCGGGCGAAATTGAGGAACGGAGTGCGAAGGAATCACAGACACTGATATATATATGATATATAAATAAAAATTGTATTTGAAATCCTGTAACATACTTTTGAGAGTACATTTGTATGTATGTATAGTTTATTTATATAGCGCCACTTGGGTACACAGCGCTGTACATTATAACAATACAGATTATACAGTATGTATGTATATGTTTATTTATATAGCGCCACTTGGGTACACAGCGCTGTACATTATAACAATACAGATTATACAGTATGTATGTATATGTTTATTTATATAGCACCACTTGGGGACACAGCGCTGTACATTATAACAATACGATTACAGTATGTACGTATTGTTTATTATATAGCGCCACTTGGGTACACAGCTGTACATTATAACAATACAGATTATACAGTATGTATGTATATGTTTATTTATATAGCGCCACTTGGGGACACAGCGCTGTACATTATAAACAATACAGATTATAAGTATGTGTATATGTTTATTTATATAGCGCTACTTGGGGACACACGCTGTACATTTAACAATACAGATTATACAGTATGTATGTATATGTTTTTTATATAGCGCCACTTGGGGATGCAGCGCTGTACATTATAACAATACAGATTATACAGTGTGTATGATATGTTTATTTTTTTATATAGCGCCACTTGGATACACAGCGCTGTACATTATAACAATACAGATTATACTGTATGTATATGTTTATTTATATAGCGCTACTTGGGGACACAGCGCTGTACATTATAACAATACAGATTATACAGTATGTATGTATATGTTTATTTATATAGCGCCACTTGGGGACACAGCACTGTACATTATAACAATACAGTTTATACAGTATGTATGTATAGTTTATATAGCGCCACTTGGGGATGTAGCGCTGTACAGTATAAAATACAGATTATACAGTATGTATGTATATGTTTATTTATATAGCGCCACTTGGGGACACAGCGCTGTACATTATAACAATACAGATTATACAGTATGTATGTATATGTTTATTTATATAGCGCCACTTGGGAACACAGCGCTGTACATTATAACAATACAGATTATACAGTATTTATGTTATAGTTTTATATAGCCCACTTGGGGAGAGCGCTGTACATTATAACAATACAGATTAATATATGTATGTTATGTTTTATTATAGCGCCACTTGGGGACACAGCGCTGTACATTATAACAATACAGATTATACAGTATGTATGTAATGTTTATTTATATGCCACTTGGTACACAGCGCTGTACATTATAACAATACAGATTATACAGTATGTATGTATAGTTTATTTATATAGCGCCACTTGGGGATGTAGCGCTGTACAGTATAAAATACAATAGTCATACAAGGGAGATAAATACATAGATAGTTCAGTACATAAATATATAAATTATATAAATAGAAGTGCTAGAGCCTTACCACAAGAGGAACGGAGGTCCCTGTCCCAAAGAGTTTACAATCGTTAGACCATTGGACTTGCTCTGCACACCAATGGTTTTTAATGCGTCTGGCCCACTGCATGCATTGTTTAATGTCAAAACACACAAGTCAACATTGTTGCTGCAGATCGCATGCATTTTGTGTTGGAATAGGAGGCACAATGCAGGCTGACAATGTGTAGTAAAACGCAATGGGAAAAACAAAATGTGGTTTTAGAAGTGCAGTGCGGCCTGAGAACAAGATTTTGAATGTTAGGGGTTAAACAGGAAGTCAAATCTGTCTTCGCCAATTGAGATGAAGCAAGAGCGAACGTTCTGCTAAGCCCAGCAGTATTTTGAACTTGCTGAAATGTTTTATTACTCTGATTGTGAACTTAGATTGCACATATTTATGTTTGATCAGCTATTCTTACATCTGTTAGACTCTTTGTATTTTCTAGTTTGTTTTTTTTTTTGCACAATCCCCTTTTGAGACTTGCATAAGATATTTATGTCCATATCTCTGTTTATAAGAGACCTTTGGAGATCTCCCAGAACCACCTCGGGCTTGACCAAACTTTATGTTCTATTCCAATTGGGCAACAGTGTTTTATTATTGTATGAAATGGTTATTAGTGTGGAAGTTATAGGAGAAAGGCCCAAAACTAATAAATCTGTTTTATCTCAACAATCTGATTGTTGCTTACAGTTAAGGTTCGTACACACGTGCGATCATATGTCCGCGCGATGTGTCCGAACGTTCATTTCGATTGATAATCGTCCCGTGTATGGGCACTTTATCGGCCGTTCGGTCGGGGATCGTTTCCTGACCGAACGGGCGGATCTCCGAACGACCGGCCATTTCGGACAATAAAGGGCCCACACACGGGATGATTAACGTCCGAAACGAACGTTTGGACACATTGCGGGTCGGGACCCATGATCACATGTGTGTACGAGGCTTTAGCTTATGAACAAATGACAGATTAGACTATCGGCCAACCACATTGGACCTCCAAAACATGTTGGTCTGACCAACAATAAATAAATAAATGTAATTCCTGCAGCTCATCCTCATTTTTCTTCTTGTGGCTATTTGCATTTACTACTTGTGACGGAAGCATCTAAATGTACAACGACGACTACAATGACCGACATTCTTATGTAGGCACCAACATTTCTGGGAGGGTGCTGAGAGCTTCCCCCTGGTGCTTTCTGATTTGTTTAAGGTTCTGGCACAACTGATCACACATGTAAGTTTGTTGGTTGTAGTGGAGATTTATCTTAAAGGAAAACTAAACCTAAATTCTTTCACTCCAGAATCTGAACATATACCCTCTAAAAACACCAATAAACTGTAAAATGGCAATACAGTAAATGGCATTAAAGTAAATGTTGCCACTTGAAGAACGGGATGAAATAACTGTGTATGTACAGTGACTGGCCACACCCCTGATCTCAGTCACATGCCCCCTTGCCTATTCTGTCCTGTAAAAGGATTGGCTAGAGGCTGCTACTGGGCGTGACCAACTGTAACAAGTTCCTGCAGTATCTTAGGACTGAGCATGTGTAAAGGACATAATGGTCAGTGACCACACTGTGATTCTGCAACACTGGGAAATAAGACACAAACTTAGAAAGTTTAATATCTCAACAACCATATTAAAATGAGAAGTAAGACACTGATTATTGTTTTTTCATATCAAGGAGATCTACCTTCTAATAGGGTCATAGATTTCTAAAAAGGTGCAAATAAAATATAAACATTATATAACAAATTGATGGGTTGCACCTTGATTGTTCGATATAGTAGGAGTTACTGACACTTGTAATGTATAGATTTCACCTCACCAGACCTAGATGGAGTAGTCAATGGGTGATATAGCAACAATGCAGTTTTGCAAGAGATCAGCTGAATGAATGTACATTGTCCATGAAATTCTTTCTTAATTTTTCCATTAGGTTCACGCTCTGAATATTCTGCGAGCCCTTTTCAGAGATACACGTCTGGGTGAAAATGTCATTCCTTACATTGCAGATGGCACCCAATCTGCTATCCTTGGCTTCACCTCACCTGTCTGGGCAGTAAGTACCTTCCATTGTATGTTTGATAGAAAAATAAAATCTACAAAAACCCTACTTTCCATATGCATGAGGGATATATTCCCATACACCGGCAGATCCAGAGATACTTAGCATTTTATCTTTCCCCTATCCTCTTTTTTTTTTGTTGTTGTTGTACTTACTTTCTAGAGGTGGTTTGTGACTTGGTCTTATGTCACCTGAGGAAGGGTTACTACATCCCTGAAACCTTGTGTAATTGGCACCATATAATACATTATCTTAAAGAGTTTGCTTTTCCATATAGAATTGTTTATTCACTGTGACTTTTACTTGCCACATCATATGAACCATATATAAGTCCCAGTTACGAAGCTACTGAATCTAAATGTTACATATCTCGAGGCACGAGTAGCAGTATCCTAATTATATATAAAATGGAAGCTATGGTGCCACAGATCAATCACTGATGGCTAAAATGGAATTACTTTTGAGTAACCAGATGTTATCTAAATGCAGTAGACCACTGCAAAGTTAACATTAGATTTCTTATAGGGACAGTGTATCGTCAAAAAACACAGGAAAGCCACAGCCTATCTTGCGGTCTACACACTTAGTCAGGCTGAAGGATCCTATGGTGTGTACCCAGCTTTTAAAGCCCCTCATACACAAGATTGATATTTGAGCAATTTGGTTTGATATTTAATTGAATCACTCAAAATATTGATCCCCCATATCCCGGTTTTCCGATTGACAGCAAAAACAATATACGAAAAAGGAAGATTGGTCAGATCCCAACTCCCACTATACCATTTACTTGTTGATCTGCCTGCTATTTCTTTAGATGAAATATAAATGACTCTTTATTAATGTTATAATGTATATGCTAATATCATTATCTCTCATCTCTGAAATAATCAGCATTGCTGAGAAATTATCTGTTTAAAACTTGCAGATAAAAGTAATATGGTCAGAGAGTTCTCTATCCTCCTTCTTCCCCCTACAGCTGTCAATTAACTACGGGATGATCTTCTTATGACCTCTCTATAATCAAGGATGAGCAGTTGTTACTAGAGATGTCCGAACTTCGCAAAATCCGGTCCGCTCGAGGATCAGCGAATTTTCGAAAAAATTTGAAAATTCGAAAATCTGCGAGCGGACCCGTTAAAATGAAAAATAACCTCAAAATTACTAGATTTCTCGTATTTTCGAAAATACGAGAACGCGTAATTTCGAAAATTTTCGAAAATAGGAGTAATCCTCGTAATTTCGAAAATTTTCGAAAATACGAGAAATCCGCGGTACGGAAGTTCGGAAGGCGGAAAATCCGGAAAAATCCGCCGTTCGCGAACGGGATAAATCCGCGGCGGGTCCGGGGTTCGGATCCGCGAACCGGCCATCCCTAGTTGTTACTCACTAGGAAGTAGAAAATCTAGAAACGGCAGAAACCGTCTCTACATTGCGGCTGGTTTCAGAGATGACCGTTACAGGCATCGGCTAGTTAATAATTATAAAATCCTCTTTTCGTTCAAACATACCTGGTGCCATTGCTGTGTTGACCAGATTAACGCTAACTGCATGAACACAAACTGTAAGGCACAAGTCCCAATTGAAAAAAAATAATGTCTTAATAAGGGGTTAGGGAGAGCGAAATGGTGTAATAATTGCCTACAATTTACCTTCCCTTTAACATCTGTTGCACATAAAATCTTTCTGCTCCCAAGACCTTAAGCTGTGAGTTATTGCCTTTGGAGTGATTAGTCCTGTGCCATGGTACACACGGATCAGCCGCCTCTCCTATTCATAAAAAAAACACACTGTGTGCCAAGCACGGGCCTCCAGAACGTGTACCCAGAATACATTTGTCTTCCTTCCTATCTCGCTGCTAGACTCCCACAGGTTCCTGTAAAGGGACTGGAATTCTGTGGAAATGAATGACTACCTGTGTTTTCTTTAGCCATTTTCCTTAATACCTGCAAATCCCGCTATGCTAGAGACAGGATGACCTAGGGGTGGCTGGGTGAGGAGACCCTCGCACTAATAGGGGCGTTAAAATGAACTCTATCAAATAAGAAAGGAACATTCCAAGACCGAGAGAACAAATGGACAATTCTTAGACTCACTAAGTACCTGTGAAAGGCAACACAATGGCTATTAAGCCAGGGATTATGGCTTCTACCATGTGCATATTAATAGTTCTCGCAGACAAGGCTGGGATTGGGAAGAAAGGATATTCTGGTTTGGTTTAATGCTTTTTAGAAATAGTTATCCGCATGGACGCATCACAAAAATACCTTTATTAAAATATGACATCTGGTAAAACGATTCTTCAAAATGGAGTAGGTCTGGATAGGAAAGGCTTTGTGCGTTGCTCCATTGGGAGGCCATAAAGCGCAGTGTATAGTCCGTTTCATTTTAAAAAGATGGAATCATTTATTATAGTCGGGCCCTGAATGCATTTTGGAAAAGGGAAATAAAACCTTTGTTTTGTGTTGTGTGTGTATGCGGAATATTTAAAAGAGTGAAGACCCTGTATATCAACTGGTTCAAATCTCATATAAATTGGTCTGTGGGACTAAATAATAGGATTGGCGGCTGTTAGACTTTATTGTATATTTTGGTTGAGTATTTTGCGCCATTTGTTAAGATGTCTAGAAGTTGGGAATTCAAATACACAACTCAACTAAAATGTATAGTTTAACTTAAATCCTCCTTTAAGTGGAATTTTTTTTACTCAACATATTTTTAGGTCAGTTGTGGCACTAAAGTACAAAGCCGATGTTTCTGGCCAATCGAAATATTGGTCGGTCGGCGTGAAATATCTGCTTGTGTGTACCAAGCAGTGGAAGAGTTAACAGAGCTGCCCAGCTTGGTAGCAGCTGTCGGACTTTATGAATATGATTGCATAAACCCTGCAAGTATCAGACACGAATACAGCTATCTGTGGGAACTGAAGTTGAAAATGTGCCGCCTCAGCGGAATGGAACAAGATACGCATCACAAACTGATTAGCAATGCATGGCACTGTACGGCCTATTGTGCTGGGACAAAGGTTTGGGTCTACTGCGCAAAATGTCACATTGGGTCATTTCTTCTGAGTTTTTTTCGGTTCTGGAACACCCTTCATCAGGACGGCCCATTATTAAGCCACTGAAGAACGGTTAATAGAGTTTTGGAAAACGTCTGGGTGCATAAACAAAGAGGGACATTATTGTCGGTGTCCATCTTTGTGTAAAATTATTATTTTAGCATAACCCAGATTATGGCTCTTGCAGCAGAATAATAAATCATGAACACATTCCAGAGAGGAACAATGATTGCTAACAGACATGGAGACAGCTCTGTGTGTGCATTTCACTAGGAAAGATGAGGAGTCCCTTATGGAGAACTGTAGCCAGTCAAGGTCAGTGGAATTCTCATCCAGTGTCATGTAAGCAAAGTTTCCATATTACACCAGTTACGGTTCAATGAATTAGATATTAAGGACCCAATAACCCTTTGGGTTTCTGCTATTAATGAAATGTTGCATGAGGTGGAGAGAAATGAATTGCCTTTCAGTGTTCCATGAATTCTGGTGAAATATTTTTTCTCGTCTGGTCTCTGCCACTGTTATTTCTCACAATGATACCAGCAGAGAGTTTATTACAGACTCAACTAAGGACTTTATATAGTGAATATTGTACCCCCAACTGTTAATTATAAGGAGAAGTTCTGTGACCATATAAAAGGCTTGGAATTCCGAGGTGACTTCTAATATTCTTATCATTTTTTTGTAGCAGGTACATTATCCATTATAATCAACCCCTATCCATTTCCAACCCCTGTATCTCTTACACACCCTCCACTTGTCCCTAACTATTTTGCCTCTGAAAGCCCACCAGATCACAACCCCCCTCACAGTCTCCGTGCTTTAAATGTGTACCTTAGCGTTCTTCCAACCCAGCTCACCAGGTCCCATACAAACACCCCTCGTGAAATGCACGAGCACTTGTGCTTCCGAAGTGCGGAACTTCCTATTGGGCAGCACTGTGGTTTATGCAGTTAGAACAGAAGGCAGATCACTGACAATACGCGGACTTGGCTTGCCTAGTATCTCGGTCTCCAATGTTGTTGTGCGCAGAAAAGCTGCCGGTATGAGTCCAGTCAAGGGGGAGTTATGGTGGAAGCTGCAGTGACTTTGGCAATGTTATAATTGGTGCGCTAATACGTAGTTATTATCGGATAGTTGGGTTCCATAGGGAACAAGTGGAGGGGTGGATTTTATACTAATAAACGTAACTTTGAATCTCCGAATCTAGTCTTTATTAATACCATAGAACTGCAAAACCAGAGGCCTGCGCTACACTAATGATGGCTCTATAAACCTGAATCTGGTCTGTAGTTGGCACTCTGGTTTTGCATTTAGCTTGTGCAATGCTGTAAAAGTCTTTTTAAATATATAGCGTTCCTAAGAGTTGCCATGGAAATTACCCAGAAGTCTCTGTTCCTTATTTCAATACCATAGAGTACATCTGCCTGTGCAGTCTCTGTTTGGAGACAGGCCTTGCAGATTCTCTGTTTTTGCAGTAAGGAACTCTGGCTGCTCCTGAAGATGAGATTCTTTGAATCTTAAAGGAGAATTATCCGTATATACTCGAGTATAAACCGTCCCGAGTATAAACCGAGGTGCCTAGTTTTAGGAAAAAAAGGAGGAAAAACACACTGACCCGAGTATAAACCGAGGGGGTAGTATTTGCCACTAAAGTTGTTTGAAAACTAGAACTCCCAGCATGCTTTATTGCTGGGAGTTGTAGTTTTCAAACATCTTAAGTGGCAAATAATTACAATAAGAGTAAAACCTTCTTTATTGTGCATACTGTATGCACAAATTAGGAGGATTTACCCCTATTTGCAAGTTTTGCACTTAAATGTTTGAAAACTACAACTCCCAGCAATAAAGCATGCTGGGAGTTGTAGTTTCAAACTCTTAAGTGGCAAATACTTGGAAATAGGGGTAAATCCTCCTTTATTTGTGCATACAGTATGCACATAAAGAAGGTTTTACTCTTATTGTATGTATTTCCATTTAAGTGTCAATGTCAATGTTCTCCTACCTTGTCCGGCGGCCACACGATCCGCATCCTCGCTCCACAGCCTCCGTCCGGATGATGTCACTACCCGGCCGCCTCTCACTTTGCGGCGCCGGGTAGTGACATCATCCGGACGCGCAGAGGCTGTGGAGCGAGATGCGGATCGCGCGGCCGTCGGACAAGGTAGGGGAAACATTGACTCGAGTATAACCGAGGTAAGATTTTCAGGCTTTTTTTAAAGCCTAAACCCGGTTTATACTCGAGTATATACGGTAAATCCAAAATTGGATATCTCCTTAACGTGAAAGCACCTCTGCTAAGAACTTTAATGAAGTGTAAGATGCCAATTCAGTAAATAGTATTTAACAATAAACAAACACATTGAGCAATTCAAACAGCCTTTGGCCACACCTGATCGGTCACATGCTCCTCTTGGTTCCATCAGTTTAAATAAAATAACTCGGTGTGCAGCCTTGTTCTTTTATATGGTCATGAAACTCCTTGGAGACATTTAAAGGGACACTATAGAGAAATTACTTTACCTCAACTTAATATATAAATACATGTATGTAGCACTTACTCTGAGGTGTGTGTGTGTTGCTGCATGCCTTCAATCCAGCACATGTTTTGCTCAGGAGCAGTATCCCCCCTCCCTCTTTTAACCACTCCCACTTCCATCCGACCTGACTTTTTCCCCAAAAACCAACTTTCAAACTGCACACAGCATACAGCATTTCAACTGTCAAAATTCTGTCACTCTTCCAGCTACAGTAAAACTACTCACAGAAGAATAGTTTAGAGAAAATATCTTGATTGACAGCTGAAATGCAACATGGTTTAGATTGGATATCTAAAGAAATAGGGGTCAGATTAACAAGAAAATAAAAATGGTACAGTGGTGGTTGGGAAGAATTATAGTTTCCAGTAGTAGTCAATTTAAAATAACTTTTTTTCAGTATACCGGTAGATGCTGTTTAATATTCTTATATTTTACAATAACAGTAGTGCACTGTTCACTGCATTATGCACATTAAAAGCGTTATCCTAAAATGCTGACATAATTCTGGATGACATCTTTTGGTCATCTGATGCAAGGCTAGTGGGGAAAAAATACTTTTATATGCCCTTGAAGCAGGACATTGCTCCTCGTTTAGGCTTTATAACATTTTATTAATTTGAACCCATTAATTAATGGAGATATATGTAAATACATGTCCAGTCCTGAGCTGCAGCAGCAGTTTATTACAGCAAGTCATGTCTACTAGAAGTCTCTAGCCAAATCCTATTACAGACCAGTACAAGCAAAATAGTTTGTGATTGAGGTTAGGAGGTGTAACCCGTTCTCATGCGCACATGGCTTTGTAAATGTCTCAAGAGGTGCTAGAACGCAAGCAATTATATTCTATAAATTTAATTCTATTTACATGCAAAGAGTCATTACACCTTGAAAACCCACCCTATGCCAGGTCCACCAATGAATAGTACCCAGGGTGAGAACCTAAACTGCTTGGTACCTCTGGGTACAATTCATGGATGGAGGGTGGTTTTTCTTAGTATAGTTGTCCTTTAATGAGTTCCTGGTTCTCAAATAATTCTCTATAGCCAGACTTCAACTATTAGGGCTTAACTATGGGATCAGTGAATAATGTCATCATATAATGTCATAGCAACTATGGGAATAATGTCATAGCAACTATGGGATCTGTGAATAATGTCATCATATAATGTCATAGCAACTATGGGATCTGTGAATAATGTCATCATATAATGTCATAGCAACTATGGGATCTGTGAATAATGTCATCATATAATGTCATAGCAACTATGGGATCTGTGAATAATGTCATCATATAATGTCATAGCTCTGTACAATATTTTATCAATAAAAAGTCATACAAGGGGAAAAAAACCTACGTAAATAGTTATATAGATTAATTAGTATACAAGTGTATGAACCATTTGACATGAGGAACAAGGTAACTGCCCCATAGAGCTTACAATGTAGTTAAGGCATTTAATAAAGAAAAGCGACAGCAGGACTTTTCTTCTATGTTACACAAATATTTTTACAGTAAAAGCTAGTGGCCTGCTCATTTTAGCTGTCAAGTCATTCAAAATGCCTGCTTTGGAACAGATAATAAACTATTCACCATGCAGTCATTTGTACTCTTGGCCTGGCTGTTTATATAGTTTCAGATTCTATTAATCACATGGAAACTGAAATACTGCACATAAGTTTACAATTTGGAGTCCTCGTGCAACTGCAATAGATCCACACATGCAACTTCATGGGTTCTAATCAGATTTAACCATCTCTACCAGCAAGGAGCTAGCCACATCCATCTAAATTCTAAAGATAGTGACATCATTGAGAGGCTGTCCAATAAGGATAAGGCCACTTCTTTGGTTTTACTCCATTTTGTGTAAATGTAGCTGTTGAACAAACTTTACATTGTACATTCAATGTGTTATTAAAAAGATGTGCTGCAAGGCCAACTTTGGTCTGAAAGCACCTAGGCTGCAGCCATAGATAGTGATCTTGTGAGTTGTCTTATGTGGGGTATAAAAAGCTACGTAACATTAAGGCCCCCCCATACCCACGCAACTGTCATTCTATTGAAATATAACCTGACTAATTTCTCTGTATAGGGATTGGTTAGTCAGGCCCCCATATATGTAACAATTATATCGCCTCCCTCTAAGTAAAATAAAACTGACCACAGTTGTAGTTAGTTGGCAATACAGTTGGTCATTTTTATCCCATACACCTTGCTGATCGTGGGTAAATCCCATCGGATTCAATGGACTTTGATAAATATTGGCACGGTTAATAGCCACCTTTGGTGAATGGTTTCTTGACTAAGGAGATATTCTGGTGTTTCATTCAAAATATTGGCGAACAACCTACCAGTCTCGGTTGTCCAAATAGTTATTGAATGAACCAGACGCCTCAACAGTTTGACAGGTCGGAAATCAGTTTGAAATATCCCCTGTGGTGTGCCTTACCTTAAAGTCTTTATTTCTCTTCCTTTGTAGGTTTCTTTGTTGCTTTTCTCTTTTTTTTTAATTATGTAACTTTGGTTTAGGTGCGAAATTCCTCCACTCTTCTCTTCAGCACGTTGATTACAAGAATATTTGGAGTAAAAAGAGGAAAAGATGAGCGCTCCAAGAAAAACAGGTAAGTCTCACTCAAAACGAACGCTGTTTGTTAAAAACAGTGTCTCGGCCAACAACAATTTGAGGGCCTTGCTTGCTTTTTTGGACTGAGTTGCTGCCTAATGTTACAGAAAAAAATGTCTCCTGGTTCCTGCTGTTTTCCTATGCCAAGTCAAAGATCTGCCCTAAAATTGTAATCTACTCCTTTAACTCACCAAACCCTCTAAATGTAATTAAAAGAAGAATGTGGCCAAACATAAGAAATTCATCATCTTTAATGACACTGGTCTGCAGATTTCTTGGCTGCATATCAGATTCGAGCAAATCTAATGCTAAAATAAGACCACAGACTTACGTCAGCTTAAGCGTTCAGCGCGCAGGACGTGAAATACTGTAAAATGCAGGATGCAGTAGACGCCTGTGTTCAACAGAAGACCAGTAAACGTTTACTGAAGGTTTTCATGCCATGTGTGTTGTCTTTTAAATGCAGTGCATATTCACCTTTGCACACATTGGACTGTTTCCAATCTTGAGAATGAGCCGGGAAAACCAAAATCATAAGGAGCTAATCCTTTTACATACATAATTCATGAAAGCACAGACAAGAAGGAGCTCAATATATGGGAATTTCCATGTCCAGGTGAATAGTTGTATTTTATGAGGCAGATGGGGGGGGGGGGGAGATGTTAATAAAAATAATCTCTGTGTCCTGTTAAAGCAACCGACTGTAACTTCCTCTGGTCCCACCGATGGGTGCAACTATAACACCCTGTTATCCTGTCAGTTAGTGCAACTATAACCCCCTCTGGTCCTGACAATATGTGCAACTATAACCCCCTGTTATCTTGCCAGTGGGTGCAACTGTAAACCCTCTGGTCCCGCCAATGAGCGCAACTATAACCCCCTCTCGCCTTGCCAGTGGGTGCAACTATAACCCCCTCTCGCCTTGCCAGTGGGTATAACTATAACCCCCTCTCCCCTTGCCAGTGGGTGTAACTATAACCCCCTCTCCCCTTGCCAGTGGGTATAACTATAACCCCCTCTCCCCTTGCCAGTGGGTGTAACTATAACCCCCTCTCGACTTGCCAGTGGGTATAACTATAACCCCCTCTCCCCTTGCCAGTGGGTGCAACTGTAAACCCTCTGGTCCCGCCAATGAGCGCAACTATAACCCCCTCTCGCCTTGCCAGTGGGTGCAACTATAACCCCCTCTCGCCTTGCCAGTGGGTATAACTATAACCCCCTCTCCCCTTGCCAGTGGGTGTAACTATAACCCCCTCTCGCCTTGCCAGTGGGTGTAACTATAACCCCCTCTAGTCCCCCTGTGGGTGCACTATAACCTCTTGTTCCTCCACCACAATTTTCTCTTTAGAAATCTTTATATGGTGACTGTAATGTTTGGTAATAAATAATATTATTAATGATTGCTTACCTTAATCATCCTGTTTATAAGGGAAAGTAGGTTGAATATTCCTGTGTTTTGTTCTATGGTAAGATCCAATTTTAAAGACTGACTAGAGTGCAAGCACTTGATGCTTTTAGCTTTCTTTTCCTTAACATGGCCGGACTTTCTCCTTTACTCTCCACGGTGCACATGCACAGAAAGGATGGTAGCCGCGAGTAGAGGGGAAAGTGACTTATCAAAGCATCACTCTAGGACAATGTAGGAATACAGAGTAATACTCCCCTACATATTATTAAAATGAAGGTATGACTAACCTGAAAGTTGACAGCACAGCCGCTGCAAGTGATGGTATATGCCAACAGCGGCAAGCGATTGTGGCATTTTTAACTGCTATAGTTAACCACACTTTGGGGTGCACTGAGAGCCGATATCGGCATATACCAACACCGGAGCCATTGCGTCTCTTGGTGCATGGCCCCCTTAGTGTATTTAGGTCTTCCCCCTAGATACTTCACAAGGAGTGGGTTTAGTGTTGTAGTTGCCCTTTAAATAAGTCTTGTATATAAAGAGGATTAACTTTATGCTTAATTTTGATCTGTCCTTTTCCAAGTTCTTATTTTGTTGGTTTGTTGGTACCAATAAGTCTGTTGGAACATAATCAGGAATCCTTGAATCTAGTCCTTCAAGACTAATTATTATAAAATGTCTTGGCTATTCTTTGAAACTTCCAGGGGAATATCCACCCTCCGATTTTCTACCTCACAAACTTGACAGAACCAAACCCTACTTTTGCAATACTTACCTTGCTCCCTGATGTTCCTGGAAGAAGGTTTTTTCCTTGAATTCTGTCAAACTTTCAGTAATGCTGGGAAGTATTAATATTTTAAGATATTCTTTAAATACTTTAAATCATAAGTACGGTAATCTTTCATAGATGTAAAGAGAAGGCAGCAGCCTGAGATTCTACCAATAGTTTTGGTGTTATTCATTTCTATATCTTGGTGGTCTAGTTCACTGTTTCCTCTAAAGTATATTAGTGTAGCACAGCCAGCTGTACGTTTAGAACACCCACCAATAATCTTGAAGGAAACCAGACACCAGCAGGTCTTGAATAAAGTATTATATTGATAACAAGAATGCATTAAACTTGGCTTAGTGGTCTTTGTGAAATAGAATCCAAAAACCCTTTGTACCATTTCTAGGTCTACTGATTCTCTGTTGAGTCACCACAAATCTATTCAACCTTTTACAGAAATTATAGTGATTTCTGGTGGTTTATTCTGGATTTGTCAATTTATATTTTACATTTGGAAAAGGAACAATGTGTGTAAATTCATTAATAATTGATCATTGGAATTTGTATCCATGGACTGATACTACTTATGAAGTTAACACAAAAGACGGTACAAAATAGTAGAAGATTTATAATGAAAAGGTATAGCCAACTTGTTTCTTTCCCATGTTTTATTCTAGTCTAAATATCCCTAAAGGGGAATTTTAATTACCGTATGATGTGTTTACAGAAAAAAATCTCTTTTGTAGAGGTGACCATGTTTTGCAGAGTCTTACATGGTTATTCCTGGACCTCAGACTGTCTCCCAGAGCTAACTGTATACAAACCTTAACATTCATGTTTACAGGGTAACCCTTTTGAAATAATAAAATAACAAAAGTGGTATAAAGGTGATACCTTTATTGGCTAACTAAGATAGGTACAAGATACTGTGGATCAAAGTGGCTGATATAAATAGTGGAAGGAATTCCACTATTTATATTTACTATTTTATTCCATTTTTGTTTGGTTGAATCAAGGTGCTTCTTATCTGTTGTATTCAATTAGATCAACTGGACTTGAAGTTTAGTTCTTGAAGAGACTCTGTGCTCGGGTGTAGGTGATTTTTATCTAAAAAATCCTGTACCCATGTATACCACTCTGCTTTTTCTCCACTACAATATCTGCCAGATCCACTGTGATTGTATTTCACACCACTGAAAATAGGCTTAACTGAACTTCTGCACCTACGCACCAAAATTCACCAGGAGAGGAATTGAACTCTTCTTTTCTATCTGGGTTGCCTGGCCAGACAGTTCAATTTTCTTTATTACTCTATCTCCAGTCATATCAATGGCATAGGTTTTCTGTGCAATATATTATCTGTAGTCTAGGGTCCTTCATATGTTTTAAGAGCTGAAATGGGTCCTCATCTGAGCAAACTGTTTAATTACAACGCGATTTCTGTTCTAGATAGTTGATTTACTTCTTTATTTATTTCTACCTCTCACTGCTCTCCCTACAGCAATACCTACGTAACAACAACCAGAATGTTTCCCCTCAGTTCCAATTCTTCAATATAATATATACATAATACGGTTAACCTTTAATACGCTCATTGTATGGTTTTAGCCCTCGGCCTGGTGCACACAGTCGATCTTAACCCACTGATCAGCTGCCACCGTATTTCGGTTGAACTTTCGACTGAGTGACAAATCGGACCATAGTTCAATCAGTGGTATATATCCTTATAAAATCACTCAGCTATGTCACTAAGTGACCATTTCTTATATTCCACTACTCCCGCCCATCCGGTGTTCATGCCTGACAATGACTCAGCATTTTTTGCAGTGTTTAACTCACTTACAGAACCTGCTGGAGCTGCTCCTGTCACTTCATAACCAATGTCTCTCTCCTCCTCAACAAAGATTTGTTTAACCGCATAGATGCTGGGCTGGGATGTTCCTTTCTACTGGGTTAAGTTACAGAAGGTAGCTTGGATGATTTAAGGTGGAAATGGACAGCTAGAATTTAAAATGTGAATGGGGTGAGGAATCTGATACTTGTTATTATAAAATAATCCACCCCTTCACATTATAATATAAGGACATTCCGCCACCTCGTGCTTCTATATGGTCGGGAACTCCTCGGTGGCGTAATATCCTTATATTACACTGTAAGGGGCGCATTATCCCTTATATATGCCACTTGTTATCGTTTATATATGTATATATGGGTGTGTTTCCTTTATCACATTTGTTAGTTTTATTTACTTGTATCATTCTATGAATTCTGTTTCTTTGGAAGGGTAACCTTTAAAGGTCCGACCCTGTGCGATCGTAGGGCCTGACCCGTGACCACACATTGGGGTACGAAAAGCTGTTTCACTCGACAATCTGGAAGTGTATGGCCATCAGTGAGCCAAAACGGCCGTCCTTGTCCATCGTGGGTCAGGCCCTGCAAATCGCATTGTGTACGAAGCTTTATCTGCCGCTTCCTATAAGCTCATTTATCTATGAAGCCCTGGTGATTACACGTGCACACATCAGGATATGACTCTCTGTCCCCCTCTAGATTCTATTATTTGGATCCAATTGAAATGAGTGGGAGGTCTTTCTCTTATTGTTTGTTTTCACTAATCCTACCTGCAGCCATCCAGGGAAGATGAAAGGGAGTAAAGGGAGCTGATAACATCCGACGGAAATTTCCCGTCTTTCCCGTCTTTTTTCGTCGTTCGTCGCGCCACTCCGGTTGGTCGGAAAAGCCCATACACGTGGAACGACGGGATTTACCCATTATCATTCATATGTATGGTCACCTTAACCTGGAATCAAGCAGGGAATTAGCTAACTATTAAATGTGACTTTGCCATATTAATGCTTTGAATCTGTTAAAGGGAAAGTAAACCCAAAAATATTTACTAATTCTTATAGAAAACTTTGGGGAAATGTTTGCAGCAACACATGATTATTTACACTTAATGGATTTTATCTTTTGTATTTCCAAACTAAAAAAAACCCTCCCCCATACAATCATCTCTTAGGGATAGAAATATTATAACATCCCTCCCCATACAATCATCTCTTAGGGATAGAATTTATAACATCCTCCCCATACAATCATCTCTTAGGGATAGAAATATTATACACACCTCCCCATACAATCATCTCTTAGGGATAGAAATATTATAACATCCTCCCCATACATCATCTCTTAGGGATAGAAATATTATAACATCCTCCCCTACAATCATCTCTTAGGGATAGAAATATTATAACATCCTCCCTATATAATCATCTCTTAGGGATAGAAATATTATAACATCCTCCCCCATACAATCATCTCTTAGGGATAGAAATATTATAACATCCTCCCTATATAATCATCTCTTAGGGATAGAATATTTAAAATCCTCCCCATATAATCATCTCTTAGGGATAGAAAATTATAAAATCTCCCCATATATCATCTCTTCGGATAGAAATATTATAACATCCTCCCTATATAATCATCTCTTAGGGATAGAAATATTATAACATCCTCCCCATACAATCGTCTCTTAGGGATAGAAATATTATAACATCCTCCCCACCAATCGTCTCTTAGGATTGAAATATTATAACATCCTCCCCATACAATCATCTCTTAGAGATAGAAATATTATAAAATCCTCCCCATAAATCATCTCTTCGGATAGAATATTATCCCATCCTCCCTATATAATCATCTCTTAGGATAGAAATATTATAAATCCTCCCCATACAATCATCTCTTAGGGATAAAATATTATAACATCCTCCTATATAATCATCTCTTAGGGATAAGATATTATAACATCCTCCCCATACAATCATCTCTTAGGGATAGAAATATTATAACATCCTCCCCATACAATCATCTCTTAGGGATAGAAATATTTAAACATCCTCCCCCATACAATCATCTCTTAGGGATAGAAATATTATAACACCCTCCCCATACAATCATCTCTTAGGATCGAAATATTTATAACATCCTCCCCATACAATCATCTCTTAGGGATAGAAATATATAAACATCTCCCCCATACAATCATCTCTTAGGGATAGAATATTATAACATCCTCCCCCATACAATCATCTCTTAGGGATAGAAATATTATAACATCCTCCCCATAACATCATCTCTTAGGGAAGAAATATTAAACATCCTCCCCATACAATCATCTCTTAGGGATAGAAATATTATAACATCCTCCCCATACATCATCTCTTAGGGATAGAAATTATAACATCCCCCCATACAATCATCTCTTAGGGATAGAAATATAACATCCTCCCCATACAATCATCTCTTAGGATAGAATATTATAACATCCTCCCCATCACATCATCTCTTAGGGATAGAAATATTATACACCCTCCCCATACAATCATCTCTTAGGGATAGAAATATTTAACATCCTCCCCCATACAATCATCTCTAGGTAGAAATATTATACACCCTCCCATACAATCATCTCTTAGGGATAGAATATTATAACATCCTCCCCATCACAAACTTCTCTCGTCTTGGTTTCAGCCACCAATAAAGGAACATTTTTCATGCTGTGCAAGTGACAGAGCCAACGTTCTACTACGCCATTGAGGTTTTCGGAAATCCTTTGTGGGATTTTTGGAGACTTCATAAACTTGCAAAATCCCATTCAGCTTGAAAACTGTGGGTTTTCACTGGCAACACAATCAGGGAGATTCAATAAAGTTCTTATCGTTAAAAATGGTGCTAATTTTGCCCCAACCAATCAGATCTTATTTAACATTTAAAAGCTGTCTGATGGTTGGGGCCAAATTAGCACTTTTTTTAACGATAAGCACTTTTTTTAAACGATAAGAACACCTGAATGCGTGTTGGGTCCTTTCTGCACAAACACTGTCGTAATGGCATACATAACACTTTTCCTATATGTAATATTATATTATTATATACCCTCCATGTCATTGGTAGTGCTAAAAACTTAACACATTCTCCTATGAATATAAATAACCTTATACTATTGGATGGAGATATAATACATCTATATATACCGGTAGTCTGACACAAACTGACACAAGATAAAAACGTTAGAGCTGTTCTCGCTCTCAAAACCCATTGCTAGAAACAATATCCAATAAGATATATTGTAAAATAATACAAGACAAGAATTCCATTTTATTGGTAATATACTGTGCCGAAAATGCCAACTTTTTCCTTCTTACCTGCTTTGCCCGTTTAAAAGCTAAGCTCCAATCAACTTGTCTTTAGTTATGGCTTCCTACTGCTGCCTACTACCTCACACTGACCGTGTTTCGCGGTGGTACCAACATATAGAGATTATTTTCCAAATAAAGTGGATTATGTCAATTAAACACAGGGCGGGTTGCAGAGGATATAGCTAAAAAGTCAACAAACACCTAATAAATCCATTGTAAGGATGAGAAGAACAAACTTTATCTTTGCCTTTAATTTTCTTAAACAGTACAGTACCTGTATGCTGGGATATTAATTCTCAGCAATAAAGCATAGTTATGAATAGCAGACAGAAACATTAAGATGACACGGACTGGAAGATTTTGTAATCAAAGAATGAAAATCTGGGCCCTCGGCCAAGCTATATGTTTTCCGGTTGCAGGGGAATTTAACTTTTACAATTTGGAAAAGCAGAAGAAGAAAACAGACCACTGCATAAGGTTATTATGACTTCAGTCTGCACTAACAATTCAACCTTGGGCCTTAAACAGATACTAGATACCATTGTCCAAAACAATCCAGTTACGGCCAACAACCTATCATCCAGCACCATTGATTAGCAATCGAACATCAAATTACCCAGAAGTCTCCGTTCCTTATTTGCATACACTGAAAGGGACTGCGAAGCCTTAAGGTTTGTACACATGTGTGATCGCCAGTCCCGAAACGAACACTGATGATGGCTCAATAAAGCTGATCTGGTCTGTAGTTGGCTCTCTGGTTTTGCTTTAGTGTGAATGCTGTAAAGTCTTTTTAAATATATAGCTGTTGAGAGCTGCATGGAAATTACCCAGAAGTCTCTGTTCTGTATTTGCAATGTATCTTGGAGGGCCATGTCCCAGTTCCTTCCAGAGATAGTTAGGAGGTATGTTCATTATGATTGCTCATATAAACTCCAAAAGCAGAAGCACTGCACCAATAGGTGCATCACCCTGAAAATCTTAGTTGCCCTTATTTTACATATCCTTTCATTACCAAAAATCCTCAGAATTATATTAGCCATTTTATTAATATGATCCTGCTTTGAAGTGGGAAAAGAAAGATTTTTCTAGAAAAGAAAATTGCAATTAAAAACTCAAATCACTTTATACTGGAAATTGAATGAAATCTTATATCACAGCTACAGAAACAATCACACACCCTACCCTGCTCATCCTTCTATTAATTCCAAGTTTGAAATGACATTACTTCCCCTTGATACAGCATGGATCTTTACTGACCCCTGTTGGCGATAACCTAGAGAAATGCACACTTGCTAACTTTTTAAAGAGCTATAGGGGAAATACTTGTAGTTCTATAATGGCTAAATGTTAAGACTTAAAACATTCTAAAGGAAAGATAGCAAAGTCTTGGGGTGCAATCAATTGGGGGTAGAGTGTTTGTTATACAGTGTAATGCAGCGCTTTACAGTTTTCGAATGATTCATTTTTAACTATTGGATTAATGAATCAATTTGATAGAATGCCCAGTGATATTGGAAGTTTTGGAACATTAATAATCAATTTGATAGGATCCCCAGTTTATGGAACAGAAGGGGATTGGTTGGTCTTGAAGAATATTTTTCCCATAATCCACCCACAGCCACATCATTTTTTTTAAATTTGTTTTATTTATTGATCTTGCGAAACTGGCATTCCATATATACATATATACGGTAATTGTACATAGTATGAGGAATATTGATCTATGTTTTAAAAATATTTATACAATAGTCTTTGCAATGATAGCAGTATCGTTAAGAAACAATAAAACATGTAGAATATGTTCTGTGTATTCAGTTACGGCAGCGCATGCCATCCGCCCTCCTTGCTTCTATCTCCATACTGTGCAGTTGGGTATATGTGATGTTAAAATGATACTGTGTCGGGGGATTCCAGCCATGCTGTCCAGATCATTTTAAATGTGTTTTCGCACCCTCTATGTCAATAAGCAATTTAAGTAGTGAATATCATTGTTTTTAATTTTTTTCCAGATCTTCACCTTCGGGCTTTATGTGAAAACCACCGTAGGATTATGGGTTTCCTAGCATAGACCAGAGCCGCCTGCAGGAATTAATGTTCAGTAGTGGACCAGATATCCATACCAGCACTCCAAATATACAGAGCAGGGCGAGGGGTTAGTCTGTGGGGGTTAAGGGAATCTGTAGATGTATAAACCTCCGACCAGAATTGTATTACTTTGGACAGGTCCATAGAAGGTGTGTGAAGTCCACATTTGGATTTGGCATTGGGACACTCCATTGTCCCGTTAGTTTCAAAGTGTTTAATCTGTCTAGGGGTGTAATAAGCTTGGTGAGGATTTTGAATTCACAAGTCAAAGACAAAACCCAAAGGGTAGAAAGGAGGCGGGCAACCGGACTTCAGTAAAAACTCTTCTCACCACAGACTCCGCCCAACGCGTTTCAAGGCCAATAGCCACTTCCTCAGGGGCACCATGCCCCTGAGGAAGTGGTATTGGCCATGAACACGTTGGGCGGAGTCTGTGGTGTTCCCATGTTTTTGCTTGTCTGTTTGCAACAAACTTGTTAGGGATAGCTATTATATGTGTGGTTTATAGAGATTCCTAATAGTTTCCTAAAAGGTTTTTACTGAAGTCCGGTTGCCCGCCTCCTTTCTACCCTTTGGGTTTTGTCTTGACTTTGTGTATTTCGGCCGTGGAGGAACGGTGATTTATGGAGGCTTGAGGAGCATTGGCCTAATCTGATGGATACCGCTCCCACCTGACTAGATGTAGTAAATTTGCTTGTAGGATTTTGAATTGGATAATTTTGTTATTTATGAGGGTGACGCTGTAGTGTGTGAGCTAATTATCTCAAGCAATTGTTCATCTTCTGTAACTGTGGTTCCCAGACAGGCAGACCACTTGGTTTTAATAGGTGTCAGGTTGAATTGGGATTTGTTTTGTTCAGGCAGCTGTAGAGACGGGATATCACACCCGGTGGTGGGCCCTGGGTGGGCACAATCCCTATGACCAGGTGATTATTGATCGTGAGCTGGGGGGCATTGTGGCAGGGAGTTGAAAGTATCTTGTAAATCTGAGAAGGGGATCATTGTTCCTTGGTGTACTATGGACCCCAGCGTATTTATTCCGTATCACTCCCATATCTTTGCCTCGGATAGACTCTCTAAGTTCTGGTATTAGGTATGTTTCACAGTGTCCTTCTATTTGAAGTAGTCGTTTTTTGTCAGGTTCCACACTCTGGAGGTTTGTTTGTGGATTGTGGTTCCTTTCACACTATAGTAGTCTTGGTGCATTGAGGTATGCCATGAAGGGTCCCGTAGGTATTTGGTTAACATAAGGTCTGAGGCTGTTGGTTGAGTGGTTGGGGATACCCACATTGGATATATTGAAGTTGCCAGGCCCAGTAGTATAATTGTATATTGGGTAAGCCAGTCCTCCTATGTTTTTGGGAGCCTGGAGTTTGATAAGCTGATCCTAGGTTTTCTGTTGTTCCATATGAAGGATTTAATTAATGTGTTTCATTTTTGAAGAATGATTGTGTATGTAAGTTAGTGATGTTGGATGGTGAATATATTATGGGGAATAGGAATATTTTGATTAACTGGATTGTCGCCATACATTTAATGGTACATGTTTCCATGCTTGTGTTCTGTTACCGTAGTATATCTAACAGGGGTGATATTTAGTGAGTAAAATTGTTGGTTTGCTTTTGTATTGTGATGCCCAGGAATTTGAATTGGAGACTATTGGTATAGGGGTGGGGAGGTCTGTATTTGTTGGGGGGGTTGGTCTAGTGCGTATAGCGCGGATTTATCCCAATTGATGGTAAGACCTGAATAAGTTCCAAAAGTGTTGATTAGGGAGATGGTTGTGGTGAGGCAAGTGCGTAGTTTTCTAGGTACATAATTTATTGTCCGCGTAGAGTCCCAAAGTTCTTTGTGCTGGTCTAGCGGTTTTTATTTTTTTTTTTATCTACATTGATTGGTGCGGTTTGTCTTTTATTTTTTTTCTTTGTTATTTTATGTCAACAATATGGTTAGATAACAGCCGATACAACACAAACTATTTAGTGTGATGTCTATTGTCGATATCAATAAACATGACCTCAAATTCTGCATTTGGAAAAAGTTATGACTCCCTTTATATTATCAGTATTTTAAAATGCCTAAAATGAAAACCTGGTGGCCCACATCTGAAACAAAGTGTAAAACATTACTGGATTGAATATTGGATTTAAAGATCGCTGTACATGAAGCAATTTTCATCAATAACCTCATTTCAGGCAATACCCCAAAATTCCCAACCAACACAAAATTAATTAGAAACCGTGTCAGGTCGATGCACCAAGAAACGCTATCGCCCCCCCACAGTGCAATCTCGTAGACGATGTTATATGCAGATAGCGGCTCTCGGTGCAAGTGCCGGAAGCTGTTTCGCTGTGGCAAAGTAGAGTGTGCTATTGGCATATAACATCGATTGCAGTGGCTGTACCGTTAACTTCTGCATTAGCCAAGCAGGCCGATCAAAGAAGGAGTTAAAGTTGTGCTAACCATATAACAGGAGTGGTGTACACATCGTGCATCGCCCTGCTGGTCTTTCCTAATTCATATAATTGGCCAACTTGTCATATAGGGATAAATTGCCATTGTTAGACGGGTGTCAAACTGCACCATGGGCAGTACGGTGGCTCAGTGGTTAGCCCTGATGCTTGCAGCGCTGAGGTCCTGCAGCGCTGAGGTTCCACCATTGTAACATCTGCAAGGAGTTTTGTATGTTCTCCCCGTCTTGCGTGGGTTTCCTCCTCCGGGCACTCCGGTTTCCCACAATCATAAAGACATACTGATAGGTTGTATGTGTCATATTTGTGCATAGATTGTAAGCTCTTTCGGGGCAGGGCCTGATGTGAATGTAGCCATGTAATTGTAAAGCGCTACGGAAGATGTTGGCGCTATATAAATCCACAATAATAATGTAGGTATTTATGTCAGAAATGTTGTCCCCTGTACAATCAATGAAACAACCCTACCATGAAGAATGGGGAACAATACCCACCCATTATCCAATTACACAAATTATTGTTCTCGGTAAATTCTGAAATCTTATTTTACCAGACAGAAAAAAAAACATTCCAGATGCTGACACTGGAAGATCATCTATGGGTGAATGGCATCAAGCAGCTGCCATCGTATCCAGGCCAATTCCCCCAGACATCACTACAGCAAAGTGGTCAGTCACTAGATATATAGGGTAAACAAAAACAGTTTAATAGAAACCAGAAGAGGAGGACAGAGGGTCCCTGTTGTAGGTAGTAACCTTGCAATATTGTCTGGGCGCCTCCAAAATGCTTCACAACAAGTAAAAAGGGAAACCAACAAACCTTCATGTGGCCCTGGTGCAACAAGACCCAAGGCCAATTGCAAGACCATTCCAAGTAACAGAAGGATCAAACAAGCACGCATCACGCCTCTGATGAAGTGTCATGTGACACGAAACACGTTGAGTGTGGTTCTTTTGATGTGCATCAACTTTTCATTAACATAAGTTCAATAAAATCTACTTTTAACTTACCGGGCCTCAGCGTGTTCCTGGGTAGCAGATTGCTTGCGTGTTTAATATTATCATATCCAGGCCAACTGCCCCACCAAGCTCTCCCTGCCCTGAATATAACCCAGGGTCATTAAAGTTCCCCGGAGACATAATAGGATCAACTATGATTTCTCCCGTGCCAGAGGGTGATTGAAGATATTGCATGACTAAAGATTGAAGCTCAATTGGGTCTTGGAATATAACAATATGGTCTCGTGAAAACCTGAATATATTCCCAAAGAAAGGCAGTGTGTGTGGGGGTGGGAGGTGAGTGTGTTGTGTGTTGTGTGTGTGTCCCCGACTGCAGGCTAAGTGCTACTTGCTAAGACATTTACCATAAATTCAACTGTACCAAGAGCAATAAATCTCTATCCAATGTCAACAGAGAAACAGCTCTATAATCTACAAAGAACTTGAAGGTAAAGATCACAAGATCATGATTTCCAATGCATTTTTTTCTATAAAAGCCCTGACTCCATTCTTTATATTTCAAGGTCCATTGCATCATCAATATGAAAACAAAAGTTATAAGGAATCCAAAATAAACTGGTGGTAGGTCAGCAATACACTACATGTACTTCCTGATGTTCCAAAAACCACCATGCCAACCATCTTGATTTCAACATTTTATCACCAAAAGAATAGGCCAGAATGGGGAACATTGTAGGTAATATCAATGCATTTATAGATACTATGGTGTGTGTGGCAGTATTAGTGAATGTTAAGGTGGAAAAGGTGGTATACGGTGTTAGCCAGTCAAAAAGAGGTATAAAAGGTGATACCTTTATTGGCTAACTAAGCTGATTACAATAAGATGGGGTGCTCTCTGATATTTATACATATTAGGCTCATAGTTCAAATAACCAAAAAAAGGAATATCAGGGTGGAAGGTGTTAAAGTCATATAAAGGGTTCTGCAAGGAACACACGATAAGGTACAAGATACTGTGGATCAAAGTGGCTGATATAAATAGTGGTAAGTTACTGAAGGGTGGTAAAAGGAATTCCATGTAATTAACTGTCCCAATGTCTCTACAGATGTTTGTATTTCTGCTTGGTGCTGGAAGTTCTTAATCTATATAGTTTGCCATAAATCCAAGGCCCAAGAGAGTTAAAGTTTTCATTCATTTGTACTCCCATACCCCTTTCATTCTCTGTTTTAAAGTTCCCCTTAAAGGCACATTATACTCACCTTCCCTCCCTCCTCTTCTTTGGTCAGTACCTTTTACCCAGGGTGAGGACCTGAACCGCTAGGTCCTCACCCCTGGGTTTGCGTAACTTGAAGCACAGTCTGCTGAAACGCTGCTCTGGTAGGCTCCGCCCCCTCCTCCCAGCCGGCGACGGGCCAATAGAAGGCACGCTCTGCAACAAGCATGCCTTCCTATTGGCCTCGTCGCGCAAGGAGAGGAGAAGACGAGGCCTACCAGAGCACGTTGCACTAAGGCTGTGCTTCAAGTTACACGAAACCCAGGGGTGAGGACCTAGCGGTTCAGGTCCTCACCCTGGGTAAAAGGTATGTGACCGAAGAAGAGGAGCGGAGGGAAGGCGGTATAATTGTCCATTAAGGACCAAGATCCTTAGATGGTTTATGGATGGTGAGGGTTGTTAAAATGGTTCCCTACTGGTGTGTCCAATTTTTTATTTGTTATAGTAAAGCGGTGGTGTGTATTCCTCTTTCCCAGGCTTTGGCCAGTCTCTCCTATTAAAGTCCTCCTGTTCTAGTGCACTGTATTAAGTACATGTTGGATAAAGAACAGTTGTATTGGCCATGAATGCTGTATTTCTCTAATGTGCCTGGAATCTGTATTTTGTCTGAATGTCAGATGTGTGGGCAGGTTTTGCATTGTTTTTTGCTACAGGATAGGTTCCATTTTTGTTGGGTTGAATCAAGGAGCTTCTTAATAACTTCTTCTTAATAATAAGCACCTTGCTTTGAAGTTCTCATTCATCCGGTCATGGTATATCTGTAATATTCATTCATCCAGTCATGGTTATCTGTTGTATTCAGTTAGATCAACTGGACTTGAAGTTTAGTTCTTGAAGATGTTTCGCTAGTCATCCGACTGGATCTCTCAATTCAGAATGACTTGTACAAGAATCTGTGGCAATTATGTACCCTGAAAATCCCATTGCATATACATATCACAGCCAGGTGTTAGGGCATGATTGGATAGTGACTAAGAGGTGTTATAGGAATGACCAGAGTAAGGTGTCAAAACAGCATTGTACATGGCAGACAAATACCTAGCCAACATCTTAGGATGACCATTGGTGGGAAGTTCTAAGCATCACATCCGAACCTCAGATTTCACCAACAAGATTGAAGATATAGTACTCGGTGCAGAAGAAACTATGGTGTCCTATGATGTGACATCTCTCTTCACCTGTATACCCACCAAGGAGGCTGTTGACATGGTGAGAAAACGGCTAGGCCAAGACTGCACTCTTACCAGCAGAACTGATCTCACCCACAACAGGTGTTCCTTACTGGACTTGTGCCTGAATACCCCCTATTTCAAAACAGGGATGTTCTATAAGCAAAACCACGGATGTGCTATGGGATCTCCAGTTTCACCCATTGTGGCCAACCTTTACATGAGGAGGTAGAAACACAGGCACTTAATACCTTTAGGGCATAGCACCCAGCCACTGGTTCAGATATGTGGATGACACCTGGTTAAAATCCCCCAGAAGGAAGTACAGCTTTCACAGAACACATTAATGCAATAGACCAAAACAATCAATTTCAAGAAGATACAAAACAACACACTGGCTTTCTTGGACTGCTTGGTAAATTCAGGGAGAATGGTAAACTGGAAGTAGAGGTTTACAGAAAACCAACACACACGATCATATTTGATGTTTGACTCCCACCACCCTTTAGATCACAAGCTGGGTGTCATCAGAACCGCAACACAGAGCTGAGAACATCCCCACTAGCACAGAGGCGAAGGCTAAAGAAATGAAACATCTCAGAGGAGCCCTTAAACTTGTGGATATCCAGACTGGGCCTTTGTCAAAAGAAGTAGAAGAAAGAAAAGAACACGAATACCAACAGGAAGGAGAAAAGCAAGACAGGAGAAAGAACATGGTCATCCCATATGTACAGGGGTCTCCGAGAAATTAAGAAGAATTTTCAAAAAACACCGTATCCCTGTCTGCTTTAAAACCGACAACACACTGAGCAGCAATTGGTACATCCAAAAGACCCAATACCGAAACACTAGAAAGCGACATCATATACGCAGTGCAGTGAAGAATGCTCTGATTTGTATGTGGGGGGCCCAACAGCAACTGCATCAACGTTGGCCAGCACAGAAAAGCCAATTCCTTGGGTCAGGACTCAGCCATGTACCTGATCTTAAGGATAAAGGACTATACTTTGAAGATTGTAATGTTAACATATTGGCAAAGGAACGTGACTGGTTCAAGAAGGTGTTAAGGAGGCCATTTATGTGAAAATAAAGAAACCAAGCCTAAATAGAGGTGGGGGGGTTCGACACCAACTGTCTGCCATGTACAATGCTGTTTTGACACCTTACTCTGGGCGTTCCTATAACACCTCTTAGCCACTATCCAATCACGCCTTTACACCTTGGCTGTGATATGCTGATGGTATTTTCCAGGGTACATAATTGCCACAGATTCTTGTACAAGTCATTCTGAATTGAGAAAGCCAGTCGGATGACTAGCGAAACGTCAGAATGACTTGTACAAGAATCTGTGGCAATTATGTACCCTGGAAAATACCAATCAGCATATCACAGCCAAGTGTTAAAGGCGTGATTGGATAGTGGCTAAGAGGTGTTATAGGAACGCCCAGAGTAAGGTGTCAAAACAGCATTGTACATGGCAGACAGTTGGTGTCGAACCCCCCCACCTTGAGCTTTCAGACTGATTGACAAATCGGACCATTTTCATCATGGGTTTACCTTATAAACAAAATCACTCAGCTATTCACTATGTGACTCTTCTTATATTCCACTAACTCCGCCCCATTCCGTGTTCATGCCCCTGGACAATGACCAGCTTTTTTGCAGTGTTTAACTTCACTTCAGACAGACCCTGGAGCTGCTTCCGTCACTTCATAACCAATGCTCTCTCCTCCTCACAAAGATTTGTTTAACCGCATAGATGCTGGGCTGGGATGTTCCTTTCTACTGGGTTTTAAGTTACAAGGTAGCGTATGGATGATTTAAGGTGGAAATGACAACTAGAATGTAAAATGTGAATGGGTGAGGAATCTGTACTTGTGTATTATAAGAAATAATGCACCCCTTCACATTAAATATAATAAGGACATTACACGCACCTCTGCTTCTTGATATCGGAGAACTCCTCGGTGGCGTAATATCCTTATATTACACTGTAAGGGGCGCATTATCCCTTATATATGCCACTTGTTATCGTTTATATATGTAATATGGGGTGTGTGTTTCCTTTATCAACTTTGTTATTTTTTATTACTTGTATCATTCTATGGAATTCTGTTTCTTTGGGAAGGGTATACCTTTAAAGGTCCGTACCCATGTGCGATCGTGGGCCTGACCTAACACACATTGGGGTACGAAAAGCTGTTTCACTCGACAATCTGGAAGTGTATGGCCATTCGTGAGCCAAAACGGCCGTCCATTGGTCCATCGTGGTCAGCCCTGCAATCGCATTGTGTACAAGCTTTAATCTGCCGCTTACCTATAAGCTCATTTACTCTATACCCTGGTGATTACACGTGCAACACATCAGGATTGATCTCTGTCCCCCTCTAGATTCTAT
Source organism: Hymenochirus boettgeri (assembly GCA_019447015.1). Classification (NCBI taxonomy): domain Eukaryota; kingdom Metazoa; phylum Chordata; class Amphibia; order Anura; family Pipidae; genus Hymenochirus; species Hymenochirus boettgeri. The sequence goes on along the minus strand of CM033473.1, from coordinate 4,232,150 downwards.
TATTTGGATCCAATGAAATGGAGTGAGGGTTCTTCTCTTATTGTTTGTTTCTCACTAATCCTACCTGCGCCATCCAGGGAAGAGAAGAGTAAAGGGAGCGATAACATCCGACGAAATTTCCCGTCTTTCCCGTCTTTTTTCGTCGTTCGTCGCCACTCCCCGTGGTCGGGAAGCCCATACACGTGGAACGACGGGATTTACCCATTATCATTCTATGTATGGTCACCTTAACCTGGAATCAAGCAGGGAATTAGCTAACTATTAAATGTCCTTTGCCATATTAATGCTTTGAATCTGTTAAAGGGAAAAACCCAAAAATATTTACTAATTTCTTATAGAAAACTTTGGGGAAATGTTTGCAGCACAACACATGATATTTACACTTAATGATTTTATCTTTTGTAATTCCAAACTAAAAAAAAACATCCTCCCCCATACAATCATCTCTTAGGGATAGAAATATTATAACACCTCCCCTACAATCATCTCTAGGATAAATATTATAACATCCTCCCCATACATCATCTCTTAGGGATAGAATATTAACACCCTCCCCATACAATCATCTCTTAGATAGAAATTTATAAACATCCTCCCATACAATCATCTCTTAGGGATAGAAATATTATAACATCCTCCCCATAAACTCAAGGAAAAAAAAACATAAATCATCTCTTAGGAGAAATATTATAACATCCTCCCTATATATCTCTCTTAGGGATAGAAATATTATAAACATCCTCCCCCATACAATCATCTCTTAGGGATAGAAATATTATAACATCCTCCCTATATAATCATCTCTTAGGGATAGAAATATTATAAAATCCTCCCCATATAATCATCTCTTAGGGATGAAATATTATAAAATCCTCCCCATAAAATCATCTCTCGGGATAGAAAATATTATAACATCCTCCCTATATATCATCTCTTAGGGATGAAATATTATAACATCCTCCCATACAATCGTCTCTTAGGGATAGAAATATTATAACATCCTCCCCACACAACATCGTCTTCTCTAGGGATTGAAATATTATAACATCCTCCCCATACAATCATCTCTTAGAGATAGAAATATTATAAATCCTCCCCATATATAATCATCTTTCGGGATAGAAATTTATAACATCCTCCCTATATAATCATCTCTTAGGGATAGAAATATTATAAAATCCTCCCCATCAATCATCTCTTAGGGATAAAATATTATAACATCCTCCTATATAATCATCTCTTAGGATAGAAATATTATAACATCCTCCATACAATCATCCTTAGGGATAGAAATATTATACCATCCTCCCCATACAATCATCTCTTAGGGATAGAAATATTATAACATCCTCCCCCAATCATCTCTTAGGGATAGAATTATAACACCCTCCCATACAATCATCTCTAGGGATAGAAAATATTATAACATCCTCCCCATACAATCATCTCTTAGGATAGAAATATTATAACATCCTCCCCATACAATCATCTCTTAGGGATAGAATATTATAACATCCTCCCCATACAATCACTCTTAGGGATGAAATTTATCACTCCTCCCCATAAATCATCTCTTAGGGATGAAATATTATAACATCCTCCCCATCCAATCATCTCTTAGGGATAGAAATATTATAACATCCTCCCCATACAATCACTCTTAGGATAGAAATATTATCTCCTCCCCATACAATCATCTCTTAGGGATAGAAATATTATAACATCCCCCCATACAATCATCTCTTAGGGATAGAAATATTATACACCTCCTCCCCATACAATCATCTCTTAGGGATAGAAATATTATACACCCTCCCCATACACATCTCTTAGGGATAAATTTATAACATCCTCCCCCATACAATCATCTCTAGGATAGAAATATTATAACACCCCCCCCATACAATCATCTCTTAGGGATAGAAATATTAAACATCCTCCCCATACAAACTTCTCTCGTCTTGGTTTCAGCCACCAATAAAGGAACATTTTCATGCTGTGCAAGTGACAGAGCCAACGTTCTACTACGATCATTGAGGTTTTCGGAAATCCTTTGTGGGAAGTTTGGAGACTTCATAAACTTGCAAAATCCCATTCAGCTGAAAACTGTGGGTTTCACTGGCAACACAATCAGGAGATTCAATAAAAGTTCTTATCGTTAAAATGTTGCTAATTTGCCCCAACCAATCAATCTTATTTAACATTTAAAAGCTGTCTGATTGGTTGGGGCCAAATTAGCACTTTTTTTAACGATAAGCACTTTTTTTAATACGATAAGAACACCTGAATGCGTGTTGGGTTCCTTTCTGCACAAACTGTCGTAATGGCATACATATACACTTTTCCTATATGTAATATTATATTATTATAACCCTCCATGTCATTGGTAGTGCTAAACTTAACACATTCTCCTATGAACATATAAATAACCTTATACTATTATGGAGATATATATCTATCTATATATACCGGTAGTCTGACACAACTGACACAAGATAAAAACGTTAGAGCTGTTCTCGCTCTCAAACCCATGTCTAGAAACAATATCCAATAAGATATATTGTAAAATAATACAAGACAAGAATTCCATTTTATTGGTAATACTGTGCCGAAAATGCCACCTTTTTCCTTCTTACCTGCTTTGCCCTGTTTAAAAGCTAAGCTCCAATCAACTGTCTTTAGTTATGGCTCCTATTGCTGCCTACTACCTCACACTACCGTGTTCGCGGTGGTACCAACATATAGAGATTATTTTCCAAATAAAGTGGATTATGTCAATTAAACACAGGCGGGTTGCAAGGATATAGCTAAAAAGTCAACAAACACCTATAAAATCCATTGTAAGGATGGAGAAAGAACAACTTTATCTTTGCCTTTAATTTTCTTAACAAGTACGTACCTGTATGCTGGGATAATTAATTCTCAGCAATTAAGCAATAGTTATGAATACAGAACAGAAACATTAAGATGACACGGACTGGAAGATTTGTAATCAGAATGAAAATCTGGGCCCTCGGCCAAGCTATGTTTTCCGGTTGCAGGGGAATTTAACTTTTACATTTGGAAAAGCAGAAGAAGAAAACGACCAGCTGCATAATGTTATTATGACTTCAGTCTGCACTAACAGTCAACCTTGGGCCTTAAACAGATACTAGATACCATTGTCCAAAACAATCCAGTTACGGCCAACAACCTATCATCCGCACCATTGATTAGCAATCGAAACATCAAATTACCCAGAAGTCTCCGTTCTTTATTTGCATACACTGAAAGGGGAGCTGCGAAGCCTTAAGGTTTGTACACATGTGGATCGCCAGTCCCGAAGACGATACACTGATGATGGCTCATAAAGCTGAATCTGGTCTGTAGTTGGCTCTCTGGTTTGCATTTAGCTTGTGGAATGCTGTAAAAGTCTTTTTAAAATATATAGCGTGTTTGAGAGCTGCCATGGAAATTACCCAGAAGTCTCTGTTCTGTATTTGCAATGTATCTTGGAGGCCATGTCCCAGTTCCTTCAAGAGATAGTTAGGAGGTATGTTCATTATATTGCTCATATAAACCCAAACAGAAGCACTGCACCAATAGGTGCATCACCCTGAAAATCTTTAGTTGCCCTTATTTTACATATCCTTTCAATTACCAAAAATCCTCAGAATTATATTAGCCATTTTTAAATATGATCCTTTTGAAGTGGGAAAAGAAAGATTTTTCTTAAGAAAGAAAATTGCAATTAAAAACTCAAATCACTTTAATACTGGAAATTGAATGAAATCTTATATCACAGCTACAACAATCACACACCCTACCCTGCTCATCCTTCTATTAATTCCAAGTTTGAAATGACATTACTTCCCCTGATACAGCATGGATCTTTACGGACCCCTGTTGGCGAAAACCATAGAGAAATGCACACTTGCTAACTTTTTAAAGAGCTAATAAAGGGGAATAACTTGTAGTTCTATAATGGCTAAATGTTAAGACTTAAAACATTCTAAGGAAAGATAGCAAAGTCTTTGGGTGCAATCAATTGGGGGTAAGAGTGTTTGTTAATCACATGTAATGCAGCGCTTTACAGTTATTCGAATGATTCTTTTTAACTATTGATTAATGAATCAATTTGATAGAATGCCCAGTGATATTGGAAGTTTATGGAACATTAATGAATCAATTTGATAGGATACCCAGTTTATGGAACAGAAGGGGATTGGTTGGTCTTGAAGAATATTTTTCCCATATCCCCCCCACCGCACATCATTTTTTTTAAAATTTGTTTTATTTATTGATCCTTGCGAAACTGGCATTCCATATATACATATATACGGTAATTGTACATAGTATGAGGAATATTGATCTATGTTTTAAAAATATTTATACAAATAGTCTTTGCAATGATAGCAGTATCGTTAAGAAACAATAAAAACATGTAGAATATGTTCTGTGTATTCAGTTTACGGCAGCGCATGCCATCCGCCCTCCTTCTTCTATCTCCATAGCTGTGCAGTTGGGTATATGTGATGTTAAAATGATACTGTGTCGGGGGATTCCAGCCATGCTGTCCAGATCATTTTAAATGTTTTTTCGCATCCTCTATGTCAATAGACATTTAAGTAGTGGAATATCATTGTTTATTAATTTTTTTCCAGATCTTCACCTTCGGGCTTTATGTGAAAACCACCGTAGGATTATGGTTTCTAGCATAGAACAGAGCCGCCTGCAGGAATTAATGTTCAGTAGTGGACCAGATATCCATATCCAGCACTCCAAATATACAGAGCAGGGGCGAGGAGTTAGTCTGTGGGGGTAAGGGAATCTAGTAGATGTATAACCTCCGACCCAGAATTGTATTACTTTGGACAGGTCCATAGAAGGTGTGTGAAGTCCACTTTGGGATTTGGCATTTGGGACACTCCATTGTCCCGTTAGTTTCAAAGTGTTTAATCTGTCTAGGGGTGTAATAAGCTTGTGGTAGGATTTTGAATCACAAAGTCAAAGACAAAACCCAAAGGGTAGAAAGGAGGCGGGCAACCGGACTTCAGTAAAACTTCTTCACCACAGACTCCGCCAACACGCTTTCAAGGCCAATAGCACTTCCTCAGGGGCACCATGCCCCTGAGGAAGTGGCTATTGGCCATGAAACACGTTGGCGGAGTCTGTGGTGTTCCATGTTTTTGCTTGTCTGTTTGCAACAAACTTGTAGGGATAGCATTATATGTGTGGTTTATAGAGATTCCTAATAGTTTCCTAAAAAGGTTTTACTGAAGTCCGTTTCCCGCCTCCTTTCTACCCTTTGGGTTTTGTCTTGACTTTGTGTATTTCGCCGTGGAGGAGACGGTGATTTATGGAGGCTTGGAGGAGCATTGGCCTAATCTGATGGATACCGCTCCCACCTGACTAGATGTAGTAAATTTGCTTGTAGGATTTTGAATTGGATAATTTTGTTATTTATTGAGGGTGACGCTGTAGTGTGTGAGCTAATTATCTCAAGCAATTGTCATCTTCTGTAACTGTGGTTCCCAGACAGGCAGACCACTGGTTTTAATAGGTGTCAGGTTGAATTGGGTTTTGTTTGTATCAGGCAGCTGTAGAGACGGGATATCACACCCGGTGGGCCCTGGGTGGGCACAATCCCTATGACCAGGTGATTATTGATCGTGAGCTGGGGGGCATTGTGGCAGGGAGTTGAAAGGTATCTTGTAAATCTGAGAAGGGGATCATTGTTCCTTGGTGTACTATGGACCCCAGCGTATTTATTCCGTATCACTCCCATATCTTTGCTCCGGATAGGACTCTCTATTTCTGGTATTAGGGTATGTTCACAGTGCTTCTATTTGAAGTCGTTTTTTGGTCAGGTTCCACACTCTGGAGGTTTGTTTGTGGATTGTGGTTCCCTTTCACACTATATGTAGTCTTGGTGCATTGAGGTATGCCATGAGGGTCCCGTAAGGATTATTGGTTAACATAAGGTCTGAGGCTGTTGGTTGAGTGGTTGGGGATACCCAGCATTGGATATATTGAAGTTGCCAGGCCTAGTATAATTGTATATGGGGTAATGCCAGTCCTCCTATGTTTTTGGAGCCTGAGTTGGGATAAGCTGATCCTAGGTTTTCTGTTGTTCCATATAAGGATGTAATTAATGTGTTTCATTTTTGAAGAATGATTGTGGTAGTAGTATAGGATGTTGGATGGTGAATAATATTATGGGGAATGAAATATTTTGATTAACTGGATTGTCGCCATAACATTTAATGGTACATGTTCCCATGCTTGTGTTCTGTTCCGGTATATTCTAACAGGGGGTGTATATAGTGAGTAAAATTGTTGGGTTGCTTTGTTATTGTGATGCCCAGGAATTTGAATTGGGAGACATTGGTATAGGGGTGGGGAGGTCTGTATTTGTTGGGGGGTTGGTCTAGTGCGTATAGCGCGGATTTATCCCAATTGATGGTAAGACCTGAATAAGTTCCAAAAGTGTTGATTAGGGGAGATGTTGTTTGGTGAGGCAAGTGCGTAGTTTTCTAGGTACATAATTATATTGTCCCGCGAGAGTCCCAAACGTTTCTTTGTGCTGGTCTAGGCGGTTTTATTTTTTTTTTATATCTACATTGATTGGTGGCGGTTGTCTTTTATTTTTATTCTTTGTATATTATGTCAACATATGGTTAGATAACAGCCGATACAACAAACATTTAGTGTGATGTCTATTGTGCGATATCAATAAACATGACCTCAAATTCTCATTTGGAAAAAGTTATGACTCCCTTTATTTATCAGTATTTTAAATGCCTAAATGAAAACCTGTGGCCCACATCTGAAACAAAGTGTAAAACATTACTGGATTGAATATTGGATTTAAAGATCGCTGTCATGAGCATCATTTTCATCAATAACCTCATTTCAGCAATACCCCAAATCCCCAACCAACACAAAATTAATTAGAACCGTGTCAGGTCGATGCCCAAGAAACGCTATCGCCCCCCCACAGTGCAATCTCGTAGACGATGTATATGCAGATGCGGCTCTCGGTGCAAGTGCCGGAAGCTGTTTCGCTGTGGCAAAGTAGAGTGTGCTATTGGCATTAACATCGATTGCAGTGGCTGTACCGTTAACTTCTGCATTAGCCAAGCAGCCGAGTCAAAGAAGGAGTTAAGTTGTGCTAACAATATAACAGGAGTGGTGTACATCGTGCATCGCCCTGCTGGTCTTTCCTAATTCATATATATGGCCAACTTGTCATATAGGGATAAATTGCCATTGTTAGACAGGGTGTCAAACTGCCACCATGGGCAGTACGGTGGCTCAGTGGTTAGCCCTGATGCTTTGCAGCGCTGAGGTCCTGCACGCTGAGGTTCCACCATTGTACACATCTGCAAGGAGTTTGTATTTTCTCCCCGTGCTTGCGTGGGTTTCCTCCGGCACACTCCGGTTTCCCACAATCATAAAGACATACTGATAGGTTGTATGTGTCTTTGTGGCATAGATTGTAAGCTCTCGGGGCAGGGCCTGATGTGAATGTAGCCATGTAATTGTAAAGCGCTACGGAAGATGTTGGCGCTATATAAATCCACAAAAATAATGTAGGTATTTATGTCAGAAATGTTGTAACCTGTACAATCAATGAAACAACCTACACATGAAGAATGGGAACAATACCCCCCCATTATCCAATTCCACAAATTATTGTTCCGGTAAATTCTGAAATCTTATTTTACCAGACAGAAAAAAAAACATTCCAGATGCTGAACACTGGAAGATCATCTATGGGTAATGGCATCAAGCAGCTGCCATCTTATCCAGCCATTCCCCCTAAAGAACATCACTACAGCAAAGTGGTCAGTCACTAGATATAGGGTAAACAAAAACAGTTTAATAGAAACCAAGAGGAGACAGAGGGTCCCTGTTGTAGGTAAGTCCTTGCATATTGTCTGGGCGCGCCTCCAAAATGCTTCACAGACAAGTAAAGAAAGGGAAACTCAACAAACCTTCGATGTGGCCCTGGTGCAACAAGACCCAAGCCAATTGCAAGACCATTCCAAGTAACAAGGATCAAACAAGCACGCATCACGCCTCTGATGAAGTGTCATGTGACACGAAACGTTGAGTTGGTTCTTTTGATGTGCATCAATTTTTCATTAACATAAGTTCAATAAAATCTACTTTTAACTTACCTGGCCTCAGCGTGTTCCTGTTAGCAGTTGCGTGCGTGTTTAATATTATCATATCCAGCCAGACTGCCCCACCAAGCTCTCCCTGCCCTAATATAACACCAGGGTCAATTAAAGTTCCCAGAGACCATAATAGGATCAACTATGATTTCTCCCTGTACCAGAGGTGATTGAAGATATTGCATGACTAAAGATTGAAGCTCATTTGGGTCTTGGAATATAACAATATGGTCTCGTGAAAACCTGAATATATTCCCAAGAGAAGGCAGGTGTGTGTGGGGGTGGGAGGTGAGTGTGTGTTGTGTGGTGTGTGTGTCCCCGACCTGCAGGCTAAGTGCTACTTGCTAAGAACATTTACCATAAATTCAACTGTACCAAGAGCAATAAATCTCTATCCAATGTCAACAGAGAAACAGCTCTATAATCTACAAAGAACTTGAAGGTAAAGATCACAAGATCATGATTTCCAATGCATTTTATTTTCTATAAAGCCCTGACTCCATTCTTTATATTATCAAGGTCCATTGCATCATCAATATGAAAACAAAAGTTATAAGGAACCAAAATAAACTGGTGGTAGGTCAGCAATACACTACATGTACTCCTGATGTTCCAAAAACCACCATGGCCAACCATCTTGATTTCACATTTTATCACCAAAAGAATAGGCCAGAATGGGGACATTGTAGGTAATATCAATGCATTTATAGATACTATGGTGTGTGGGCAGTATTAGTTGAATGTTAAGGTAGGAAAAGGTGGATACGGTGTTAGCCAGTCAAAAGAGGTATAAAAGGTATCCTTTATTGGCTAACTAAGCTGATTACAATGAAGATGGGTGCTCTCTGATATTTATACATATTAGGCTCATAGTTCAAATAACCAAAAAAAGGAATATCAGGGTGGAGTGTTAAAGTCAATAAAGGGGTCTGCAAGGACAAACAGATAAGGTACAAGATACTGTGGATCAAAGTGGCTGATATAAATAGTGGTAAGTTACTGAAGGGTGAAGTAAAAGGAATTCCATGTAATTAACTGTCCCAATGTCTCTACAGATGTTTGTATTTCTGGCTTGGTGCTGGAAGTTCTTAATCTTATAGTTTGCCATAAATCCAAGGCCCAGAGAGAGTTAAAATTTTCATTCATTTGTACTCCCATACCTTCCTTCATTCTCTGTTTTAAAGTTCCCCTTAAAGGACAATTATACTCACCTTCCCTCCGCTCCTCTTCTTTGGTCAGTACCTTTTACCCAGGGTGAGGACCTGAACCGCTAGGTCCTCACCCCTGGGTTTGCGTAACTTGAAGCACAGTCTTGCTGAAACGCTGCTCTGGAGGCTCCGCCCCCCCTCCCAGCCGGCGACGAGGCCAATAGGAGGCACCTCTGCCACAACATGCCTTCCTATTGGCCTCGTCGCGCAAGAGAGGAGAAGACGGAGCCTACCAGAGCAGCGTTGCACTAAGGCTGTGCTTCAAGTTACACGAAACCCAGGGGTGAGGACCTAGCGGTTCAGGTCCTCACCCTGGGTAAAAGGTAGTGACCGAAGAAGAGGAGCGGAGGAAGGCGAGTATAATTGTCCATTAAGGACCAAGATCCTTAGATGGTTTATGGAGTGGTGAGGGTTGTTAAAATGGTTCCCTACTGGTGTGTCCAATTTTTTATTGTTTAGTAAAGCGGTGGTGTGTATTCCTCTTCCCAGCTTTGGCCAGTCTCTCCTATTAAAGTCCTCCTGTATCTAGTGCACTGTATTAAGTAGCATGGGATAAAGAACAGTTGTATTGGCCATGAATGCTGTATTTCTCTAATGTGCCTGGAATCTGTATTTTGTCTGAATTGCAGATGTGTGGGCAGGTTTTGCATTGTTTTTTGCTACAGGGATAGGTTCCATTTTTGTTGGGTTGAATCAAGGAGCTTCTTAATAACTTCTTCTTAATAATAAGCACCTTGCTTGTGAAGGTTCTCATTCATCCAGTCATGTATATCTGTAATATTCATTCATCCAGGTCATGGTATATCTGTTGTATTCAGTTAGATCAACTGGACTTGAAGTTTAGTTCTTGAGAATGTTTCGCTGTCATCATCCGACTGGATCTCTCAATTCAGAATGACTTGTACAAGAATCTGTGGCAATTATGTACCCTGGAAATCCCAATTAGCATATCACAGCCAGGTGTTAAGGGCATGATTGGATAGTGACTAAGAGGTGTTATAGGAATGACAGAGTAAGGTGCAAAACAGCATTGTACATGGCAGACAAATCCTAGCCCATCTTAGGACCATTGGTGGGAGTTCTAAGCATAACATCCAACTCTCAGGATTTCACCAACAAGATTGAATATAGTACTCGGTGCAGAAGAAACTATGGTGTCCTATGATGTGACATCTCTCTTCACCTGTATACCCACCAAGGAGGCTGTTGACATGGTGAGAAAACGGCTAGGCCAAACTGCACTCTTACCAGCAGAACTGATCTCAACCCACAACGGTGTGTTCCTTACTGGACTTGTGCCTGAATACACCTATTTCAAATACAGGGATAAGTTCTATAAGCAAAAACACGGATGTGCTATGGGATCTCCAGTTTCACCCTTGTGCCAACCTTTACATGGAGGAGGTAGAAACACAGGCACTTAATACCTTTAAGGGCATAGCACCCGCCACCTGGTCAGATATGTGGATGACACCGGGGTTAAAATCCACCAAAAGGAGTACAAGCTTTCACAGAACACATTAAGGCAATAGACCAAAACATCAAATTTACAAGGGAAGATACAAACAAACACACTGGCTTTCTTGGACTGCTTGGTAGAAGTCAGGGAGAATGGTAACTGAGTAAGAGGTTTACAGAAAACCAACACACACAGATCAGTATTTGATGTTTGACTCCCACCACCCTTTAGATCACAAGCTGGGTGTCATCAGAACCCTGCAACACAGAGCTGAGAACATCCCCACTAGCACAGAGGCGAAGGCTAAAGAAATGAAACATCTCAGAGGAGCCCTTAAAACTTGTGGATATCCAGACTGGGCCTTTGTCAAGAAGTAGAAGGAAAGAAAAGAACACGAATACCAACAGTGAAGGAAAAGCAAGACAGGAGAAAGAACATGGTCATCCCATATGTAGCAGGGGTCTCCGAGAAATTAAGAAGAATTTTCAAAAAACACCGTATCCCTGTCTGCTTTAAACCGAACAACACACTGAGGCAGCAATTGTACATCCAAAGACCCAATACCGAAACACTAGAAACGACATCATATACGCAGTGCAGTGAAGAATGCTCTGATTTGTAGTGGGGGAGACCAAACAGCAACTGCATCAACGTATGGCCCAGCACAGAAAGCCAATTCCTTGGGTCAGGACTCAGCCATTTACCTGCTATTAAGATAAAGGACATACCTTTGAAGATTAATGTTAACATATTGGCAAAGGAACGTGACTGGTTCAAGAAGGTGTAAGGAGGCCATTTATGTGAAAATAAAGAAACCAAGCCTAAATATATAAAACAGCATTGTACATGGCAGACAGTTGGTGTCGAACCCCCCCACCTCTATTTAGGCTTGGTTTCTTTATTTTCACATAAATGGCCTCCTTAACACCTCTCTTGAACCAGTCACGTTCCTTTGCCAATATGTTAACATTACAATCTTCAAAGGTATGTCCTTTATCCTTAAGATGCAGGTACATGGCTGAGTCCTGACCCAAGGAATTGGCTTTTCTGTGCTGGGCCATACGTTGATGCAGTTGCTGTTTGGTCTCCCCCACATACAAATCAGAGCATTCTTCACTGCACTGCGTATATGATGTCGCTTTTCTAGTGTTTCGGTATTGGGTCTTTTGGATGTACCAATTGCTGCCTCAGTGTGTTGTTCGCGTTTTTAAAGCAGACAGGGATACGGTGTTTTTTGAAATTCTTCTTATTTCTCGGAGACCCCTGCTACATATGGGATGACCATGTTCTTTCTCCTGTCTTGCTTTTCTCCTTCACTGTTGGTATTCGTGTTCTTTTCTTTCCTTCTACTTCTTTTGACAAAGGCCCAGTTGGATTCCACAAGTTTTAAGGGCTCTCTGAGATGTTTCATTTCTTTAGCCTTCGCCTCTGTGCTAGTGGGGATGTTCTCAGCTCTGTGTTGCAGGGTTTCTGATGACACCCAGCTTGTGATCTAAAGGGGTGGGAGTCAAACATCAAATACTGATCTGTGTGTGTTGGTTTTCTGTAAACCTCTACTTCCAGTTTACCATTCTCCCTGACTTCTACCAAGCAGTCCAAGAAAGCCAGTGTGTTGTTTTGTATCTTCCCTTGTAAATTTGATGTTTTGGTCTATTGCATTAATGTGTTCTGTGAAAGCTTGTACTTCCTTCTGGTGGATTTTAACCCAGGTGTCATCCACATATCTGAACCAGTGGCTGGGTGCTATGCCCTTAAAGGTATTAAGTGCCTGTGTTTCTACCTCCTCCATGTAAAGGTTGGCCACAATGGGTGAAACTGGAGATCCCATAGCACATCCGTGTTTTTGCTTATAGAACTTATCCCTGTATTTGAAATAGGTGGTATTCAGGCACAAGTCCAGTAAGGAACACACCTGTTGTGGGTTGAGATCAGTTCTGCTGGTAAGAGTGCAGTCTTGGCCTAGCCGTTTTCTCACCATGTCAACAGCCTCCTTGGTGGGTATACAGGTGAAGAGAGATGTCACATCATAGGACACCATAGTTTCTTCTGCACCGAGTACTATATCTTCAATCTTGTTGGTGAAATCCTGAGAGTTCTGGATGTGATGCTTAGAACTTCCCACCAATGGTCCTAAGATGTTGGCTAGGTATTTGTCTGCCATGTACAATGCTGTTTTGACACCTTACTCTGGTCATTCCTATAACACCTCTTAGTCACTATCCAATCATGCCCTTAACACCTGGCTGTGATATGCTAATTGGGATTTTCCAGGGTACATAATTGCCACAGATTCTTGTACAAGTCATTCTGAATTGAGAGATCCAGTCGGATGACTAGCGAAACATCTTCAAGAACTAAACTTCAAGTCCAGTTGATCTAACTGAATACAACAGATATACCATGACCTGGATGAATGAATATTACAGATATACCATGACCTGGATGAATGAGAACCTTCACAAGCAAGGTGCTTATTATTAAGAAGAAGTTATTAAGAAGCTCCTTGATTCAACCCAACAAAAATGGAACCTATCCCTGTAGCAAAAAACAATGCAAAACCTGCCCACACATCTGCAATTCAGACAAAATACAGATTCCAGGCACATTAGAGAAATACAGCATTCATGGCCAATACAACTGTTCTTTATCCAACATGCTGTACTTAATACAGTGCACTAGATACAGGAGGACTTTAATAGGAGAGACTGGCCAAAGCCTGGGAAAGAGGAATACACACCACCGCTTTACTATAACAAATAAAAAATTGGACACACCAGTAGGGAACCATTTTAACAACCCTCACCACTCCATAAACCATCTAAGGATCTTGGTCCTTAATGGACAATTATACTCGCCTTCCCTCCGCTCCTCTTCTTCGGTCACTACCTTTTACCCAGGGTGAGGACCTGAACCGCTAGGTCCTCCCCCCTGGGGTGTAAATTGAAGCACAGCCTTAGTGCAACGCTGCTCTGGTAGGCCCGTCTTCTCCTCTCTTGCGCGACGAGGCCAATAGGAAGGCATGCTTGTTGCAGAGCGTGCCTTCCTATTGGCCTCGTCGCCGGCTGGGAGGAGGGGGGAGGGGCGGAGCCTACCAGAGCAGCGTTTCAGCAAGACTGTGCTTCAAGTTACGCAAACCCAGGGTGAGGACCTAGCGGTTCAGGTCCTCACCCTGGGTAAAAGGTACTGACCAAAGAAGAGGAGCGGAGGGAAGGTGAGTATAATTGTCCTTTAAGGGGAACTTTAAAACAGAGAATGAAAGGAAGGTATGGGAGTACAAATGAATGAAAACTTTTAACTCTCTCTGGGCCTTGGATTTATGGCAAACTATATAGATTAAGAACTTCCAGCACCAAGCCAGAAATACAAACATCTGTAGAGACATTGGGACAGTTAATTACATGGAATTCCTTTTACTTCACCCTTCAGTAACTTACCACTATTTATATCAGCCACTTTGATCCACAGTATCTTGTACCTTATCTGTTTGTTCCTTGCAGACCCCTTTATATGACTTTAACACCTTCCACCCTGATATTCCTTTTTTCTGGTTATTTGAACTATGAGCCTAATATTGTATAAATATCAGAGAGCACCCCATCTTCATTGTAATCAGCTTAGTTAGCCAATAAAGGTATCACCTTTTATACCTCTTTTTGACTGGCTAACACCGTATACCACCTTTTCCTACCTTAACATTCACTAATACTGCCCACACACCATAGTATCTATAAATGCATTGATATTACCTACAATGTTCCCCATTCTGGCCTATTCTTTTGGTGATAAAATGTTGAAATCAAGATGGTTGGCCATGGTGGTTTTTGGAACATCAGGAAGTACATGTAGTGTATTGCTGACCTACCACCAGTTTATTTTGGATTCCTTATAACTTTTGTTTTCATATTGATGATGCAATGGACCTTGATAATATAAAGAATGGAGTCAGGGCTTTTATAGAAAATAAAATGCATTGGAAATCATGATCTTGTGATCTTTACCTTCAAGTTCTTTGTAGATTATAGAGCTGTTTCTCTGTTGACATTGGATAGAGATTTATTGCTCTTGGTACAGTTGAATTTTATGGTAAATGTTCTTAGCAAGTAGCACTTAGCCTGCAGTCGGGGACACACACACAACACACACACACTCACCTCCCACCCCCACACACACCTGCCTTCTCTTTGGGAATATATTCAGGTTTTCACGAGACCATATTGTTATATTCCAAGACCCAATTGAGCTTCAATCTTTAGTCATGCAATATCTTCAATCACCCTCTGGTACAGGGAGAAATCATAGTTGATCCTATTATGGTCTCCTGGGGAACTTTAATTGACCCTGGTGTTATATTCAGGGCAGGGAGAGCTTGGTGGGGCAGTCTGGCCTGGATATGATAATATTAAACACGCACGCAATCTGCTACCCAGGAACACGCTGAGGCCAGGTAAGTTAAAAGTAGATTTTATTGAACTTATGTTAATGAAAAGTTGATGCACATCAAAAGAACCACACTCAACGTGTTTCGTGTCACATGACACTTCATCAGAGGCGTGATGCGTGCTTGTTTGATCCTTTCGTTACTTGGAATGGTCTTGCAATTGGCCTTGGGTCTTGTTGCACCAGGGCCACATCGAAGGTTTGTTGAGTTTCCCTTTCTTTACTTGTCTGTGAAGCATTTTGGAGGCGCCCAGACAATATTGCAAGGTTACTTACCTACAACAGGGACCCTCTGTCCTCCTCTTCTGGTTTTCTATTAAACTGTTTTTGTTTACCCTATTATCTAGTGACTGACCACTTTGCTGTAGTGATGTTCTTTATGGGGGAATTGGCCTGGATACGATGGCAGCTGCTTGATGCCATTCACCCATAGATGATCTTCCAGTGTTCAGCATCTGGAATGTTTTTTTTTTCTGTCTGGTAAAATAAGATTTCAGAATTTACCGAGAACAATAATTTGTGTAATTGGATAATGGGTGGGTATTGTTCCCCATTCTTCATGTGTAGGTTGTTTCATTGATTGTACAGGTTACAACATTTCTGACATAAATACCTACATTATTATTGTGGATTTATATAGCGCCAACATCTTCCGTAGCGCTTTACAATTACATGGCTACATTCACATCAGGCCCTGCCCCGAAGAGCTTACAATCTATGCACAAATATGACACATACAACCTATCAGTATGTCTTTATGATTGTGGGAAACCGGAGTGCCCGGAGGAAACCCACGCAAGCACGGGGAGAACATACAAACTCCTTGCAGATGTGTACAATGGTGGAACCTCAGCGCTGCAGGACCTCAGCGCTGCAAAGCATCAGGGCTAACCACTGAGCCACCGTACTGCCCATGGTGGCAGTTTGACACCCTGTCTAACAATGGCAATTTATCCCTATATGACAAGTTGGCCAATATATATGAATTAGGAAAGACCAGCAGGGCGATGCACGATGTACACCACTCCTGTTATATTGGTTAGCACAACTTTAACTCCTTCTTTGACTCGGCTGCTTGGCTAATGCAGAAGTTAACGGTACAGCCACTGCAATCGATGTTATATGCCAATAGCACACTCTACTTTGCCACAGCGAAACAGCTTCCGGCACTTGCACCGAGAGCCGCTATCTGCATATAACATCGTCTACGAGATTGCACTGTGGGGGGGCGATAGCGTTTCTTGGTGCATCGACCTGACACGGTTCTAATTAATTTTGTGTTGGTTGGGAATTTTGGGGTATTGCCTGAAATGAGGTTATTGATGAAAATGATGCTCATGTACAGCGATCTTTAAATCCAATATTCAATCCAGTAATGTTTTACACTTTGTTTCAGATGTGGGCCACCAGGTTTTCATTTTAGGCATTTTAAAATACTGATAAATATAAAGGGAGTCATAACTTTTTCCAAATGCAGAATTTGAGGTCATGTTTATTGATATCGCACAATAGACATCACACTAAATAGTTTGTTGTATCGGCTGTTATCTAACCATATTGTTGACATAAAATAACAAAGAATAAAAATAAAAGACAAACCGCACCAATCAATGTAGATAATAAAAAAAAATAAAAACCGCCTAGACCAGCACAAAGAACGTTTGGGACTCTACGCGGACAATATAATTATGTACCTAGAAAACTACCGCACTTGCCTCACCACAACCATCTCCCTAATCAACACTTTTGGAACTTATTCAGGTCTTACCATCAATTGGGATAAATCCGCGCTATACGCACTAGACCAACCCCCCCAACAAATACAGACCTCCCCACCCCTATACCAATAGTCTCCCAATTCAAATTCCTGGGCATCACAATAACAAAGCAACCCCAACAATTTTACTCACTAAATATCACCCCCTGTTAGAATATACCGGTAACAGAACACAAGCATGGAAACATGTACCATTAAATGTATGGCGACAATCCAGTTAATCAAAATATTCCTATTCCCCATAATATTATTCACCATCCAACATCCACTAACTTACATACCACAATCATTCTTCAAAAATGAAACACATTAATTACATCCTTCATATGGAACAACAGAAAACCTAGGATCAGCTTATCCAAACTCCAGGCTCCCAAAAACATAGGAGGACTGGCATTACCCAATATACAATTATACTACTGGGCCTGGCAACTTCAATATATCCAATGCTGGGTATCCCCAACCACTCAACCAACAGCCTCAGACCTTATGTTAACCAAATACCTTACGGGACCCTTCATGGCATACCTCAATGCACCAAGACTACATATAGTGTGAAAGGGAACCACAATCCACAAACAAACCTCCAGAGTGTGGAACCTGACCAAAAAACGACTTCAAATAGAAGGACACTGTGAACATACCCTAATACCAGAACTTAGAGAGTCCTATCCGGAGCAAAGATATGGGAGTGATACGGAATAAATACGCTGGGGTCCATAGTACACCAAGGAACAATGATCCCCTTCTCAGATTTACAAGATACCTTTCAACTCCCTGCCACAATGCCCCCCAGCTCACGATCAATAATCACCTGGTCATAGGGATTGTGCCCACCCAGGGCCCACCGGGTGTGATATCCCGTCTCTACAGCTGCCTGATACAAACAAAATCCCAATTCAACCTGACACCTATTAAAACCAAGTGGTCTGCCTGTCTGGGAACCACAGTTACAGAAGATGAACAATTGCTTGAGATAATTAGCTCACACACTACAGCGTCACCCTCAATAAATAACAAAATTATCCAATTCAAAATCCTACAAGCAAATTTACTACATCTAGTCAGGTGGGAGCGGTATCCATCAGATTAGGCCAATGCTCCTCCAAGCCTCCATAAATCACCGTCTCCTCCACGGCCGAAATACACAAAGTCAAAGACAAAACCCAAAGGGTAGAAAGGAGGCGGGCAACCGGACTTCAGTAAAAACCTTTTTAGGAAACTATTAGGAATCTCTATAAACCACACATATAATAGCTATCCCTACAAGTTTGTTGCAAACAGACAAGCAAAAACATGGGAACACCACAGACTCCGCCCAACGTGTTTCATGGCCAATAGCCACTTCCTCAGGGGCATGGTGCCCCTGAGGAAGTGGCTATTGGCCTTGAAACGCGTTGGGCGGAGTCTGTGGTGAAGAAGTTTTTACTGAAGTCCGGTTGCCCGCCTCCTTTCTACCCTTTGGGTTTTGTCTTTGACTTTGTGAATTCAAAATCCTACACCAAGCTTATTACACCCCTAGACAGATTAAACACTTTGAAACTAACGGGACAATGGAGTGTCCCAAATGCCAAATCCCAAATGTGGACTTCACACACCTTCTATGGACCTGTCCAAAGGTAATACAATTCTGGTCGGAGGTTATACATCTACTAGATTCCCTTACCCCCCACAGACTAACTCCCTCGCCCCTGCTCTGTATATTTGGAGTGCTGGATATGGATATCTGGTCCACTACTGAACATTAATTCCTGCAGGCGGCTCTGTTCTATGCTAGGAAACCCATAATCCTACGGTGGTTTTCACATAAAGCCCCGAAGGTGAAGATCTGGAAAAAAATTAATAAACAATGATATTCCACTACTTAAATTGCTCTATTGACATAGAGGATGCGAAAACACATTTAAAATGATCTGGACAGCATGGCTGGAATCCCCCGACACAGTATCATTTTAACATCACATATACCCAACTGCACAGCTATGGAGATAGAAGCAAGGAGGGCGGATGGCATGCGCTGCCGTAACTGAATACACAGAACATATTCTACATGTTTTTATTGTTTCTTAACGATACTGCTATCATTGCAAAGACTATTTGTATAAATATTTTTAAAACATAGATCAATATTCCTCATACTATGTACAATTACCGTATATATGTATATATGGAATGCCAGTTTCGCAAGGATCAATAAATAAAACAAATTTTAAAAAAAATGATGTGGCTGTGGGTGGGATTATGGGAAAAATATTCTTCAAGACCAACCAATCCCCTTCTGTTCCATAAACTGGGTATCCTATCAAATTGATTCATTAATGTTCCATAAACTTCCAATATCACTGGGCATTCTATCAAATTGATTCATTAATCCAATAGTTAAAAATGAATCATTCGAATAACTGTAAAGCGCTGCATTACACTGTATTAACAAACACTCTTACCCCCAATTGATTGCACCCAAAGACTTTGCTATCTTTCCTTTAGAATGTTTTAAGTCTTAACATTTAGCCATTATAGAACTACAAGTTATTTCCCCTTTATTAGCTCTTTAAAAAGTTAGCAAGTGTGCATTTCTCTATGGTTTATCGCCAACAGGGGTCAGTAAAGATCCATGCTGTATCAAGGGGAAGTAATGTCATTTCAAACTTGGAATTAATAGAAGGATGAGCAGGGTAGGGTGTGTGATTGTTTCTGTAGCTGTGATATAAGATTTCATTCAATTTCCAGTATTAAAGTGATTTGAGTTTTTAATTGCAATTTTCTTTCTTAAGAAAAATCTTTCTTTTCCCACTTCAAAGCAGGATCATATTTAATAAAATGGCTAATATAATTCTGAGGATTTTTGGTAATTGAAAGGATATGTAAAATAAAGGGCAACTAAAGATTTTCAGGGTGATGCACCTATTGGTGCAGTGCTTCTGCTTTGGAGTTTATATGAGCAATCATAATGAACATACCTCCTAACTATCTCTGGTAAGGAACTGGGACATGGCCCTCCAAGATACATTGCAAATACAGAACAGAGACTTCTGGGTAATTTCCATGGCAGCTCTCAAACACGCTATATATTTAAAAAGACTTTTACAGCATTCCACAAGCTAAATGCAAAACCAGAGAGCCAACTACAGACCAGATTCAGCTTTATTGAGCCATCATCAGTGTATCGTCTTCGGGACTGGCGATCACACATGTGTACAAACCTTAAGGCTTCGCAGCTCCCCTTTCAGTGTATGCAAATAAGGAACGGAGACTTCTGGGTAATTTGATGTTTCGATTGCTAATCAATGGTGCTGGATGATAGGTTGTTGGCCGTAACTGGATTGTTTTGGACAATGGTTATCTAGTATCTGTTTAAGGCCCAAGGTTGACTTGTTAGTGCAGACTGAAGTCATAATAACATTATGCAGCTGGTCTGTTTTCTTCTTCTGCTTTTCCAAATTGTAAAAGTTAAATTCCCCTGCAACCGGAAAACATATAGCTTGGCCGAGGGCCCAGATTTTCATTCCTTTGATTACAAATCTTCCAGTCCGTGTCATCTTAATGTTTCTGTCTGCTATTCATAACTATTGCTTAATTGCTGAGAATTAATTATCCCAGCATACAGGTACTGTACTTGTTAAGAAAATTAAAGGCAAAGATAAAGTTTGTTCTTTCTCATCCTTACAATGGATTTATTAGGTGTTTGTTGACTTTTTAGCTATATCCTCTGCAACCCGCCCTGTGTTTAATTGACATTAATCCACTTTATTTGGAAAATAATCTCTATATGTTGGTACCACCGCGAACACGGCTCAGTGTGAGGTAGTAGGCAGCAGTAGGAAGCCATAACTAAAGACAAGTTGATTGGAGCTTAGCTTTTAAACAGGGCAAAGCAGGTAAGAAGGAAAAAGTTGGCATTTTCGGCACAGTATATTACCAATAAAATGGAATTCTTGTCTTGTATTATTTTACAATATATCTTATTGGATATTGTTTCTAGCAATGGGTTTTGAGAGCGAGAACAGCTCTAACGTTTTTATCTTGTGTCAGTTGTGTCAGACTACCGGTATATATAGATAGATATATATCTCCATCCAATAGTATAAGGTTATTTATATGTTCATAGGAGAATGTGTTAAGTTTTTAGCACCTACCAATGACATGGAGGGTATATAATAATATAATATTACATATAGGAAAAGTGTATATGTATGCCATTACGACAGTGTTTGTGCAGAAAGGAACCCAACACGCATTCAGGTGTTCTTATCGTTAAAAAAAGTGCTTATCGTTAAAAAAAGTGCTAATTTGGCCCCAACCAATCAGACAGCTTTTAAATGTTAAATAAGATCTGATTGGTTGGGGCAAAATTAGCACCATTTTTAACGATAAGAACTTTTATTGAATCTCCCTGATTGTGTTGCCAGTGAAACCCACAGTTTTCAAGCTGAATGGGATTTTGCAAGTTTATGAAGTCTCCAAACTTCCCACAAAGGATTTCCGAAAACCTCAATGATCGTAGTAGAACGTTGGCTCTGTCACTTGCACAGCATGAAAAATGTTCCTTTATTGGTGGCTGAAACCAAGACGAGAGAAGTTTGTATGGGGAGGATGTTATAATATTTCTATCCCTAAGAGATGATTGTATGGGGAGGGTGTTATAATATTTCTATCCCTAAGAGATTGTTGTTGGGAGGGTGTTATAATATTCTATCCCTAAGAGATGATTGTATGGGGGAGGATGTTATAATATTCTATCCCTAAGAGATGATTGTATGGGGGGATGTTATAATATTTCTATCCCTAAGATGATGGTATGGGGAGGATGTTATAATATTTCTATCCTAAGAGATGATTGTATGGGGAGATGTTATAATATTTCTATCCCTAAGAGATGATTGTATGGGGAGGATGTTATAATATTTCTATCCCTAAGAGATGATTGTATGGGGAGGATGTTATAATATTTCTATCCCTAAGAGATGATTGTATGGGGAGGATGTTATAATATTTCTATCCCTAAGAGATGATTGTATGGGGGAGGATGTTATAATATTTCTATCCCTAAGAGATGATTGTATGGGGAGGATGTTATAATATTTCTATCCCTAAGAGATGATTGTATGGGGAGGGTGTTATAATATTTCTATCCCTAAGAGATGATTGTATGGGGGAGGATGTTATAATATTTCTATCCCTAAGAGATGATTGTATGGGGGAGGATGTTATAATATTTCTATCCCTAAGAGATGATTGTATGGGGAGGATGTTATAATATTTCTATCCCTAAGAGATGATTATATAGGGAGGATGTTATAATATTTCTATCCCTAAGAGATGATTGTATGGGGAGGATTTTATAATATTTCTATCCCTAAGAGATGATTATATAGGGAGGATGTTATAATATTTCTATCCGAAGAGATGATTATATGGGGGATTTTATAATATTTCTATCTCTAAGAGATGATTGTATGGGGAGGATGTATAATAATTTCAATCCCTAAGAGACGATGTGTGTGGGAGGATGTTATAATATTTCTATCCCTAAGAGACGATTGTATGGGGAGGATGTTATAATATTTCTATCCCTAAGAGATGATTATATAGGGAGGATGTTATAATATTTCTATCCCGAAGAGATGATTATATGGGGAGGATTTTATAATATTTCTATCCCTAAGAGATGATTATATGGGGAGGATTTTATAATATTTCTATCCCTAAGAGATGATTATATAGGGAGGATGTTATAATATTTCTATCCCTAAGAGATGATTGTATGGGGAGGATGTTATAATATTTCTATCCCTAAGAGATGATTATATAGGGAGGATGTTATAATATTTCTATCCCTAAGAGATGATTGTATGGGGAGGATGTTATAATATTTTCTATCCCTAAGAGATGATTGTATGGGAGGATTTATAATATTTCTATCCCTAAGAGATGATTGTATGGGGAGGTGTTTTATAATATTTCTATCCCTAAGAGATGATTGTATGGGGAGGATGTTATAATATTTCTATCCCTAAGAGATGATTGTATGGGGAGGATGTTATAATATTTCTATCCCTAAGAGATGATTGTATGGGGGAGGATGTTTTTTTTTAGTTTGGAATTACAAAAGATAAAATCCATTAAGTGTAAATAATCATGTGTTGCTGCAAACATTTCCCCAAAGTTTTCTATAAGAAATTAGTAAATTTTTTGGGTTTACTTTCCCTTTAACAGATTCAAAGCATTAATATGGCAAAGGTCACATTTAATAGTTTAGCTAATTCCCTGCTTGATTCCAGGTTAAGGTGACCATACATATGAATGATAATGGGTAAATCCCGTCGTTCCACGTGTATGGGCTTTTCCGACCAACCGGAGTGGCGACGAACGACGAAAAAAGACGGGAAACGGAAGGTTTCCGTCGATGTTATCAGCTCCCTTACTCCCTTTCATCTTCCCTGGATGGCTGCAGGTAGGATTAGTGAGAAACAAACAATAGAAGAAGACCCTCCACTCCATTTCAATTGGATCCAAATAATAGAATCTAGAGGGGGACAGAGAGTCATATCCTGATGTGTTTGCACGTGTAATCACCAGGGCTTCATAGAGTAAATGAGCTTATAGGTAAGCGGCAGATTAAGCTTCGTACACAATGCGATTTGCAGGCCTGACCCACGATGGACAATGGACGGCCGTTTTGGCTCACTGAATGGCCATACACTTCCAGATTGTCGAGTGAAACAGCTTTTCGTACCCCAATGTGTGTCACGGGTCAGGCCCTACGATCGCACATGGGTACGGACCTTTAAAGGTATAACCCTTCCCAAAGAAACAGAATTCCATAGAATGTACAAGTAATAAAACTAACAAATGTGATAAGAAACACACCCATATATAACATTATAAACGATAACAAGTGGCATATATAAGGGATAATGCGCCCCTTACTTGTAATATAAGGATATTACGCCACCGAGGAGTTCCCTGACCATATAGAAGCACGAGGTGGCGTAATGTCCTTATTTATTAATGTGAAGGGTGCATTATTTCTATAATACACAAGTATCAGATTCCTTCACCCTTCACATTTTAATTTCTAGCCTTGTCCCTATTTCCACCTTAAATCATCCAAGCTACCTTCTGTAACTTAAACCCAGTAGAAAGGAACATCCCAGCCCAGCATCTTATCGGTTAAACAAATCTTTGTTGAGGAGGAGAGAGACATTGGTTATGAAGTGACAGGAAGCAGCTCCACAGGTTCTGTAAGTGAAGTTAAACACTGCAAAAAATGCTGAGTCATTGTCCAGGCATGAACACCGGAATGGCGGAGTAGTGGAATTAAGAATGAGTCACTTAGTGACATAGCTGAGTGATTTTTATAAGGATTATACCACTGATTGAACTATGGTCCGATTTGTCACTCAGTCGAAAGTTCACCGAAATACGGTGGCAGCTGATCAGTTGGGTTAAGATCGACTGTGTGCACCAGGCCGAGGGCTAAAACCATACAATGAGCGTATTAAAGGTATACCGTATATGTATATATTTATATTGTAAGAATTGGAACTGAGGGAAACATTCTGGTTGTTGTTACGTAGAGTATTGCTGTAGGGAGAGCAGTGAAGAGGTGAAATAAATAAAGAAGTAAATCAACTTTCTAGAACAGAAATCGCTGTGTAATTAAACAGTTTGCTCAGATGAGGACCACATTTCACTCTTAAAACATATGAGGACCCCTAGACTACAGATAATATATTGCACAAGAACCTATGCCATTGAGATGACTTATAATATTTCTATCCCTAAGAGATGATTGTATGGGGGAGGATGTTATAATATTTCTATCCCTAAGAGATGATTATATAGGGAGGATGTTATAATATTTCTATCCCGAAGAGATGATTATATGGGGAGGATTTTATAATATTTCTATCTCTAAGAGATGATTGTATGGGGAGGATGTTATAATATTTCAATCCCTAAGAGACGATTGTGTGGGGAGGATGTTATAATATTTCTATCCCTAAGAGACGATTGTATGGGGAGGATGTTATAATATTTCTATCCCTAAGAGATGATTGTATGGGGAGGATGTTATAATATTTCTATCCCTAAGAGATGATTGTATGGGGAGGATGTTATAATATTTCTATCCCTAAGAGATGATTGTATGGGGGAGGATGTATAATATTTCTATCCCTAAGAGATGATTGTATGGGGGGAGATGTTTATATATTTCTATCCTAAGAGATGATTGTATGGGGAGGATGTTAAAATATTTCATCCCTAAGAGATGATTGTATGGGGAGGGATGTTATAATATTTCTATCCCTAAGAGATGATGTATGGGGAGGATGTTTTAAATATTTCTATCCCTAAGAGATGATTGTATGGGGAGGATGTTATAATATTTCTATCCTAAGAGATGATTGTATGGGAGGATGTTATAATATCTCTATCCCTAAGAGATGATTATATAGGGAGGATGTTTATAATATTTCTATCCCTAAGAGATGATTGTATGGGGGAGGATGTTATAATATTTCTATCCCTAAGAGATGATTATATAGGGAGGATGTTATAATATTTCTATCCCGAAGAGATGATTATATGGGGAGGATTTTATAATATTTCTATCTCTAAGAGATGATTGTATGGGGAGGATGTTATAATATTTCAATCCCTAAGAGACGATTGTGTGGGGAGGATGTTATAATATTTCTATCCCTAAGAGACGATTGTATGGGGAGGATGTTATAATATTTCTATCCCTAAGAGATGATTGTATGGGGAGGATGTTATAATATTTCTATCCCTAAGAGATGATTATATAGGGAGGATGTTATAATATTTCTATCCCTAAGAGATGATTGTATGGGGAGGTATGGTATAATATTTCAATCCTAAGAGATCGATGTGGTGGGAGGATGTTATAATATTTCTATCCCTAAGAGAATTGTATGGGGAGGATGTTATAATATTTCTATCCCTAGAGATGATTATATAGGGAGGATGTTATAATATTTCTATCCCTAAGAGATGATTTATGGGGAGGATTTTATAATTTTCTATCCCTAAGAGAGAGTTATATGGGAGGATTTTATAATATTTCTATCCCTAAGAGATGATTCATATAGGGAGGATGTTATAATATTTCTATCCCTAAGAGATGATTGTATGGGGAGGGTGTTATAATATTTCTATCCCTAAGAGATGATTGTATGGGGAGGATGTTATAATATTTCTATCCCTAAGAGATGATTGTATGGGGGAGGATGTTATAATATTTCTATCCCTAAGAGAGATGTATATGGGAGGATGTTATAATATTCTCTCCTAAGAGATGATTTATGTATTATTTTTTCCTTTGGTTTTATGGGGGAGGATGTTATAATATTTCTATCCCTAAGAGATGATTTTATGGGAGGATGTTATAAATTTCTATCCTAAGAGATGATTGTATGGGGAGGATGTTAATATTCTATCCCTAAGAGATGATGTTTATGGGGAGGATGTTATAATATTTTTTATCCCTAAGAGATGATTGTAGGGGGAGGATGGCTTATAATTATTTCTTATCCCTAAGAGATGATTGTATGGGGGAGGATGTTTTTTTTTAGTTTGGAATTACAAAAGATAAAATCCATTAAGTGTAAATAATCATGTGTTGCTGCAAACATTTCCCCAAAGTTTTCTATAAGAAATTAGTAAATATTTTTGGGTTTACTTTCCCTTTAACAGATTCAAAGCATTAATATGGCAAAGGTCACATTTAATAGTTTAGCTAATTCCCTGCTTGATTCCAGGTTAAGGTGACCATACATATGAATGATAATGGGTAAATCCCGTCGTTCCACGTGTATGGGCTTTTCCCGACCAACCGGAGTGGCGACGAACGACGAAAAAAGACGGGAAAGACGGGAAATTTCCGTCGGATGTTATCAGCTCCCTTTACTCCCTTTCATCTTCCCTGGATGGCTGCAGGTAGGATTAGTGAGAAACAAACAATAAGAGAAGACCCTCCACTCCATTTCAATTGGATCCAAATAATAGAATCTAGAGGGGGACAGAGAGTCATATCCTGATGTGTTTGCACGTGTAATCACCAGGGCTTCATAGAGTAAATGAGCTTATAGGTAAGCGGCAGATTAAAGCTTCGTACACAATGCGATTTGCAGGGCCTGACCCACGATGGACAATGGACGGCCGTTTTGGCTCACTGAATGGCCATACACTTCCAGATTGTCGAGTGAAACAGCTTTTCGTACCCCAATGTGTGTCACGGGTCAGGCCCTACGATCGCACATGGGTACGGACCTTTAAAGGTATACCCTTCCCAAAGAAACAGAATTCCATAGAATGATACAAGTAAATAAAACTAACAAATGTGATAAAGGAAACACACCCCATATATACATATATAAACGATAACAAGTGGCATATATAAGGGATAATGCGCCCCTTACAGTGTAATATAAGGATATTACGCCACCGAGGAGTTCCCTGACCATATAGAAGCACGAGGTGGCGTAATGTCCTTATATTATAATGTGAAGGGGTGCATTATTTCTTATAATACACAAGTATCAGATTCCTTCACCCCATTCACATTTTAAATTCTAGCCTTGTCCCTATTTCCACCTTAAATCATCCAAGCTACCTTCTGTAACTTAAACCCAGTAGAAAGGAACATCCCAGCCCAGCATCTATGCGGTTAAACAAATCTTTGTTGAGGAGGAGAGAGACATTGGTTATGAAGTGACAGGAAGCAGCTCCAGCAGGTTCTGTAAGTGAAGTTAAACACTGCAAAAAATGCTGAGTCATTGTCCAGGCATGAACACCGGAATGGGCGGAGTAGTGGAATATAAGAAATGAGTCACTTAGTGACATAGCTGAGTGATTTTTATAAGGATATATACCACTGATTGAACTATGGTCCGATTTGTCACTCAGTCGAAAGTTCAACCGAAATACGGTGGCAGCTGATCAGTTGGGTTAAGATCGACTGTGTGCACCAGGCCGAGGGCTAAAACCATACAATGAGCCGTATTAAAGGTATACCGTATATGTATATATTTATATTGTAAGAATTGGAACTGAGGGGAAACATTCTGGTTGTTGTTACGTAGAGTATTGCTGTAGGGAGAGCAGTGAAGAGGTAGAAATAAATAAAGAAGTAAATCAACTTTCTAGAACAGAAATCGCTGTGTAATTAAACAGTTTGCTCAGATGAGGACCAGCATTTCAGCTCTTAAAACATATGAAGGACCCCTAGACTACAGATAATATATTGCACAGAATAACCTATGCCATTGATATGACTGGAGATAGAGTAATAAAAAGAAATTGAACTGTCTGGCCAGGCAACCCAGATAGAAAAGAAGAGTTCAATTCCTCTCTCTGGTGAATTTATGGTGCGTAGGTGCAGCAGTTCAGTTAAGCCTATTTTCAGGTGTGAAATAAATCACAGTGGATGTGGCAATGTTTTGGAATATGGTGGTTACTATTGGGCACTTTGATAAACAACCACAGTCCTCTTGGAAAGACAACATTTTCAATGGAACAGCTTGGGCACTTGGCGGTCAGTACAGGAAAAGGTGAAAAATTTACCAGTGCTATTAATTTGCAGCAACCAACCAGATGTTAGCTTGTTACTGCCGTTTGCTAACATTCTATTGGCTACGGTAGATTAAAAGCACAGGCAAACTTTAGCACCTTTTATAACATCATCCCAATGGCGTTTAATGCGTCTCTATGAACAGCTGGCTGAGTGTGGAAAATGGACGACAAGAAAAGGAACATGAAAACAGGTGTAGGCTTGAAACGTTTAAATCCTTACAGTGGCCTGTAATAGCATTATAATTGCATAGTGTAAGTCCGTGAGACCAGATGTTCATAATAAAGGGTCACGTTTACGTCAATCAAGTAAACGTAGGAAAAAAAAGTGATAGTTGCGTGTGTGTATGCATTCTCTTGGTCATAGGCCTGTGGAAGGTTATTAGTCAGGCTTTAGTTTTTTGTGCATAAACACTGTGGGGTGGCAATATACCAGTTAATACTCATGCTATTTCAATTGCAATGTGCCAGTCGCATTGGTATCTGTTGGCACATGCGATCTGAACCACATACATGAACCCTCCCCACTTAGATTGTAAGCTCTTCCGGGCAGGGATCTACATTTTCCCATGTGTCAAGGCTTGCTGTCACTTATATCTATTTATATCATAATTTGTATAATGCTTTCTTACTAAGGTATAAAGTATTTAATTTTTTCTATCTGTATAATGGCTTGCTCTTATCCCCTTGTTTGTATACTCTGTTATGATAATGTACGCGCTGCGTACCCAGTGGCGCTATATAAAATAAACATATACATACATACGTTATCATCTGTATTGTTATAATGTACCGTGCTGTGTCCCCAAGTCGCTATATAAATAAACTATACTACTACTGTATATCTGTGATTGTTAAATGTACAACGCGCTGTGTACCAAAGTGGCGCTATATAAATAAACATCTATACACTACTGTATAATCTGTAGTGTTTAATGTACAGCGCTGTGTACCCAGTGGCCCTATATAAATAACATATACATACATACTGTATAATCTGTATTGTTATAATGTACACGGTGCGTGTCCCCAGTGTCGCTATTAAATAAACATATACATACATACTGTATAATCTGTAATTTTTATATGTACAGCGCTGTGTACCCAAGTGGCGCTCTATAAATAAACATATACATACATACTTTATAATCTGTATTGTTATAATTTACAGGCTGTGTACCCAAGTGGCGCTATATAAATAAACATAACAACATACTGTATAATCTGTATGTTATAGTACCGTCGCTGTGTCCCCAAGTGGCGCTATATAAATAAACATATACATACATACTGTAAATCTGTATTGTTATAATGTACAGCGCTGTGTACCCAGTGGCGCTATTAAATAAACATATAATACATACAACGTATAACTGTATTTTAAATGTCAGCGCTGTGTACCCAAGTGGCGCTATATAAATAAACATATACATACAACTGTATAATCTGTATTGTTTAATGTACAAGCGCTGTGTCCCCAAGCCATGGCGCTATATAATAACATATACATACATACTGTATATCTGTATTTTATAATGTACAGCCTGCGTCCCAATGCGATATAAATAAAAAATATACATACATACTGTATAATCTGTATTGTTATAATGTACAGCGCTGCTTCCCCAAGTGGCGCTATTAATAAACATATACATACATCTGTAACTCTGTATTGTTATAATGTACAGCGCTGTTACCCAAGTGGCTATTAATAAACATATACATACATACTGTATATCTGTATTGTTATAATGTACAGTGCTGCGTCCCCAAGTGGGCTATATAAATAACATATACATAACTGTATAATCTGTATTGTTATAATGTACAGCGCGTGTACCCAAGTGGCGCTATTAAATAAACATATACATACATCTGTATAATCTGTATGTGTTAAATGTACAGCGCTGTGTCCCCAGTGGCGTATATAAATAAACATATACATACATACTGTATAATCTGTATTTATAATGTACAGCGCTGTGTACCCAAGTGGCGCTATATAATAAACATATACATACATACTGTATAATCTGTATTGTTATATGTACATGCTGCGTCCCCAAGTGGTGCTATAATAAATAAACATATACATACATACTGTATAATCTGTATTGTTATAATGTAACAGTGATGTGTACCCTAATGGCGCTATAATAAATAAACATATACATACATACTGTATAATTGTATGGTTTATAATGTACAGCCGCTGGTGTACCCATGGCGCTATATAAATAACATAACTACAACTGTATAATCTGTATGTTATAATGTACAGCGCTGTGTACCCAAGTGGCGCTATATAAATAAACATATACATACATACTGTATAATCTGTATTGTTATAATGTACAGTGCTGCGTCCCCAAGTGGTGCTATATAAATAAACATATACATACATACTGTATACTGTATTGTTATAATGTACGCGCTGTGTACCCGTGGCGCTATATAAAATAACATATACATACATACTGTATATCTGTATTGTTATAATGTCAGTGTGCTGTCCCCAAGTGGTGCTATATATAATAAACATATACATACATACTGTATAATCTGTATTGTTATAATGTACAGTGATGTGTACCCTAATGGCGCTATATAAATAAACATATACATACATACTGTATAATCTGTATTGTTATAATGTACAGTGATGTGTACCCTAATGGCGCTATATAAATAAACATATACATACATACTGTATAATCTGTATTGTATAATGTACAGTGATGTGTACCCTAATGGCGCTATAAAATAAACATATACATACATACTGTATAATCGTATTGTTATAATGTCGCACTGCGTCCCCAAGTGGCGCTATATAAATAAACATATACATACATACTGTATAATCTGTATTGTTATAATGTACAGCGCTGTGTCCCAAGTGGCGCTATATAAATAAACATATCATAAATACTGTATAATCGTATTGTTATAATGTACGCGTGGTACCCAAGTGCGCTATAAAATAAACATATACATACATCTGTATAATCTGTATTGTATAATGTACAGTGCTGTGTCCCCAAGTGGCGCTATATAAATAACATATACATACATACTGTATAATCTGTATTGTTATAATGTACAGCGCTGTGTATCCAAGTGGCGCTATATAAATAAACATACTACTAATACTGTATAGTCTGTATTGTATAATATACAGCGCTGTGTACCCAAGTAGCGCTTTATAATAAACATATACATCCACTGTATAATCTGTATTGTTATAATGTACAGCGCTGTGTACCCAAGTGGCGCTTATAAATAAACATATACATACACACTGTATAATCTGTATTGTTATAATGTACAGCGCTGTTTACCCAAGTGGCGCTATATAAATAAACTATACATACATACTGAATAAATCTGTATTGTTAAATGTACAGCGCTGCGTACCCAAGTGGTGCTATATAAATAAACATATACATACATACTGTATTCTGTATTGTTATAAGTGTACAGCGCTGTGTACCCAATGGCGCTATATAAATAAACTATACATACATACTGTATAATCTCTGTATTGTTATAATGTACAGTGCTGTGTACCCAGTGGTGCTATATAAATAAACATATACGTACATACTGTATAATCTGTATTTGTTATAATGTACAGCGCTGTGTCCCCAAGTGGCGCGTATATAATAAACATACATACATACTGTATAATTGTATTGTTTAATGTAAGTGCTGTGTACCCAAGTGGCGCCTATTAAAACATATACCATACATCTGTATAATCTAATTGTTATAATGTACAGCGCTGTGTCCCCAAGTGGCGCTATATAATAAACATATACATACATACTGTATAATCTGTATTGTTATAAATGTACAGTGATGTGTACCCTAATGGCGCTATATAAATAAACATATACATACATACTACATTGACCCGTTCCTCTCTCATACTTGGTATGGGGATCGTTGGCCATACACTGTCGATACCATGATGGGATTTACCTATATGTGTATGGCCATCTTATGGTGTGACCTCTGGACCCTCTTCCTGCCGTCCTACTTAAGTATTCTCAAAGAAAAGTGTAAATGTAAATATTTATTGTATAAACCATCACACGTGTAATGGGGAACTACTGTCCCCTTCCATAGGTTATTAGTACTTCAACAGATTTTTGCTTTATTATGATCTTTATGGGGCCTAGAACTTTTGGTACTTTTGGTACATTGAATTTGTACATTTTGCAGTTATGATATAGGGACAACAGTCATGTGTAATCAGGTTGGGCATGATCTTAAAAGGGAGTTTTGCAAAAGACCTTTTTTACCCACGGTTTTTGAACTGTTTTTTATTGTTTATAAAGCCATGGGTCTGATGTGAAATCCAGTTGAACACGTTGCGTAAACCCAGAATACGGAGCTTGTATTTTGGAATTATTGAGCCTGATAGCATTAAACACCAACCAAAGTTATTACTGTATGAATGTATATGTGTTTTATTACTCCGGTGGTTAAGATTTTGTGCCAAGGAGATGGTGTCCTCGTTATATCAGTGGTTTTTACATGTGAACTGTTGTGGATCAAAAGATTTTAGATTAGGGTGTTAATGTGGCTCAAAGTTTTCCAAGGATGTAAGAGAAATTCGTCTATATTGGTTCTCACTTTTCTTGGGCTGAGATAAACTGATTTTTTTGAAGCACGGGGGGACTTTAGGAAAAATAGAGGTTTGTTGAAGAGCCAGGTGCAACCCTCCGCTCTGCAAATGATACCCTCCTCTCACCACTCTGGTCACCTCTTCCCATGCCCGCCTTCAGGACTTTACTCGTGCTGCCCCTCTTCTCGGTTTTGATTTTTCGTTGCATCCGATCATCCGTTTGACACGATTTGGATAAACGAATTGTCAGACATCTGTCGCATCCGTTCTCAAACACATCCAATAATTCTAACCGAAACACTGAAATGTTGGTCGGTCATCCCGATTATTGTATGGTGTGTACCTAGTTTAAGGCTGGGTAACACATCATACATATTTCCGACCAACCGTATTGACTGTTAGTCCACATCTGACGAAGGACCAAAATAGGGGGGTACAGCCCTATTATGGCATTCCATCCTGTCCTAGATAGTCTGTAGTGCTCGGAACGTACATTGTTTGAATAGGGCACCCCAGTAGTGGGGTGAGTAGTGAGTATACTCATTGCGGTATTAGCAGTACAGGATCCCACACTTCAAACAATATGAATTCATTTATCAAATCTCTGGCACATTGACCGTTTCCCATTTGGAGACCAGAAGAGGGTTACAAGTTTCCTTTCACCATGGGTATTTAGTGGGGTGAGTAGTGAGTAATACTCGTGGGGTATTAGCATACAGGATCCCAACATTCTAAATCAATATTGCATTTAATCAAATATCTCTGGGCACATTGACCATTCCTCCCATTTGGAGACCAGAAGAGGATTACATGTTTCCTTCACCATGGCTATTTAGCCTTCTATTACCGTTTCCAGCACGTGCAGTTGCCTTTTGATTTCCTCCATGTGCGTTACTGCGTTGTAAAGCAGGAAACAATACAGTAATCTAGATCCCATCATGAATCATGAGCTTTTTTCCCTCGCAAGTACCTACTTGCCATAACAATTAATGGCTAAATGTAGGGTTTTCCTTACAGATCTTTTATTGGGTTTGTTTTAAGGCTTTACAGCACATATCAATAACCTGAGATTCCTAACCGTGATTATTATCTGTCAGTTCCATGATAAGGAGGCACGTACATCAAAGCCACTGTGCATAATTGCTTTTGTCATTGGTCTCCCTATATACTATAACGCGGCCTTCTTCTCAAGTTTTATTGGCTGTAATCACTTGATTATTAGGAGATTGGAACAATAGAGCAGTGTCTGTATTTCATTTTAAGAACATAAGTGCTTGTTAAAGGCTAACGCTTTATATCCAGTCTTAACCCCCCCTCGCTTCCCTTGTTCTTTGGCTGCATGTTAAGTGCTAGGTCATTTACGTGTGTGTTATTTGTAATGCTCTTTGATTGTAAGGGAATAAAATAAAACATCCACCATAGGGTGGAATTACTATTTCTTTTTAGAGAAAATGCATATTTGAAAATCCACCAAGCTTTGAACTAGAATTCCCCAATCCCCCGGAGAGTTTTTTTGAAAAACGATAAAAAAATGATATATGAGTTTGAGACAAATGAGATGTCCAACCTCTGATAACTTACATGTTTTTACACTTCTCCATACCCTCTAAGAGCTTTTGCAATTGGAGGCTGAAAATTTTAAGGCTAGGCACACATGGTAGATATTTCAATCTGAATAAAGGAGAACTAAAGTAGGTAGGGTTGGTACTTTCTACCTCCTGGAATAATTTCTATGAGGAGCAGCAACATGTAGAAAAATGCTCTGCCAGGCTTCTAAGGGCTTCACAGTATCTTTATTTAAGAAGGCCCAGGGCCAGTGATGTAACTAGGAATCACGGGCCCCCACAAACTATGATGGGCCCCTATCCGTGCCTCATCCACGGTGGTTTTCTGAAAGGAGACAGGCTTCCCGCACCCCCTGAGGTTGCTTCCCTGAATGTGCTGTACCTATTCAATGAATTTATTTGGGAGGTAGGATAATCAGTCCTACCTCCCTGGCCAGGTACTTTTCATTTCTAAAAAGTTTTTTTTTTTATGATTCTATTATCTTTGGGCAATGAGTGTACCAATGATTTCACAATGCAACCTGTCCCACAATGCACTGCTTGTTGTATATGGTGGATACCCTTGAAATATGTCTAACCTATGGTTACATGGTCCTAGGTTTTGCCCATAGTTGCGCCTTTGTGCGTTCTCTTCGGGGGTCGTTTGCATACACAGGCGTGACTATCGGCCGAAATGGCTGTTCTCCGCGGTCGTGGTAGGGGTCGGAGGTCGCTGCAAAATCATATGTGTGTACGAACCTTAAGAAATGTGTCTGGTTTTTAAATGCACAGAGTAGAAAGGCTGTAGATAATCAGTTTATTCATTACTAAACAATCATTTTCACGACCTGGAGCACATTAACATATGACATAGAAATCCCTTTATCTTGATATCTGTTCGTTTTTTTTTAATAAAAGCAGCTGATTCCTTTAGCATAGATGCTGTACTTAAATCATCACAGCAAAGCACCGCATGTTCATAGAGACTAGCTTCAAATTCTCGGATGCTCTGAGTATACAGTAGTTTAAAGTCTTAATCCTTTACCACATTGAAGAGGAATTAAATGCTTCAATGCATTACTAAACCAGAGACACAAAACCACAACATTCCAAGACGCCCAACCATTACTTATTGTTGTAAACATGGTTATAAGTGGGTCAGTCCACAAAAAAGATCTCCTCTGGTTATACACAGCTAATTGTTGTCCAATTGGATTTCCCAAAGCGGAAGTACCATTCGTAATTACCCACCTTGCACCTTGCACGTGGATCTTCCTACATTTCAGCTTGAAAACGACGGAAGAAAGGTCTGAAAGACGAGTCTTGGAAAACCTTCCGCCTTGCCTGATTATAGTTTTTTGATAGACCTGCTGTCTATCGAAACACAAGAAAAATGATATTCTGATCAATGCAATTGAATTTGATGATGTGTATAGGTTTGTACATGGATTTTTACATGGATTGTACATATATTTATTTGCCCAGGTGCTACCAGATGATTTCATCTGCAGAACCATAAATAAAGGTTTTCATAGAGATGTGTTGGCGCAATTACGATATTAAGTCACAGTAGGAAGCGCCACACACAAGTGCGTCAGATGATGTAACCGATGTTTGCTTCGATAAAGTCTCACTAAGCTTGGGTTTTCTCTGTTTTTCGCAATGGGGAGTTCATTCCCTTTGTCCTTGACCAGGTCACTGTCTTTTCCATGCCCCAAGCACAAAGCAACTTGAAAACTAAAGGTGTGATGTGGTTTGTTCATTCAAGGACAGAGGAATTGGTCGAGCTCAATCTAATTACGTAATTGGGTACTGGGAGGTCTTGAGCACTTTACTAAGAAACAAAGAAGACCAACGTGGGAAAAAAATAACTGAAAGGCCAAATTACTTTGGATTTTGTTAGTTCTTTGCTGGAGAAAAGCTTTAGCCATGATTTACCAGCATATCTGATCACCTGTTCGTCTGATCCGAGATCTGTCTCGGACGTTGGCTCCCACATACGTATTTTCGGCTGACCCATACGATACAGGGTAAAATCTGTCGGTGGCCGAAAATATTGTATGATGTGTACCCAGCCTAATGGCCCATACACATGTACGATAATTTAGCCGACAAATGCCCCCAAGCAAGGCATCTAAAGTCCCAACATCCTACCCTTATGTTGTACACAAAGAGCCGAATCTAATGTCTTAAGGTTCGTACAACACGTACGAGCCCCGACCACGACTTATTTGTGCGATAAGTCGTGGTCAGGGGGTGCCTCGGTGTACACATCGCATGTGCGTACAAACCTTTAGACTAGTTACACATTGGCAGAAACATTGTTGATCGTAACAAACTTAGCCACTTCTAATCTTTGGCTTGCCCATCGAGCAGTCTATGAAAGAGCTAATCTGCCTCTAAGTAGCTGCCCCCACTTGTATTTGTACAAATGTCTGCAAACCATTAACTTCACCGCTACCCATCGGTTGTTCCCAGTGCTCCCGCCCGACCCCCCTCGCTTAGTTCTGTCTGAATTGAATTCACTAGAATTTTCACTAGTTTTCAGTGACACTAGTTTAGGTAGGATTACTCCATCTTACCCAGCCAGCCCAAGGAACATTTATTTTTAAAAAAAGATATTTACAGGTATTGCCCTTAATTTGCAATGCTTTGTTGAGCTGTCACAGCAAAGATTTTATATCTGCAAATACCGGGAGAATATTCACTTTCTGTCATACTGTGTAAACGAACGTAACAATCTGCTAAAGCCTTACCTAGATGAACCATACTGAATAAACAAGGGAAACCGGTTGCATAAGTATCAAAGCTTATTCATAAACTTTGTTAGATAAAATTTTTCCGTTTTTAAACAGTGCAAAAGTTGGTTGCGACACGTGTGTATCCCAATTACAATAGTCCCTCCTCCTTACCTTAACTATGCCAGTTTGTCTAAAGAGAAATCCCCATAAATATTTAGATTTCATTCTTTTTCATTTAAAGGGGCCACCGATTGTAGAATGCAAACTTTTAGAACATTTTCCCCTAGACCCCTTTATGCTAATTATGGGCAAAATGTACCCACACCTAAACCGTTAAAGACAAGTCCACCACTCCTTGCATAATGTTATACTTATCCTTTCCACCCCCCGATATCCCCTACCTCGAAATATTTCCTTCATGGCTTTTATGAACTAAGATACTGGCCTTCTGCTTTCTTTGCAGTTGGGGGGGGATGGTAAGTAAAACTGATATTTTAGTGGTGGATATGCCTTTTGAGTGTTCCAGTTACATCCTTCCACCAACTCTAGTGCATTGGCTTGGCCATTTATTATGCAGCCTTTGGTAACATTAGAGAGAATTATTTTCTGTTTGAAATTTAAATCACAAAATGAATGGTCCAGCTGGGAGATGTTGGTTCAATTGTAAGTCACATATGGGAAATTTAGTTTAAAATCCGAAATGGCATTTACCTATAACTTTACTTGGATTATCCTTTAAAGGGGAACTGGTGCTTTTAAATGAAAGTTCCTACCTTAAAAATAAGCCATCACCACCTCTCTACGTGCTGCAAGCCGCCCAAGATATGAAGAAATGACTGATCACAAAGTTAGGGGGTTGGAGGTTCTGAATCTGCATCACAAATACTAGTTCCTTCTTCTAATCTGCGGTTGGCACATGCTCGTGCAGGAGAAAGAAAAAAAAAACAGCGAGATGAGTTACAGTCACTGAAGGAGGAGAGGGAGGGTACTACTGGGGGTTTCAAAGGGACTGCAAGGAGTAGGAATTACAAGGAAGGGACTGTCACATAATTTTAAAGCAAGGAAGTGCAGGGGATCTGGTGATGTTGGCTACGAAAACCACACAAAAATGTAAATATCTTCAAAACTATGAAAAAAAAATGACCGTAAATTGCAAAATATAGCTGCTGTCAATTAACCGAAGTCTTTTTTGACCACAGTTACCCTTTAAACATCCTTATTGCATGGGCACTTCCACCCACACTCTTCTAGTGGGCGTTGACCTGCTTTAACAAGCTCTTGCAGTAGCTCACGACTGGACAGGACTAAGATGGAAACATCGTGGAAATTCAGGAGGTAAAACAATTGGATTGATGTCTTTTAGATGGGTAAAGACCACTAGGTCCTCACCCCTGGCGTCTTCTTGAATAAGCATTTTACATACCTAACTTTATGTAGCTGCCCCGCCAGTCCTCTCCACCTCCCTTGATCCGTCGGCAATGAGGCATTGAGAAGACGTGCTGCTATTGGCTTTATTGTGAACCTGAAAGAGGGACGGAAGCAGCAAAGTAAAGTTTACTGTACAGTAGGTAAGTGCCGCTCTTATCGAGAAGATCCCAGGGGTGAGGGATCTAGCAGATTTAGGTCCTCACCCAATCTCAATCTATTTAAAGAAGAGAAGTGGGGGGAGGAGACCGATCGTTAAACACTTGCTTCAAATGGCAGTAGCTAATTGGATTTGTTAAGAGTATTGGCCAATGGGTGTCCGATCATTGGCCCAGAATCATTTTGTCAACGCCTTTCGTCAGACAAGTCTAACATGTGTATAAAGCTTATAAAAACCTTCTTTTCCCCAAAGGATACATTTCTTACACCTAGAGCTATTTAACACCTCGATGTCAATCTTCTCATGGAAGCCCTATAAGCAGAATAAATACAGACCCCTAAGTTTCATTTTGTTTAGTAATATTCTGCGGTTTTGATAATCAAGTTTATTTTTAAAAGTGTTTTCTCGGGGCCACAATAATGGTCTCATTGAAGGGTAAATATAATGTACGTGTTGGAGTTGCAAAGGCAATAAAGTAAGAAGTGGACGAGTTGATGCCGTAGCGGAATTTGTCTTTTTAGTAAAAAAAAAATAAAATAAGGCCCGACTTGTTTCAAATGGCGTAACCAAATTCCAGCCCAAATGAGCATAAATGGAGATCAGGTGCTTGAGAAAACAATGTTCGTAGCTTGCGAAGCTGTAAATAAATTGTTAAGGACCGAGGCCTGTTCATCGTCTGTTGCTTTTTTCAGTTTGTTTAGCAGAGTCGTTAGAGCAATATTATTGAAAGTTTACATTGAGTTTTTTTTTTATAAAGTTAGTAGCAGATCTGTCAGTCAAGTCTCATTCTAGATTCTTACCGTTGGTTCCACTGAACTTGGATTGCTTGGTTTCTTCCTTTACTTTTCTGTCTTTATATCTGTTGTATTCATTAGATCTGCCAATTTCCTTGCTGTCTTTCATATTGCCGTACAATATGGGTTCGACACCAACTGTCTGCCATGTACATGCTGTTTTGACACCTTACCCTGGGCATTCCTATACCTCTTAGCCACTATCCAATCACACACCCTTACCACCTGGCTGTTGATATGCTAATTGGGATTTTCCCAGGTTCCAAGTCATTCTGAATTGAGAAAGCCATGTCGGATGACTAGCGAAACGTCTTCAAGAACTAAACTTCAAGTCCAGTTGATCTAATTGAATACAACAGATATACCAGACCTGGATGGATGAATTTACAGAATACCTGACCTGATGAATGATTTACAGATATACCATGGACCTGGATGAATGAATATTACAGATATACCATGACCCGGATGAATGAATATTACAGATATACCATAACCTGGGATGAATGAATATTACAGATATACCCATGACCTGGATGAATGAATATTACAGATATACCGTGACCTGGATGAATGAATATTACAGATATACCGTGACCTGGATGAATGAATATACAGATATACCGTGACCTGGATGAATGAAGATTACAGATATACCATGACCTGATGAATGAATATTACAGATATACCATGACCTGGATGGATGAATATTACAGATATACCATGACCTTGGATGGATGAATATTCAGATATACCCGACCTGATGAATGAAACCTTCACAAGCATATTTTCTGTCTTTTTTTCATTTTTCCTTATATATTAATAGAACTGGATTATAATCATGTTGGGTGACTTGAAATACAATTATTATATTAATATTCTATATTATACACTATTATAGGACTGTAACACAGATCTGACATATACTTACAATATAGACATCACAACTAGAAGAATACTGGTATAAAAAGAGGTGTTAAGAAAGTAATTTATGTCAAATTAAAACACGCCTTGAATAGAGGTGGGGAGGGGGGGTTGACATCTATAAAGCTATTTTTTAGGCCTTACCCAGGGGTGTTAAATAGCAGTGCAACAAACTCCCATGCGTTTAGGAGGTCCCTGATACATTGCAGTTACATGCTGTTTGGACACATTCCAGGGTATTTATTGTCAATAATTCTTGTACAAAAGAACTAAAGTTTCAGCTGTTAAACTAAATACCATAGATAAATCCAGTCCAGTCCATACTATCGATTTTTCCTTATATTTTCTAGCGGGGTTTGCCACAAAGCATACACCTTTTACTATAACAATGCTGTATTCACTTATAATTTACACATTGTGGGGTTTCGGTGAGTGTCCAGGTTCTAGCTATTAACAATCAATTTAGCCATTAAAACTTGTGTATGATTGTTGACCTATAATTCCATGTGTCTATTGACATTTTAGACATGGGGTAAAGACCCCTAATAATTTTGGAAGTAGTGGAAAGATTTCAGTCCACATTGTCCCCCACACACACACGTTTCTGGTTTGTGCGTGCTATATTAATGTAGAATGGAAGGCGTGTTTAATCATGTTATTTTTATTTTGGGCTTTGTTTACCAGTGCTTGACACGTTTAGCAGTATTCAAGGAGATTTAATAAAGTTCTCGTTTAATGGGGCTAATTTGCCTCAACCAATCAGATGTAAGCTTTCAAATTTTACATAAGATCTATTGGTTTGGCCAAAATTAACCCCATCTCCCTGTTTTTGCTTTAAAGATGTATGCTAGAGTTTCTCAAATGAGAAAAATGTTTCGTAGCCTATTAGTGCACTTGTAGCATACAAAAAATAAGAAAGTAAGATTATAGCCTTACCCCCCGAACCTCTGCTAACACCCAGGTAAGAACCTAAAACTAGTTCTTCACCTTGTGGGGAACTTATGCCAAAATGAAAAATATCCCAGGCCGCTCCAGCTTTGCCTCTTCCATTGTCCTTGGCTGAGCTTACTGGATGATGCAAAATGCAACATCCATCCTCAGGCTGGTCCAATGAGAAGGCATGGTTCTTGCTGATTGTGTCTTTCCATTGGCCAGGCGCTGGACTGAAGGATGTAAGGTAGAGTTGAGCTTTATTTTATATAAGCATTTAAAAGTTCTGTTTTACTTTTACTGTTTTGAAGTCCTCTTGAAGGGAACAGATTTGATTTAAGTTTTCAGTGGCATAAAGAGAAACCTATTGTAGCCCTTCTGTCATTATCCTCGCTGCTAATATAGACAAGTTATCATGATGGACTTGGACAAAGTCTCTTGACAAACACTTCTGTTGCCTGTTTTTTCTATCATGTTAGGATTGCTTTGTAGGTGGCGGAAACAATAAAACCAATTAATTCCAGTTACGTGTAAGCTACTGGCGCTAATCTTAAAGATAATACAAACAATATGCAGTGCCAAGTATATATATATGACTCATGGGGCCATGGGGCTTTATACAGTATTAAACAATGTCTAATAAATGAGGCTAATAGCAAAATGTCTTTTCTATTAAGACAGGCATACCTTTCTGCAACACTAAATATCATTACTAACATATGGCAACTTAGAAAAAAGTTCAAAGCCAATATATGTAACAATTAGTACTTATATACTGCACATCACATGTGGTGCATTGCAATTGGAATACGGTTAGTTACCCTACCCCCCCTATAAATTGACAATAACTGTGGTTGGGGGGGACATGGGTGAAAGATTTTCTGTCCTTCTGCAAGAACACCATGCTTGTAGATAGTATTTCAGTAAGTTGCATATACTTTATATAAGAATTGGATTCTGTAACTAAGAAGGCTT
This sequence comes from Hymenochirus boettgeri, assembly GCA_019447015.1. Lineage (NCBI taxonomy): Eukaryota > Metazoa > Chordata > Amphibia > Anura > Pipidae > Hymenochirus > Hymenochirus boettgeri. The sequence goes on along the minus strand of CM033473.1, from coordinate 4,189,383 downwards.
CCATGTTGTTACCAGTAAATCTCTTTCCGTGTAGTCTATAAAAAGCCTGTGAGCATGTCACTATTGCCATGTCCAACCGCAGTATTCAATGTATATTATTATTTATTATGGTTTATATAGCGCCAACATCTTCCATAGCGCTTTACCATTCATTTATACATCATATCAGGCCCTGCCCTGAAGAGCTTACAATCTAAGCAATTTATTTGACACAAAAACTATCAGTATGTCTTTATGATTGTGGGGGAAACGGAGTGCCGGAGAAACCCACGCAAGCACGGGGAGAACATACAAACTTCTTGCAGATGTGTCAAGGGTGGAATCGAACTCAGGCCTTCAGCACTGCAAGGTATCAGTGCTAACCACTGAGCCACTGTGCACTGTATCTAATGAACACGGTATTTTCTATACCGAAGACTAACACAAAATATGGAAGCCCCAGCAGTTTATGTTTCCAGCCAGCATGAGTGGCACAAAGAACAGCCTACCCGACACAAACTTTTAGATACATTTTCTAAACGTACTGACTTTCAATTTATAGCTCTGGATGATATATAACTAATGCTCTGCGCAGAGTGCATGAGGTTGCAGGTTCAATCCTCTTGCCTAGTTTTATTTTTTACTGAAATTGTTAAAAAATAAACTGCAAAGATTGCTTTTTAAAAAATCAAAACCAAGGAGTCTCAAAAGTGTCAGTGTTTGCAAATGCTACACTGAATTCCTGTTCTGTGTTAGAGAGAGACATGATCTCTGAGCTGTTACATGCACCTTCCTTATTTTGATATGCTGTGTAGTAGAGAGCAATTTAGTGGACTGTGTACATTTAGACCTTCACCACAAAAACAACAGGTGGATTATGAGGCAGACCCCTAGTACTCGCAGGTAATTTCAAAATCACTAACGGCAAGATAGAGGTGACATAGCTTTATTTTTTGAATGTGCTCTGTCTATTGTCTAATGTTTTCTGGTAACTTCATTTCCCAATAAAGGCTCAGACAGTGCTCACATGATGTCTTAAAGTTCCAAAAAATAAACCATATACTGTACTTTGCTCTCTAAGAAGTAGGATTTGTTTGTGAAAAGGCCTGTGTGTTACTTGTATCTTTAGGCTCTGTGCACATGATATTATCATGAGCTAAAAATTCCATTCAAACCAAAGTAGAACTGGCTGATCCATGAATGACCAGTCCCTGAAAACAGTTGTTTCATAACATGTACAAAACAGTTAGTTAAATGCATGTATGGCCAGCGGTATTCAACTGTCTTTGTGCCTTTCCTAACACATTTACTTCAAGAGTTTCATTAACTTAGATGTTAATTTGATCATCTCTCCCAGTTTAGGAACAATGGTGGATAATATATGGGGGGCTGTTATCTGTATCAGATGCTGCTGGTTGCTACAACACTGGCTGTACTTTCCTTTTCCAAGAGAAGAAGACATCCTTCATCATCACCTTTACAAGAATTCTTTAAGATAAGTCGCTAAGCAAAACAGGATGATCAAATAACGGTTGGAAATCTCATACGCGAGTGTGCATACTGACTGTCTCAATGGAATTAATTGCTTGAAAAGATAGATTGGTTTAGTCCAGTACCAGTAATCCATCATTATCATTTGCACTTATCTCCCCCTATATAAGCAGATCTTTCAGAAGTATTTGGAAATTATAAATTACTGTGGCAGGGTAATGAAAAGCAAAGAAACTGAGTTTTTTATTCATTCGGTGTTAATAGTGTTCTGTGTAGCTAAGTAATCTAATAAAGGACGGCTTTAATAGTTGGGTTGTAAGATATGCATGCCACCAATAAATATTGTAAGTCGGATGAGGCCAAGACTGTATATGGGAAGTCAGGAACCATATATCTAAGCTCAGTCTGCCAAGCTTTACTGGGATGTGTTTGCATTTGTGCGCGTAACAAACTACATAGGGTTCTTCCTTTGTTTATATTCAGTGGAGTTATTAGGTGTTCTATATGAGATGTATTTTCTACATTTTGTTAATCATTTTTTAAAAAGGACCTGGCAGAATTATTCTTTCTTTATTCGGCGTTTTGACACTTCAGCAAGAAAACCAATATAATAATTTTGTTAATGAATTTTATTTATTTATTATTTAACTGTTTTTTCCAACTCTATAAAATTGTATAAGGAATCCCATTGGGTAACTGGTTCTCGATGTTTTTCTGTTTTATTGCAGTAGGTTAGAGGTAACATAACCCATATGGACCCTATGCATGGGTGAAATAATCAGCAGTGCCACAGGCTTTTATTTATTTTTATTTATCTGGTGATATAAATGATGTATACTTGTTTTTTCAATTTACATTAAGTGGTTACATTTAAATGGAACCTGCAGAAGCTTCCACCACTTTGATCAGTCAAAAAATAAAAGTGTGGGTCAATTTTGACGACCAAAGGAATTGATATTGAATGGTCCGTTGCGGGAAAGTATCCTAATTTCCTGTACAAGCAACCTTATTTCCTGTTTTCACCAAGCTTGTAGCCATGTGACCAATTTCTGCCTGCATTAATTGGCCCCCCTCTCAACTGTCAATTGTCAATTTATTCAACCCTCAAATTCAACTGTGCTTCAGACCAAAGTTGCCCTTTAAAACCCTGTGTACTGCCAGGTAATCTGTGAACTAAAAATCCATTCCTGTATCTAGTCTTCATTCATTAATTTTTGGTAACAGTTGATCGGAAATTTAAACAACGAATGAACGAAAACCGTGCAGTCTTGCTTTCGTCTGGCGTTTGTAAGGGTGCAGTCATCGAATGTAAGCTAAGCTAAACTCAGTAACTAAAGCTCGGTACACATAACCGTTTCATAATGCAATTGTACATTTTTTTAGTCCTATTATCTCACTGTCGCTATATACAAACCAAACAGTGTCAGACATCACGTCATCAGATAGAGCTTCCCGGGTTTGATTTCTGGAATTTTCTGTTTCCTAGTTAGACACTTTGGCTTTTGTATGAACTATATTTATAGAACTTTATTAAAATCTTGGTTGTCTATTTGATTTATGTTTTCCATGAATGGGTTATAAACATTACATAGGTATGGCTGAAACTTGAGTTATTATAGCACAAGGTCTGTAACCTTTTGTAGAGATCCAACCAATAACGGCACATTTTGTAATACATTAGAGCTGTTATTTACATTTAGAATAAAGTATCCTACTGGGACGTACGTTGGACCGTAAAACACATTTTCAAACCTGGCCATAGATCTAACCTCCACATGTTGTTGTTCAGTTTTAAATCCTCGGCCATTTTGAATTTATTCTGTGCTAGTCAGCACATAATCAGTATTTGGCTTACCCCCTCACATGTCCCTAATGTCCAGAACATCTGCGATACCATTTATACAAACTAAACTTTACTTTGTAGCTTCTTAAATTTGTTCGAACATATTCATAGTATTCTGTGAAGGTTTTTCATTCATTCCGTTCATGGTATATCTGTATATCATCCATCCAGGTTCATGTATATCTGTAATATTCATCATCCAGGTCTGGTATATCTGTAATATTTCATTCATCCAGGTCATGGTATATCTGTAATATTCATTCATCCAGGTCATGGTATATCTTAATATTCATTCCAGGTCATGTATATGTTCAGTCATCCAGGTCATGGTATATCTTAATATTCTTCATCCAGGTATCATTAATCTCATATTCTTTCATATCCAGTTCATGGTAATCTGTAATATCTTCATCCATGTCACGGTATATCTTAATTCATTCATCAGGTCACATATATCTGTAATATTCATTCATCCAGGTCACGGTATATCTGTAATATTCATTCATCCAGGTCACGGTATATCTGTATATTCATTCATCCAGGTCATGGTATATCTGTAATATTCATTCATCCAGGTCACGGTATATCTGTAATTTCATCCATCCGGTCCTGGTATCTTGTAATATTCATTCATCCATAGGCCATGTCTCTGCAATATTCATCCAGGTCATGGTATATCGTAATTTTAATCTCCAAGTCACAATATTCTGTAATATTCATTCATCCAGGTCATGGTATATCTGTAATATTCATTCATCCAGGTCACGGTATATCTGTAATATTCATTCATCCAGTCATGGTATATCTGTAATATTCATTTCATCCAGATCATGGTATATCTGTAATATTCATCTCTCCAGGTCATGTATATCTGTAATATTCAATTCATCCAGGTCACGGTATATCTGTAATTTCATCCATCCACGTCAGGGATATCTTAATATTCATTCATCCAGGCCATGTCTGCTGCAATATTCATCCAGGTCATGGTATATACTTTAATATTTATTATCAAGTCACAATATATCTGTAAATTATTCATCCTGTATATTCATCCCACCAGGTCATGGTATTCTGTAATATCATTCATCCTCACGGTAATATCAGTAATTCATCCATCCGGTCCATGATATCATCTGTAATATTCATTCATCCAGGTCATGGTCTATCTGTAATATTCATCCTCCAGGTCATGGTATATCTGTAATATTCATTCATCCAGGTCATGGTATATCTGTAATATTCATCCATCCAGGTCATGGTAATCTTTGGTATTAGGTAGATCAACTGGACTTGAAGTTAATTTCTTGAAGACAACTTTACCTGACTGGCTTCTATTGCCAACAGATTCTTGTACAAGTCATTCTGAATTGAGATCTAGTCGGATTCTAGAGCAAAACTTCAAGCACTAAACTTCAGTCCAGTTTATCTAATTGAAAACCACGACATGTATATCGTTGCTATGTCTAGAATTGCCCTTGCACTTTTGCTTGGTAAATAGTTCCTTTTACTTCTTGGTTCTCTTTTCTTCTGTGCTTTGTCTCAGTGTGAGAACTGGTCTTGAAATGAGGACGCTGTCCTTATCTGGACCTCATCTCATCCTGTCCTTAGCCGATGACATTGAAAGTATTTTTTTGTGGGCTTGATAATCTGGTTAGTTTATTTTTTTTTGGTGTTTATTGAATACCTTGTTTTCATGTCTGACTGTCTTGCATAAACAATGGAAAGTATTAATCTGAACGTGTTATTTTGGTTTGGTTATGACCTCTACACGGTAACATAACAGAATGGGAAGTTTATATAGTATGAGTTGCACTTTGATAATTATATACAGATCAGAGGAAAGACCCTTATTTCACCAGCATTCTCTACTAAGGGTCATACTCATAGTGGTGACCCCAAAAGGGGGCATGTCGTGGGTAAAGTTACATGTCCTAGTAAGGGAAGAATATTCATATTTTGAATCTACTCCCATTGGATCTTTGCAGTGATTGCTGTGAAAATGTACTACCTAGGATAAACAAGTGTTTTACTTTTATATTCATTTATACTGGTTCTGCAATTTTAGAGCAGTATTTGATAGAAAGACAAAATCCACTTTATTTTATACCCACGTCCCCAAATGTATTGTTAATATTTTCCATTAGTGTTCTCTAATAGTGCTGCTGTAGGATCCAGAATCGACCTTACATGTTGTAAATAAACTTTAGACATTACAATTTTTTTTTAACTTTAAAAGAGCATCTATAGTGGGGGAAATGTATTTTTTATGTGTTTCTATAATTTACCCACCCCCCAGAGCACCTTATTTTCTTCAGTTTCCTCCTCTGTCCCCAAGATATACAAGTTAAAAGAAGTCAGATTTCAAATACACACCCCTCCTGCTTGAGCTTGTCAATATCAAATCCCCTAATAGCATGCCTTGTAGTATTATTAGTCTTTACTACAGTTTTACTGCAACGTCCTTCCTTTCACTAAAATGCTTGCAAAAATACGGGTTAAAAACAGAATTAAAGGGAAGGAGACAACCAATTGTTTGTCTGTCAAAGGAAGATCAGGCTGCCGATAAGGCAGGACTCGGGTCTCTCCTAAACCCCACCCCCCCCCCCCCCCCGCACCCTTATGTTGCAATTATGTTCCAGAACACCAGAGAGAACACTTCCCCTCTACAAGCTTACATATGGAGTTTTTTTTCAAAGGTGGATAAAACTCTGTTACAAAAGAGTATACGTGTAGGAGGTTTAAGGGACTGTCTACCCCTCATTTCCAAAAAGCTGATATAATGTAGATACACCCCCCAAAACTTAACTTCGTTTTAGAGTAAAAATGTACACAATCACTCCACACAGAGATATTATACTTACATGCTCCTCCTCGCTCCACCACCACGGCTCTGCACTTCCGGGTAAGGCAGTCAGGTCGGCCGTGAACTGTGACATTCTGTAATATTCATTCATCCAGGTCACGGTATATCTGTAATATTCATCCACCCGGGTCACGGTATATCTGTAATATTCATTCATCCAGGTCACGGTATATCTGTAATATTCATTCATCCAGGTCATGGTATATCTGTAATATTCATTCATCCAGATCATGGTATATCTGTAATATTCATCCATCCAGGTCATGGTATATCTGTAATATTCATTCATCCAGGTCATGGTATATCTGTAATATTCATTCATCCAGGTCACGGTTTCTGTAAATATCATCCACCAGGTCATGGTATATCTGTAATATGTCATTCATCCAGGCCATGTCGCTGCAATTTCATCCGTCATGTATATCTGTAATATTTATTCATCAAGTCACATATTATCTGAATATTCATTCATCCAGGTCATGGTATATCTGTATTTCATTCATCCAGGTCACGGTATATCTGTAATATTCATTCATCCGGTCATGGTATATCTGTAATATCATTCATCCATCATGGTATATCTGTAATATTCATCTATCCGGTCATGGTATATCTGTAATATTCATTCATTCCGTACACGGTATATCTGTAATATTCATCCATCCACGTCATGGTATATCTGTAATATTCATTCATCCAGGCCATGTCTCTGCAATATTCATCCAGGTCATGGTATATCTGTAATATTTATTCATCCAAGTCACAATATATCTGTAATATTCATTCATCCTGTAATATTCATCCATCCAGGTCATGGTATATCTGTAATATTCATTCATCCAGGTCACGGTATATCAGTAATATTCATCCATCCAGGTCATGGTATATCTGTAATATTCATTCATCCAGGTCATGGTCTATCTGTAATATTCATCCATCCAGGTCATGGTATATCTGTAATATTCATTCATCCAGGTCATGGCATCGTCCCTCTTTCATTTCATCCCGGTCATGGAATATCTTGAATATTATTTCATCCAAGTCACAATATATCTGTAATATTCATTCATCCTGTAATATTCATCCATCCAGGTCATGGTATATCTGTATATTCATTCATCCAGGTCACGGTATAATCAGTAATATTCATCCATCCGGTCATGGTATATCTGTAATATTCATTCACCAGGTCATGGTCTATCTGTAATATTCATCCATCCAGGTCATGGTATATCTGTAATATTCATTCATCCAGGTCATGGTAATACTGTAATATTCATCCATCCAGGTCATGGTATATCTTTGGTATTCAGGTAGATCAACTGGACTTGAAGTTAAGTTCTTGAAGACACTTTACCTGACTGGCTTCTATTTGCCAACAGTTCTTGTACAAGTCATTCTGAATTGAGATCTAGTCGGATGTCTAGAGCAAAACTTCAAGCACTAAACTTCAAGTCCAGTTTATCTAATTGAAAACCACGGACATACTGTATATCGTTGCATATTGTCTAGAATTTGCCCTGCACTTTTGCTTGGTAAATAGTTCCTTTTACTTATTGGTTTCTCTTTTCTTGTGCTTTGTCTCAGTTTGAGAACTGGTCTTGAAATGAGGACGCTGTCCTTATCTGTGACCTCATCTCATCCTGTCCTTAGCCGATGACATTGAAGTATTTTTGTGGGCAATGATAATCTGGTTAGTTATTTGTTTTTGTGGTGTGTTATTGAATACCTTGTTTTCATGTCTGACTGTCTATGCATAAACAATGGAAAGTATTAATCTGAACGTGTTTATTTGGTTTGGTTATGACCTATTACACACGGTAACCATAACAGAATGGAAGTTTATATAGTATGAGTTGCTACTTTGATAATTATATACAGATCAGAGGAAAGACCCTTATTTCACACCAGCATTCTCTACTAAGGTCATACTATAGTGGTGACCCCAAAAGGGGCATGTCGTGGGTAATTACATTGTCCTAGTAAGGGAAGAATATTACATATTTGAATCTACTCCCATTTGGATCTTTGCAGTGATTGCTGTGAAATGTACTACCGAGGATAAACAAGTGTTTTACTTTTATATTCATTATACTGGTTTCTGCAATTTTAGAGCAGTATTTGATAGAAAGACACAAATCCACTTTATTTTATACCCAACGTCCCAAATGTATATTGTTTAATATTTTCATTAGTGTTCTCTAATAGCTGCTGTAGGATCCAGAAATCGACCTTTACAGTTGTAAATAAACTTTAGACATTACATTGTTTTTTTTAACTTTAAAGAGCATCTATAGTGGGAAATGTATTTTTTTATGTGTTCTATAATTTACCCCAACCCCCAGAGCACCTTTATTTTCTTCAGTTTCCTCCTCTGTCCCAAGATATACAAGTTAAAAGAAGTCAAGATTTCAATAACACCACTCCTGCTTGAGCTGTCAATCAAATCCCCTAATAGCATGCCGGTGTAGTATGTAGGCTTACACAGTTTACTGCAAGTCCTTCCTGTTCACTAAAATGCTTGGCAAATACTGGGTTAAAACAGAATAAAGGGAAGGAGACACCAATGTGTTGTCTGTCAAAGGAAGATCAGGCTGCAGTGATAATGCGGACTCGGGTCTTCCCTAACCCCCCCCCCCCCACTCCTTATGTTGCAAGTATGTCCAGAACACCAGAGACACTTCCTCTCTACAAGCTTACATTGGATTTTTTTTTCAAAGGTGGACATAAAACTCTGTTTACAAAGAGTAACGTGTAGGAGGTTTAAAGGGACTGTCTACCCCTCTTTCCAAAACTGATATAATGTAGATAACCCCCCCAAACCTTAACTTCGTTTTAGTAAAAATGTCAAATCAGCTCCCACACGAGATATTATACTTACATGCTCCTCCTCGCTCCACCACCACGGCTCTGCACTTCCGGGTAAGGCAGTCAGTGTCGGCCGTGACTGTGAATCACACGGCCAATCACTGACTGCCATTCCCGGGCAGTCTCCACTGTGGCTGCTCAAGAACACTAAAAGAACAGAGCGCCACAGTGGAGACTGGGAGAAGAACCCGGAAGCGGCGGTGGAGCGGGAGGAGCTTGTGAGTATAATATCTCTGTGTGGGAGCTGATTTGTAAATTGTGACTAAAACGAAGTTAAGCTTTGGGGGTTATCTACATTATATTAGTTTTTGGAAAGAGGATGGACATTCCCTTAATGCGCATGGCCGGCTTTTTTTACAGGCTTGGTTCACAGCCGAATTATATGAACGGGGGAATGACCAGAGAGGGGAGGGCGAGTGGGGAAATCTGCATAAATCTGAATGTTCATACGGGAGCCACAGAGGAAGGTGAGAATCAGGCACGCTACACTTTTTTTTTATGTCTGGATTGGAGCAATGTGTACACTTTATAATAGATGCCCTTTAACTGCATAATGTAATGCATAATAACTGTATAATTTACTGCTAAAAAAGCCTTTAAGTTGAGGAAGCTGATACAATCGTACTGTGTATTGGTGTACGGCCACTGAGTTGGGACGGTGAATGCATTTACCACTGCATATTGCCTAATGATTCTATATGCCATGGTAATCATTTAGAGATCTTAAAGGAACACGAATTTTTCCATTACCTTTAGAAGGGCGAAGAAAGGGGTGTTGGAGTCCACCCTCATTAAAGGGCAAGTCCAGATGTTAAGCAGCCACTCAAACCCTGTTCTCATTATGCTTACTTATTCCAAAGACAACCGCTCAAAGGACTTACAGACCTGTATCCCTTACTGGCACTTCAGTCCAGCCACTTCCGTGTATTGGCTGCCATTAACGGAGCAGCCTCTTCTGGCTGGGGCTGCTTAACATATAACTAAAATATCGATTAGAGGTTGAACATTGTTTAACATGAATAGAAGAGGTCTTCTAAAAACTTGGAGTTTGCCCCTCAACAAGACTTACAGCACTTTCCTTACAAAAATGTTCAGAAAGTAGGACACTCAAAATTGCTGAAAAAACTTGTCATTAGTGGAGAATAGTCATTGATCTGTCATCACGTACACATTATTAGACTGCCCAGTAATCCTGAGGGCCTTGTGTTGTTTGTGATTCCAGAAAACCCTAAGAGTTCTTCGAGATCTTGCTAGGATTTTGCAATATTCACGTCAGGGCTGTATGGATCTACTTTGGTGATCAATTTGGGCAGATTTGTATCATACATTTATTGAACTAATAATTGTATTTGGATGGATGAATGAATGAATGAAAATAAAATAAAGTATAATGTTGAGATTTCTTGCACTATTAAATCAAGCATTCAGCCAGTAAAGAAGTTAAGCAACCCTGCACTACAAAAAGAAATATCAATTCTGTTCCAGGTCGAATCTCTCTCATTCCAACCACCTGAGAGGCGAGATTAATTACGAGAATAAAAACTATTGCTGAACTATTTCAAAGTTTTTTTTCGATTTTCCTTTATCACGTTAAAAGCTCAAGCAGGCAACACCTTTACAGAGGAGTGGTGCTCAGAGGGGGACTTGGTTGTACTGGCGATCTGTTCAACACCAGCCTCAGATAGGTAAACACAATGAAAGGGCTTATCTAAAGTATGAGTAAGCAAAGGGATAAGCTCTTATGAATATCTCCAGTCTAGTCTAGCTGAATAGCTTTACAAAAAACTTTCTGGTAGCAGTCATAAAATCCACTGACCGAGAGCCGTTTATTAAACCCAACGTACGTGCCAACATTTGTGTCTGTACACTTATCAGCCTTTGCTTTTCTGTTTGAGTCACTTTGATTTCATCTTTATCAATTCATCTGCAAGTCTTGTTTTTTTTTTTTTTTTTTAATTGGTTCTTTTCAAACCCTGTTTTGGGTTAATCTTTTAACACCATCTGGTGTTTTGCTAAGCTTGTGATTGTGTTGATTGACACGCACGTATCGATGACATGAAAGGTTTTATATCTTCTTTATCTTTGTGACTTAGAGGTTTTTTTTTTTTTTAAAAGAAATTACCCTTCTTCGTGTGTCTTTCTTTGTGACCATGTAGGTTATAGGTTGCGGTCGCCCTTGCTTGCATAGTTGGAATGAAATCCAGATTCATTTTCATTTATTCGTTGCAAATAGAAACTACGCAGAGCTGGGTTTTCTGTATTTCAGGATCCAGCTGAATGTATGTAGGCCCCAACCACCCCATAACACTCTGTGCATGCTTGGCTGATATTGTATTTGAGCATGGTGCACCCATGCTTGTAAAGTGTGGGGCAGTAGTGGCACTGGAGAGTCATGACTTTGCTACTGTGGTGCAGGCTGCATGAACATTTTGTAATATAACAGGGAAGTGACTGGAATTACCCTAAATTGAGAAGATTTGTGTTTTGGGTTTGGATATTCCCATAAAACCAGTGGTCTTATTTAATGCAGCTACAGTAAAGGTCCAATAGGACGTCCGAGCCCCCAACGGGTGTTTTCGGCCAATTGTCTTGTGTGTGGTTTGCGTTCCTTCGGGTGTTGACTGTTGATCCGCCATGGCGGATTGGCGAACGATTCCCGAGCGAACACATACATCCGAGACGATTGGCACGTACTCAGCCGTCATTCCTCATGCATCGGACGTGTGTACGAGGCTTAAGATTAAGATTCATTTCGCAGCATAAATTGTTTTAAGGAACACCTTTTAACACCGTGCCAATTTCCGTCCTTGTTGTCCTGCAGTAGATTTGGTGTGTGCTGGGTTAAACCACAGGGAGAAGAATGGTGCAGATGTTGTTGTGACATCACTCAACCACTGGAAGCAGGAAAAGTTACATTTTCATTGCCATAGCTTCCGATAGGCTGAACTTACAGTTGTGATCTAGAAGTCTTGAAAACATGTTTTAAACCCACAGTTTCCCTATAAATTGATAGGCAATACATCTTTCAGAGTTGCTGACAGATTGTGGCACATTGATCACCAGTGTGAAGGGTCACAAGCCTTTCTATTCTGGTGAATATCAAGATTGGGTGAGCAATATTGTTAGTAAGTATTGAATTCCCTATTTAGGTTTCATATAGGGCACTCTGTGCACATTGGTGCCACATTATTATCAATGTGGCATGCTCGTTATTTACCCGTCTCTCAATATCCGGAAAATCAGGTCAATTAAGGATTTTTATGTAGAAAGGAAAATGGTAAAATAATTACTGATCATTTCTCTTGTTTAAATAACTTTAACCAGCAGAGTGTGTATTTAGCAGAAGTGTGAACATCGGGATGTATGTTTATGTGAACATCGTGGACCCTATGTGTATCTAGTGGCTGTTTGTTGATAATATCTTTGTCCACTTTATATTGCAGGATGACGGGACGTGAATTTTTCTCTCGTTTTTCCATCCCTCTAACCCATTTCTTCTTAAACATCTGGAACTTGTTGCCGACACTGCTGACGGTGCGAGTGCCTTTATGGTGCACGTGGAATGTAGGGGGAAGGCATTGTGGGTTGTTTTTAATGTTCTTACCATCAGGATAACAAACAACAACAAAACCCCTAAACTTTTATTTGGTGATGACCTGATATTTATTTACTGGGTATCAAAGGACCAGGTTACACTAATCCACATTGGTATTTGGAAACTATATCAAAGTTAGTAATGTTTTTGGTGAGTGGTTTAAGGTGTCCAGGCACGGCCTAGGTTGGTCACGACAGAACTAGTAGGAGTATTTTCTCATTCAACAAACGTTTATATCCGAAAAACAAAACGTTTTATTTAAGTGCTGACCCTGTATCTGTTATGTAGAGATCTGAGCATGTGTGACCCATTCAACAGCCATTCAGTAAAAGGACTGTTAGAACATTCCAAGGAAGTGATGCATCCTGGGATGCAGAAACCAAAATGGCAGCTCAATACTGACCACAGCAAAGCATACAAAGTGTAAGAATCAATACATTTTTCAAAAATGAAGGCAATATGTAGAAAACCAAGGTAAGGGAAATATAGATAAATAATAAACTTCCCTTTAACCCTGGAACTTTAGAGGGTGCCGAACTTCACCTGCCAGCATGCTTGGCACTTATAATGTGGCTGTAACTGCCTGGGAATGGTTATTCTGCTAACTTTGTTTCCTAATTATTCAGAAACACTGAATTGGTTAATGTATTTTGTAGTTCAGGTCAGCGCTGTCTAATTTAGAGTTAACAGAGTCCAGTATGTTTGTTGTGTTGCATTCAGGGTGGAATAGTTAAAACTGACCTTACTGCTTTGCATTGCAGTTATTGTGTTCTTGAAAGGCTGCAATTGGTGTACTATTAAAGACATAGATTACACATTGTGGGCTATTTGGTTTTCCAGTTATGTTCAGACATTGCTGACCATTTGCCCTGTCTAATTGCATTTCCTATAGAATGAGTAACCAAATGGAACTGTATACCTGTATCACCCCGCACGTAGCAAATCTTTCCGGACACACGGCCAAAATTAAGAACTACAACTCCCCAGCCTTTGATGTATAGAATTGACCTGACTTTGATGAACAAAAACTGGTGACTTGTCAGTTATATGCCTGTGTCCCCAACGGCTATTTTTACCAGTTTATTGCATGGATTTCTAACAAGATATTTAATCAGAAGTTTTTTCATTCTGATATCTGCCTCTTCCCTCTGCTCAGTGAGTTTTTGTTTTATAAGTTTAAGCATGTGCAGAGGAGGCAGCAGGGGAATCCAGCAGTCAATCATTGATTGTGATGTCACCAGTCACCGCCTTGATTGGAGGGAGGAGCCAATAACTACTAAATATCTGGTTAAAAATCCACCTAATAATGTGGCTGATTGTTCCACGTATGGGCCCCTTTAACTAAGAATGTCTATTACCTATGAGTTACTGGAAAGTGGATGTCTCAGAGAGAAAGTAAGAATGTCTTGAAGTTATTCCACACTGAAAGAACAGAAGTTTAATAACAGCTTAAGGGAACTAAGTAAATAAATGAGACTGAATGGATTCTATAATTCCAACTACAGAGAGCTGTATGCTCAGTTTTGTTTACAAAGGTCCATGGCAAAGGTCATGGGCTGGTCAACCAGTAGTTGCAAGAGATAGAAAAATTTAGAAATAAAGATGTGAGTTTCTCCAAATTCTTCCAGAAATAAGCAATCTGTTAATGATAGAATTCTACAGGGTCATTTTATTTTCTCTAGCGCTTTCTCTTGAAAAAAATGTAGCAGGTAACATCCCCATTACATTAAACTTTGCAGGTGCCACTTTTTGTCCATGGGTTATAGGATCCCTGGGGCGAGAAGTGAAGTTGACATCCCCTAACCCATTAAAATCGTATCTCTGTAGCATGCTACAGAGATGCGAGGTGCCTGCAAGAAGTAAATAAACAGCCAATCAAATTGATGGATTGTACGTTCATCCCTAATGTATGGTGATGAAAGGCTAGGCATACCCAAGGCCCATGTGTTCATTTCCTACCTCCCTCTGTAACGTTCACACCTGTGCCCTGATGTTTAATGGTTTGTTATGACACTTCTGTTTTTCACACATTGCTTCTCTTTGGTTTATTGGAATTCCGTTGACACAGAAAGAAGGATTTTTTTCTTGCACCCTGTTCTCTGATGACAGAAGATGTTTACAGTTTTCAGATCTTATCTTGCAACCAAACTGACCTACCAGGTTGATTACGTTTATATAATGTTGCGGGCCTCTTTACTATAGTGGGATGTGCCTGAAGTACCCAGAGAAGATCAATTTAGAATGTTAATGAGTCCACTAGTAGGCTGTTGCGCTCCACAGGTTATGTTAGCCACACATTTATTAAGGTTGATTCACCCTTTCATCTTTGAAGGGATCTGACACCTAATACTGCACTTTACCTTTATACCTTTCCGCAACGTTGTCCACTCTGGGACAATTATTTTGTAATTGAGAGATTATCGTCCAGGCATTGTCCTGAAGTTTACGGTAAGCCAGGAGGTATGCCGAACTGTTAATGGCCAGCATTATTCTTTAACTGCCCATTTACTAACAACTTACCTCTCGATGGTCCAGGGATGTTCAGACAATCGCACTGCCCATTTTGCGGCTTTTTAGATGTTGGATGATGAAGGTTAATCTAGCTAAGATTATAAGTGCATTATAAGTAGGCTTAGAAAAGTATTGTAGTGCCATACATATTGTCCAATATATGTTTTAAAAAAAATAAGAGTACTGTGAACTAAATAAACTGTGAGTCCTTAGAAAAAGTATCACAGTACTCTTATTTTTTAATATCTATATATTGGACTATATGGCACAAACATACTTTTCTATACTATGATGGAGGATACTGCATATTGGCATAAAGAGCAGTTCACCAACCTCATCACAAAGGAAACCCAACCAACAGCGACACTCTTTTTATCTTTTGGAACTGGCTTTTTACTTGTCTGTTAAACCTTTGTTATAATCCGTACTGCCCTGACCTGATGAAGAGGGTTATCCCACGAAAGCTTGTCAACTAATAACTGTTAGTCCTTAGAAAAGTATCTTTAAGTAGGGCTTGGCATACACGGGCTGATGTTTTGGCCCTGATTCATCCAGTTTAATTTTTTGGATGGATTGTCCAAGGATCCCATTGTGACACCAGCTGCAGAACCATTGTTCAGTCATGTTAATCAACCATATTGGTCTTTTTATTGCCTCCTCCTCCTTATTCTTTCACTAAGTTGTGTGGCTGTTTGTGAAGATTGTGTGTTTTTTCTTTAGTTACCTGAACTTGTATTTTTTTTATCAGCCCAACAGGCGAATCGAAACTTCACCCTAGTTTGTTCCTCCCTCTTCTTGATCCTGACAAGCTCTATCCATCCCCAATGGACGGCACCTATTCTGCACTCAGCATGGCACCTTTCATCCCTTTCATCCTGAGGTCAGTACAGTGTTGATTAGTTTGTCTAAGTTTATTATGCAGCACCAATCACACTTTATATCGTCTACAGCAAAACTAGCATCTGATTGGTTGCTGGAGATCATGGATGGTTCATGGTTTCCATTTTGTGCTTGGGCTATTGAGACAATGCGACCTCGTGCTTAGGTCATATATTAACCATGTATCAGACAGTGACACTTTGTGAGATCCAATATAACAGATCCTGACAAAAATAATTACAGCCTCTAGTCTCTGGCTATTGATCTGGTAAAACTTTATGGCCAGCCAATGGGTGTCTGCTAATATTACTGGATTTAGACCAAATGAGGGGCAAATGGAAGCAGAAGAAAACGAGGGAGCAGAAGAAAGTGAAAGAAAACAAAAGGAGAATTACAGCGGAAAATAAAGTGGAAATGGGGTGACATGAAAATAAAGAGACAAGAAAACAGAATGTAGGGACAGAAAGGGGAATGAAATAAGTGATATAGTAGCCATGTCGATTATAGGGCATCTGTGGCTCTAAACAATTGAGTGTATTTAAAAGCCTATAGCTTTAAAATGAACCCTGGCTCACATCTCTAAGTAAAACTTGTGAGAAATTTATATGTTGGAAAGGTTTAGCAATATAGCTTTCTGAACCCTTCCTTGTTTCAGAAGCTTTAGCCTTGTGACCAGTCTCTGTATGCATTAATAACCCCCCCAACTGTCAATTTTTTTCAGTCTGTGTTTCTTTGTCTGTATTGTGTAATTGTATTTTATAACAGCGCCACTTGGGTACATGATAAAGTACAGAGTGTACAAACAAGAAGATAAGTGCAAGCAATTTAAAGATAAATAAATTTAATAAAGGTTCATACATTAAGAATACATATATATCATTATGGATAAATTGTTCTAAGTGTAACATGCCTTACACATTCGGAATGAGATCCCTTCCCAAGAGCTTACAATCTGAGTGTGGGGGGGAACACAACAGATACAAGTGGGAGGACAAAGTGCATTATTTGTATGTATGAAATGTATGATTTTATTTCATAAATATATCTGCAGCGCTTTACAATTATTAACTCAATTCACATCAGGCCCTGGCCCCGAAGAGCTTACAATCAATCACTTTATGTACCCATACAACCTATCAGTATTCTTTATGATTGTGGGGGAAACCGAAGTGCCCGGAGAAACCCACGCAAGCACGGGAGAACATACAAACTCCTGGCAGATGTTACAAGGGTGGAATCGAACTCATACCCTCAGCGCTGCGCAGACATCAGTGCTAACCACTGATGGTGGTACATTCTGAGCAACACCGTAGTGCTCAGATGGAAGGATAAATTCAGATTTGAAAGTATTCATGGATGTCACCTGGAAAAGCGGAGAGCAGGAGAGAGTTCCAAAGATAGGGATTAGCAAAGAGAGAATGGTTTAAAGGCAGGAAGAGGCAGTATTCGTTAGGGCTGTGAAGATTTCCTTGTGAGGAACAGCCAGGAACATAAAGGACCAGCTTGAAGATAGAGGGGGAGTAGTATCTGTCCCGTATTAAGTCTTAGGAGCATTACCACACTCTGGGGGAGCTTTAAACACAGTTCATTATCTGCAATCTAAAACTTATAGAGATTTTAAAAGCAAAGACTGCAGACTTTTATTAACACTAACTTGTTTGGAGACCACATTCCCCTTTACAGACAACTTCAGAGAGACAGGGACTATTACACAGCAGTCTCTAAGGCTGGGGTTTAATTATCAAACAAAATACACTGAACATTCTAATTATGTTTCCAGGCAGATCTATGGAACCGTTTCATTGCCAAACTTCAAACTGCTGTACTTTCACACACCGAGGAAGCTCGTTATTGACGGATTATGTAACCGTTTCATCTGCCAAACTATCAAACCACAACCGAGGAAGTTCGTTTATTGACGATATTCCTTTGTGGAGGTTTAAATATTACCAAGGCACAGTTGTGTGGACTCTAATCATAAGTAATTATATTGTTTTTTTTTCCCCTAGCAGGTGAAACCTTAAAATGACACCTGCAGAACATCTGTGGGTGATGGTTGATAGATAATAATAACTAATTCGTCTCAGGCATTATCTCTCTTGTGGTTGCCTCAGCCAACTGCGGTTTAACTATCTAGTTCAATGTCATCCAGTAAACCTTGTGACTCCCGCCTAATTTTATATCTTGGTATCCTTTACCGCAGTTATAAACTGATGTGAGGGTCACCACTCAACAGCAATCCTGCTGAATGATACATATGGTAATAAAAGGGCTGTAAAACCATTTATTGCTTTAAAAAAAAAGACAAAAACAGTGATATGGTTAGTATTATTTAAGTGTTTATAAGTCTTTAAAGGGCATGTCAAACTGTAGACAAAAAAATGCCAATTGTCAGATAGGTTAGGGATAATTATTGTCCGTATTCTGGCAAGTAAGTTGTGGCCCCACCCTCCATGCAGTCAATCAAGTGATAACTGACATCAGGCCAATGATTGATGTTTTACCACTACCTCCTCTGCACATGCTCAAGCGTATAAAAAGCTCATTGAGCAGAGGAGAGGCAGATACTTGCCAGAAAGGAATAGAACTTAGCACAAGGGCTAGGTCCCACTATCACCGCACAGCAGGGCTGCAGAATTTAGCAATGGGCTGCTGTGCTTGATATTGCCATATGAATTTTATTGCATGCATGCAATCCCCACGAAAGTCATGTACGTACGTGAAACCAATACGTACCGGACCCATTGCACATTGTGTTATGCGACCGGAAAGCGTGAACGGAGCGTATATCACCCTCCTGACATGCAGACGTGTGACTTAGCCCTTAAAGGGCATGTCCACCCTTATGATAAACTTTAGCATATAATAAATAACTTCCCCAGCCCCAACCGCTATAAATAAATTTAAAGAAAGTGCCCCGATTTTACTTACCTTCCCTCTCTCCTCCGACGCCCAGCCCAGCCTTCTGCTTGCAAGAAACTGCAAGCAGGGGGTGGACCGGCAGCCGCATCCGTGATCGGCTGAGAGGACACAATCACGGACGCGGTTGCCGGCTCTCGAAGGCCCCGGGAAGAAAGGGAGGTAAGTAGATTTCGGGGCTTTCTTAAAACTATGTTTTAGTGGTTGGGGCTGGGGGAAGATAACTATGATGTGGGCAAGGGGTTGTATGGTAGGGGAGGGATCGCAAAACGGAGGGTGAGGAGGGGGATAAGGGCTGCAGTACGCATGCCAAACTTCTCCCGGAGGCGAGACAGGAGGCGAGTCCCCCATATGGACTCTGCTGTCCCTCCTGGTGGGCAGTTTTTGGGACTTTGGAGGGGACTACAGGAAACCTTATGGAGCTGGGATGTGAGGTAAGGATTTTATTACACTACATGTTGGGGCCAGTTATAGGGGGGGTTATAGTTTTGGGGGGGGGTGGACATGCCCTTTAAGGTTGCGGGCACAAACTGACAAGTCACCAGTTTTAAGATGTGACATGCCATTCAGACTCTTTTTGACTTGTTAAGGAGGGATTGTTTTGGTTTAGGTACCAAACATTTGTACCAGTTTCCTATGAATACGCAAATAAAAGGGGGTGATCCATTTCATCTGTAAATCACACCCCATCATTCTTGGCAACTTTCACAGCCAACAGTCGATAGCGGGAATGCTTGGCGTGTCAAAAAAAATCGTGCCATGGTCCTAGCCTAAATGCACAGTCTCCCACGGTTATCATGGAATTTTCCTCTTGCAATGAATTTTTTTTTAATAAAAGTTCTTATCGTTTAAAATGTGGCTAATTTTTTCCCCAACCAATCAGATGTTAGCTTTCAAATATTAAATAGATCTGATTGGTTGGGCTAAATTAGCCCATATTAAACTTTAAGAACTTTTATTGAACTCCCTGATTATGCTTTTACCTTCCTGAAAATCCTAAAGTCCTGGACACCAGTTTAGTTGGATTATATGGTTCCTGAATGATGACAAAATGACTAGACAAATCCTTGTTAGCATTTTGTTTACCTTGTCTATATACCATATACAAATGTGTATACAAGGAGAGGGCTGACTAATGCTGTCAGGGAGAAAGATGTGCACGGTGACTACTGCCTATATTTTTCAGGTAGCAAAGTCAATGCAGCGCTCTCGTTATGAGCTTGTTGCGGAGCGTTGCACATGCACAGTGCTCAATCTCAGATACGCACATGATCTCTGGCATGGGAGAGCCCCAGTCCAACATTGCTGTGAAATTTGTGTCTCAGCCTTGAATGATGTTGGGGAGGCTGCTGCAAAAGGGGAGCAGTCTATCTTTATTATTTGAGGGGGGGGCATTTTAAAGGCTCAAATATTTTAAAGTTGTTTTAATTAAAAAGTTTATTTCTTGAAGGCATGAAAACTGCTCATACCTCCCATGTGTATCTTTAAACGTGAAAAGCATGAAAGCGCTCATACAGCACCTGCCTACTTCTCCTGCTGACACAAACCCTCTTTGGTGATATTCTGTCCATCAGTAACATAGGTTATAGGCCTTCTTTAAGGGATGGGTTTCCGCTTTAAGGTAAGAACAGGAAGTAAAAGTGGAGGTTGATGCATCTCCTACTCCCTAAACCGGACCCTTTGATGAATGAATTTTACGATATCATGACCTGGAGAAGAGAATATCTACAGATATATTGTGACTTGGATGAATAAATATTACAGATATCCATGACCTGGATGAAATATTGCAGAGACATGGGCCTGGATGAATGAATATACAGATATACCATGACCTGGATGGATGATGATAGTACAGATATACGCTGACCTGATGAGAAATGGATATATTTAACAAGAATATTACACACTGACCTGGATGAATTGATATTACAGATATACCGTGACCTGGATGAGAATATTACAGATATACCATGACCTGGATGAATGAATATAGACAGAGATATCTATGTGACTTGATGAATGAATATTACAGATATACCGTGACACTGGATGATGAATATTCAGTATACATGAACTGGATGAATTGAATATTAGATATACCATGACCTGGATGAATGAATATTACAATATACCATGACCTGGAGTAAGTGAATATTACAGATATCCATGACCTGATGAATGCATATTACAGATATACCAGGACCTGGATTGAATGGGATATTACAGATATACCATGAAATCCTGGCATGAATGAATATTACCAAATATACCGATGACCTTGATGCTAATGAAGATTACAAGATATACCATGACCTGGATGATGATATTACAGATATACCATGAACGATATGAATGAAAAACCTTCACGAAGCATACTATGATATATGTTCGAACAAATTTAAGAAGCTACAAAAGTAAAGTTTAGGTTTGTATAATGGTATCGCAGAGTTCTGGAACATTAGGTACATTGAGGGGTTAAGCAATACTGAATATGTGCCTGACTAGCACAGAATAATTCAAAATGCCGAGGGATTTAAATACTGAACAACACTGTGGTAAGATCTATGGCCAGGTTTAGAAAAGTGGTTTACGGGTCCAACGTCACGTCCAGTAGGATACTTTATTCTAATGTAATAAACAGCTCTAATGTATTACAAAATGGTGCGTTATTGGGATCTCTACAAAAGGTACAGACCCTTGCTATAATAACTCAGTTTCAGCCCTACCTATGTAATGTTTATTACCCATTCATGGAAAAACATAAATCCAAATAGACAACCAAGATTATTAATAGTTCTATAAAATATAGTTCATACAAAAGCAAAGTGCCTAACTAGGAAACAGAAATTCCAGAAATCAAACCCGGGAAGCTCTATATCCTGATGACGTGATGTCCTGACACTGTTTCTGGTTGTATAGCGACAGTGAATATAGGACTAAAAATGTACACATTGCATTATGAACGTTATTTTTGTACCGAGCTTTGTTACTAAGTTTAGCTTAGCTTACATTCGATGACTGCACCTTACACAAACGCCAGACAAACAAGACTCACTGGTTTTCGTTCATTGTTGTTATAAATTTCAGCAACTGTTACCAAAAATTAATGAATTGAAGACTAGATACAGGAATGGATTTTTATCACAGATTACCTGGCAAGTACACAGGGTTATTAAAGGGCAACTTGGTCTCTGAAGCACAGTTGAAATTTAGGGTTGATAAATGACAATTGACAGTTGGAGAGGGGGCCAATTAATGCAGCAAAATTGGTCACATGGCTACAACTTGTTGAAAACAGGAAATAAGGTTGCTTGTACAGGAATTAGGATACTTTCCAGCCAACTGACCATTCAATATCAATTCCTTTTGTCGATCAAAATTGACCCACACTTTTATTTTTGACTGATCAAAAGTGGTGAAGCTTCCTGCATGTTCCATTTAAATGTAACCACTTAATGTAAATTGAAATAAACGGTATAGTCAATTTATCTCACCAATAAAATAAAATAAATAAAAAGCCTGTGCACACTGCTGATTATTTCACCCCATGCATAGGGTCCATATGGTGTTTAGTTTACCCTCAACCTACTGCAAATAAAACAGAAAACATCGAGAACCAGTTACCCAATGGGATTCCTTATCACATTTTATGGTTGGAAAAACAGTTAAATAATAAATAAATAAAATTCATTCACAAATATATTATATTGGTTTTTCTTCTTGCTGAAGTGTCAAAACGCCGAATAAAGAAAGAATAATTCTGCCCAGGTCCTTTTAAAATGATACAAAATGTAAGAAATAACATCTCATATAGAACACCTAATAACTCCACTGATATAAACAAGCGAAGAACCCTATGTTAGTTTGTTTACGGCACATGCAAAACACATCCCAGTAAATCTTGGCAGACTGAGCTTAGATATATGCTTCCTTGACTTCCCATATACAGTCTTGGCCTTCATCCGACTTACACATATTTATTGGGTGGCATGCATATCTTACAACCCAACTTTATAAAGCCGTCCTTATTAGATTACTTAGCTAAACAGAAACACTATTAAACACCGAATGAATAAAAACTTCAGTTTCCTTTGCTTTTCATTACCCTGCCACAGTAATTTATAATCTTCCAAATACTCCTGAAAGATCTGCTTATTTAGGGGAGCTAAGTGCAAATGATAATGATGGATTACTGGTATTCTGGACTAAACCAATCTATCTTTTCCAAGACATTAATTCCATTGAGACAGTCAGTAATGCACACTCGGTAGGAGATTCCAACCGTTATTTTGATCATCCTGTTTGCTTAGCGACTTATCTTAAAGAATTTCTTGTATAAGGATGATGATGAGGAATGTCTTCTTCTCTTGGAAAAGGAAAAGTACAGCCAGTGTTTGTAGCAACCAAGCACATCTGATACAGATTAACAGCCACAATATATTATCCACCATTGTTCCTAACTGGGAGAGATGATCAAATTAACATCTAAGTTAATGAACCTTGAAGTAAATGTGTTAGAAAAAGGTCACAAAGACAGTTGAATACAGCTGGCCATACATGCATTTAACTAACTGTTTGTACATGTTATAAACAACTGTTTTCAGGGACTGGTCATTCAATGGATCAGCCAGTTCTACTTTGAGTTGAATGGAAATTTCTTACTCATGATAATATCAGTGTGCACAGACCTAAAGATACAGTAACACACAGGCCTTTTCACAAACAACAAATCCTACTTCTTGAGAGCAAATACAGTATATGGTTTATTTTTTGGAACTTAAGACATCATGTGAGCACTGTCTGAGACCTTTATTGGGGAAATGAAGTTACCAGAAAACATTAGACAATAGACAGAGCACATTCAAAAAATACAAGCTATGTCACCTCTATCTTGCCGTTAGTTGATTTTTGAAATTAACCTGCGAGTACTAGGGGCTGCTCTCATAATCCACCTGTTGTTTTTGGTAGGTCTAAATGTACACAGTCCACTAAATATGCTCTCTACTACACAGCATATCAAAATAAGGAAGGTGCATGTAACAGCTCAGAGATCATGTCTCCTCTAACACAGAACAGGAATTTCAGTGTAGCATTTTGCAAACACTGACACTTTTAGACTCCTTGGTTTTGATTTTTTAAAAAGCAATCTTTGCAGTTTATTTTTTAACAATTTCAGTAAAAAATAAAACTAGGCAAGGATTTGAACCTGCAACCTCATGCACTCTGCGCAAGCACTTAGTTATATATCTCACAGAGCTATTAAATGAAAGTCAGTACGTTTAGAAAATGTATCTAAAAGTTTGTTCCGGGTAGGCTGTTCTTTGTGCCACTCATGTGGCTGGAAATAAAACTGCTGGGGCTTCCTATTTTTGTGTAGTCTTCGGTATAGAAATACCGTGTTTATTAGATACATGGCACATGGCCTGATGGTTAGCACTGATACCTTGCAGTGCTGAAGGCCTGAGTTCGATTCCACCCTTGGGACACATCTGCAAGAAGTTTGTATGTTTCTCCCCGTGCTGCGTGGGTTCCTCCGGCACTCCGGTTTTCCCCCACATCATAAAGACTACTGATAGGTTTATGTGTCAAATAAATGTGCTTAGATTGTAAGCTCTTCAGGGCAGGGCCTGATATGAGTATACATGTAATGGTAAGCGCTATGGAAGAGGTTGGCGCTATATAAACCATAATAATAATAATAATACTACATTGAATACTGCGGTGGACTGCCATAGGTGCACATGCTCACAAGGCTTTTTATAGACTACACGGAAAGAGATTTACTGGTACAAACATGGAAGCCTTCTTAGTTACAGAATCCAATTCTTATATAAATGTATATGCAACTTACTGAGAATACTATCTTACAATGCATGGGTGTTCTTGCAGAAAATCTTTCACCCATGTCCCCAAACCACAGTTATTGTCAATTTATAGGGGTGGGTAACTACACGTATTCCAATTGCAATGCACCACACTGTGATGTGCAGTATATAAGTACTAATTGTTACATATATTGGCTTTGAACTTTTTTCTAAGTTGCCATATGTTAGTAAATGATATTAGTGTTGCAGGAAAGGTATGCCTGTCTTAATAGAAAGACATTTTGCTATTAGCCTCATTTATTAGACATTGTTTAATTACTGTATAAAGCTCCATGGCCCCATGAGTCATATATATATACTTGGCACTGCAATATTTTGTATTATCTTTAAGATTAGCGCCAGTCAGCTTACACGTAACTGGAGAATTTTGGTTTTATTGTTTCCTGCCACCTACAAAGCAATCCTAACATGATAGACAAAAACAGGCAACAGAAGTGTTTGTCAAGAGACTTTGTCCAAGTCCATCATGATAACTTGTCTTATATTAGCAGCGAGGATAATGACAGAAGGGCTACAATAGGTTTCTCTTATTGCCACTGGAAAACTTAAATCAAATTTCTCCCTCAAGAGGACTTAAAACAGTAAAAGTTAAAACAGAACTTTAATGCTTATATAAAATAAAGCTCAACTCTAACCTTACATCCTTCAGTCCAGAGCCTGGCCAATGGAAAGACACAATCAGCAAGAACCATTGCCTTCTCATTGACCAGCCTGAGGATGGGATGTTGCATTTTGCATCATCCAGTAACTCAGCCAAGGACAATGGAAGAGGCAAAGCTGGAGCGGCCTGGGATATCTTTTCATTTTGGCATAATGTTTCCCCACAGGTGAAGAACTAGATTTAGGTTCTTACCCGGGTTGTTAGCAAGGTCGGGGGTTAAGGCTATAATCTTACTTCTTATTTTTTTGTATGCTACAAGTGCACTAATATGGCTACGATACATTTTTCCATTTGAAAACTCTAGCATACATCTTTAAAGCAAAAACAGGGAGATGGGGTTAATTTTGGCCAAACCAATCAGATCTTATGTAACATTTGAAAGCTTACATCTGATTGGTTGAGGCAAAATTAGCCCCATTTTAAACGAAAACTTTATTAAATCTCCTTTAATACTGCTAACGTGTCAAGCACTGGTAAACAAGCCCAAATAAAAATAACATGATTAAACACGCCTTCCATTCTACATTAATATACACGCACAACCAGAAACGTGTGTGTGGGGGGGACAATGTGGACTGAAATCTTTCCACTACTTCCAAAATTATTATAGGGGTCTTTCACCCCATGTCTAAAAATGTCAATAGACAACATGGAATTTATAGGTCACAATCATAACACAGTTTTAATGGCTAAATTATGTTAATAGCTAGAAACTGGACAACTCACCGAAACCCACAATGTGTGAAATTATAAGTGAATACAGCTATGTTATAGTAAAAGGTGTATGCTTTGTGCAATACCCCGCTAGAAAAATTAAGGAAAAATCGATAGTATGGACTGGACTGGATTATCTTATGGTATTTAGTTTAATCAGCTGAAACTTTAGTTCTTTTGTACAAGAATCTATTGACAATAAATACCCTGGAATGTGTCCCAAACAGCATGTAACTGCAATGTATCAGGGACCTCCTAAGCATGGAGTTTGTTGCACTGCTATTAACACCCCTGGGTAAGGCCTAAAAATAGCTTATGATGTTCAACCCCCCCCTCCCCCCTCTATTCAAGGCTTGGTTTCTTAATTTGACATAAATTACTTTCTTAACACCTCTTTTATACCAGTATTCTTCTATGTTGTAGATGTCTATATTGGTACAGTAATGTCAATCTGTGTTATCAGTCATAATAAGGTATAATCATAGAATATTAATATAATAATTGTATTTCAAAGTCACCCACATGATTATAATCCAGTTTTCTAATTATATAAGGAAAAATGAAAAGTAAAGACAGAAAATATGCTTGTGAAGGTTTCTCATTCATCCAGGTCGTGTATATCTGTAATATTCATCCATCCAGGTCATGGTATATCTTTAATATTCATCCATCCAGGTCATGGTATATCTGTAATATTCATTCATCCAGGTCATGGTATTCTGTAATATTCATTCATCCAGGTCACGGTATATTCTGTAATATTCATTCATCCCGGTCACGTATATCTGTAATATTCATTCATCCAGGTCACGGTATATCTGTAATATTCATTCATCCAGTTCATGGTATATCTGTAATATTCATTCATCGGTTATGGTATCTGTAATATTCATTCATCCGGGTCATGGTATTCGTATATCATTCATCAGGTCATGGTATATCGTAATCATTCTCCAGGTCATGGTATATCTGTAATATTCATCCTCCGGTCTGGTATATCGGTTGTATTCAATTAGATCAACTGGACTTGAATTTTAGTTCTTGAAGACGTTTCGCTAGTCATCCGACTGGTCTTTCTCAATTAGAATGACTTGGAACCCTGGAAAATCCCAATTAGCATATCACAGCCAGGTGTTAAGGGTGTGATTGGATAGTGGCTAAGAGTGTATAGGAATGCCCAGGGTAAGGTGTCAAAACAGCATTGTACATGGCAGACAGTTGTGTCGAACCCATATTGTACGGCAATATGAAAAGACAGCAAGGAAATTGGCAGATCTAATTGAATACAACAGATATAAAGACAGAAAAGTAAAGGAAGAAACCAAGATCCAAGTTTCAGTGCAACCAACGAGTAAGAAATCTAGAATGAGACTTGACTGACAGATCTGCTACTAACTTATAAAAAAAACTCAATGTAAACTTTCAATAATATTTGCTCTAACGACTCTGCTAGAACAAACTGAAAAAAGCAACAGACGATGAAACGGCCTCGGCTCTCTTAACAATTTATTTTACAGCTTCGCAAGCTACGAACATTGTTTTCTCAAGCACCTGACTCCATTTATGCTCATTTGGGCTGGAA
This sequence comes from Hymenochirus boettgeri, assembly GCA_019447015.1. Lineage (NCBI taxonomy): Eukaryota > Metazoa > Chordata > Amphibia > Anura > Pipidae > Hymenochirus > Hymenochirus boettgeri. The sequence continues at coordinate 4,161,587 of CM033473.1, read as the reverse complement.
TTTGGTTACGCCATTTGAAACAAGTCGTGGCCTTATTTTATTTTTTTTTACTAAAAAGACAATTCCGCTACGGCATCAACTCGTTCCACTTCTTACTTTATTGCTTTGCAACTCCAACACGTACATTAATTTACACCCTTCAATGAGACCATTATTGTGGCCCCGAGAAAACACTTTTAAAAATAAACTTGATTATCAAAACCGAATATTACATAAACAAATGAAACCTTAGGGGTCTGTATTTATTCTGCTTATAGGGCTTCCAGATGAGAAGATTGACATCGAGGTAATAGCTCTATGTGTAAGAAATGTACTCCTTTGGGGAAAAGAATGGTTTTCATAAGCTTTATACACATGTTAGACTTGTCTGACGAAAGGGTTGACAAAATGATTCTTGGGCCAATGATCGGACACCCATTGGCCAATACTCTTAACAAATCCATTCAGCTACTGCCATTTGAAGCAAGTGTTTAACGATCGGTCTCCTCCCCCCACTTCTCTTCTTCTTTAAATAGATTGTAGCTTGGGTGAGGACCTAATCTGCTAGATCCCTCACCCTGGGATCTTCTCAAATAAGCAGCGGCACTTACCTACTGTACAGTAAACTTTACTTTGCTGCTTCCGTCCTCTTTCAGGTTCCAAATAAGCCAATAGCAGCACGTCTTCTCAATGTCCTCATTGCCGACGGATCAAGGGAGGTGGAGAGGACTGGGGCAGCTACATAAAGTTTAGGTATGTAAAACTGCTTATTCAAGAAGACGCCAGGGTGAGGACCTAGTGGTCTTCACCCATCTAAAAAGACATCAATCCAATTGTTTTACCTCCTGACTTTCCATCGATGTTTCCATCTTAGTCCATGTCCAGTCGTGAGCTACTGCAAGAGCTTGTTAAAGCAGGTCAACGCCCACAGAAGAGTGTGGTTGGAAGATGCCCATGCACATAAGGATGTTTAAAAGGTAACTGTGGTCCAAAAAAGACTTCGGTTAATTGACATGCATTATATTTTTTGCAATTTACGGTCATTTTTTTTCATAGTTTGAAGATATTTACATTTTTGTGTGGTTTTCGTAGCAACTCACCAGATCCCCTGCACTTCCTGCTTTAAAATCATGTGACAGTCCCTTTTCCTTGTATCTCATCCTCCCTTGCAGTCCCTTTGAAACCCCCAGTAGTTACCCTCCCTCCCTCCTTCAGTGACTGTAACTCGTCTCCTGTTTTTTTCTTCTTCTCTCCTGCACTGAGCATGTGCCAACCGCAGATTAGAAGAAGGAACTAGTATTTGTGATGCAGATTCAGAACCTCCACACCCCTAACTTTGTGATCAGTCATTTCTTCATATCTTGGGCTGTGCAGCACTAGAGAGGTGGTTGATGGCTTATTTTTTAAGGTAGGAACTTTCATTTAAAAGCACAGTTCCCCTTTAAAGGGATAATCCAAGTAAAGTTAAGGTAAATGCCATTTACTGGATTAAACTAAATTTCCCATATGTGACTTACAATTGAACCAACATCTCCCAGCTGGCCCATTCATTTTGTGATTAAATTTCAACAGAAAATAATTCTCTTAATGTTACCAAGGCTGCATAATAAATGGCCAAGCCAATGCACTAGAGTTGGTGGAAGGATGTAACTGGAACACTCAAAAGGCATATCCACCACTAACATATCAGTTTATACTTACCATCCCCCCCTCCAACGGCAAAGAAAGCAGAAGGCCATTATCTTAGTTCATAAAAGCCATGAAGGTAAATATTTCGAGGTAGGGGATATCGGGGGGTGGGAAAGATAAGTATAACTTATGCAGAGTGGTGGACTTGTCCTTTACCGGTTTAGGTTGGGTACATTTTGCCCATAATTAGCATAAAGGGGTCTAGGGGAAAATGTTTCTAAAAGTTTGCATTCTACAATCGGTGCCCCTTAAATGAAAAAGAATGAAATCTAAATATTTATGGGCGATTTCTCTTTAGACAAACTGGCAAGTTTAAGGTAAGGGAGGGACTATTTGTAATTGTGGATACACCACGTGTCCAACACAACTATTTGCACTGTTTTAAAAACGGAACATTTTTATCTAACAAAGTTTTATGAATAAGCCTTTGATACTTTTGCACCGGTTCCCTTCTGTTTTTTCAGTATGGTTCATCTGGTTAGGCTTTAGCAGATTGTTACGTTCTTTTACACAGTAGGACAGAAGTGAATATTTCTCCCCGTATTTGCAGATAAATCTTTGCTGTGACAAGCTCAACAAAGCTTGCAATATAAAGGGCAACTACTCTGTAAATCTTTTAAAAATAAATGTTCCTTGGGCTGGCTGGGTAAGTGGAGTAATCCTACCTAACTAGTTCACTAGAAACTAGTGAAAATTCTAGTGAATTCAATCAGACAGAACTAAGCGAGGGGTTCGGGGCAGGAAGCACTGAACAACCGTGGGTAGCGTTGAAGTTAATGGTTTGCAGACATTTGTACAAATACAAGTGGGGCAGCTACTTAGAGGCAGATTAGCTCTTTCATAGACTGCTCGATTGGTCAAGCCAAAGATTAGAAGTGGCTAAGTTTGTTACGATCAACAATGTTTCTGCCAATGTGTAACTAGTCTAAAGGTTTGTACGCACATGCGATGTTGTACACGAGGCACACACCCTGACCACGACTTATTCGCACAAATAAGTCGTGGTCGGGGCTCGTACGTGTGTACGAACCTTAAGACATTTAGATTCGCTCTTTGTGTACAACTAAGGGGTAGGATTTGTTGGACTTTAGATGCCTGTGCTTGGGGGGCATTTGTCGGCTAAATTATCGTACATGTGTGGGCCATAGGCGGGGTACACATCATACAATATTTCGTCCGACCGACAGATTTACCCTGTATCGTATGGTCAGCCGAAAATACTAATGTGTGGGAGCCAACGTCCGAGACAGATCTCGGATCAGACGAACAGGTGATCAGATATGCTGGTAAATCATGGCTAAAGCTTTTCTCCAGGCAAAAACTAACAAAATCCAAAGTAATTTGGCCTTTCAGTTATTTTTTTTCCCACGTTGGTCTCTTTGTTTCTAGTAAAGTGCTCAGACCTCCCAGTACCCAATTACTGTAATGGATTTGAGCTCTGACCAATTCCTCTGTCCTTGAATGAACAACACACATCACACCTTTAGTTTTCAAGTTGCTTTTGATGCTTGGGGCAGGAAAGACAGTGACCTGGTCAAGGACAAAGGAACTGAACTCTCCCATTGCAACACAGAGAAACCCAAGCTTTAGTGAGACTTCACAGCGACAAACATCCGGTTACATCATCTGACGCACTTGTGTGTAGCGCTCTTCCTACTGTGACTTAAATATCGTAATTGCGCCCACACTCTCTATGAAAACCTTATTTATGGTTCTGCAGATGAAATCATCTGGTACACCTGGGCAAATAAATATATGTACAATCCATGTAAAATCCATGTACAAACCCTATACACATCATCAAATTCAATTGCATTGATCAGAATATCATTTTTCTGTGTTTTCGATAGCCAGTCGGTCTATCAAAAACTAATAATCAGGCAAGGCGGAAGGTTTTCCAAGACCTCGTCTTTCAGAACCTTTCTTCTTCGTTTAAGCTGAAATGTATGGAAGATCCACGGTGCAAGGTGGGTAATTACGAATGGTACTTCCGCTTTTGGGAAATCCAATTGGACAACAATTAGCCTGTGTAAACCAGAGGAGATCTTGTTTTGTGGACTGACCCACTTATAACCATGTTTAACAACAATAAGTAATGGTTGGGCGTTCTTGGAATGTTGTTTTTGTGTCTCTGGTTTAGTATATTGCATTAGAAGCATTTAATTCCTCTTCAATGCTGGTAAAGGATTAAGACCTTTAAACTACTGTATACTCAGGCATCCCGAGAATTTGAAGCTATGTCTCTATGACCACTAGCGGTGCTTTGCTGTGATGATTTAGTACAGCATCTGCTAAAGGAATCAGCTGCTTTTATTTAAAAAAAAACGAACAGATATCAAGATAAAGGGATTTCTATGTCATATGTTAATGTGCTCCAGGTCGTGAAAATGAATTGTTTAGTAATGAATAAACTGATTATCTACAGCCTTTCTACTCTGTGCATTTAAAAACAGACCCATTTTTAAGGTTCGTACACACATATGATTTCCCGACCTCCGACCCCTACCACGACCGCGCGAACACCATTTCGGCCGATAGTCACGCTGTGTATGCAAAACGACCCCCGACAGAACGCATACACAGGCGCAACTATGGGCCAAAACCTTTAGGACCATGTAACCATAGGTTAACATATTTCAAGGTGTATCCACCATATACAACAACAGTGCATTGTGGGACAGGTTGCATTGAATCATTGGTACACTCCCATGTCCCTAAAGATAATAGAATCTATAAAAAAAAAAAACTTTTTAGAAATGAAAAGTACCTGGCACAGGGAGTAGGACTGATTATTCCTACCTCCCAATATAATTTCATTGAATAGGTACAGCACATTCAGGGAAGCAACCTCAGGGGGTGCGGGAACCTGTCTCCTTTCAGAAAACACACGTGGATGAGCACGGATAGGGGCCCCATCATAGTTTGCTGGGGGCCCAGTGATTCCTATGTTACATCACTGGCCCTGGGCCTTCTTAAATAAAGATACTGCTGAAGCCCTTAGAAAGCCTGGCAAAGCATTTTTCTACATGTTGCTGCTCCTCATAGAAATTATTCCAGGAGGTAGAAAGTACCAACCCTACCATCTTTAGTTCTCCTTTATTCAGATTGAAATACTACCCATGTGTGCCTAGCCTTAAAAATTTTCAGCCTCCAATTGCAAAAGCTCTTAGAGGGTATGGAGAAGTGTAAAAACATTTAAGTTATTCAGAGGTTGGACATCTCATCTTGTCTCAACTCCATATATCATTTTTTTATTTTTTTTTCAAAAAAACCTCTCCGGGGTTGTGGGAATTCTGTTCAACAGCTTGGTGGATTTTCAAATAATGCATTTTCACTCTAAAAAGAAATAGTAATTCCACCCTATGGTGGATGTTTTATTTTATTCCCTTACCATAAAAGAGCATTAACAAATAACACACACTGTAATGACCTTGCACTTAACATGCAGCCCAAGAACAGGGAAGCGAGGGGGGGTTCAACTGGTATCTAAAGCGTTAGCCTTTAACAAAGCACTTTATTTTCTAAAATGAAATCAACACTGCTCTATTGTTCAATCTCCTAACTTAATCAAGTGATTACAGCCTCAATAAAACTTGAGAAGAAGCCGCGTTATAGTATAGGGAGACCAATGACAAAAGCAATTATGCACAGTGGCTTTGATGTAGTGCCTCCTTTATCATGAACTGACAGATAATAATCACGTTAGGAAATCTCAGGTTATTGATATGCTGGTAAAGCTAAAAACAAACCCAATAAAAGATCTTGTAAGGAAACCCTACATTTAGCCATTAATTGTTTATGGCAAGTAGGTACTTGCGAGGGAAAAAAAGCTCATATTCATGTATGGGATCTAGATTACTGTATTGTTTCCTGCTTTACAACGCAGTAACCGCACATGGAGGAAATCAAAAGGCAACTACTGCACGTGGCTGAAACGGAAATAGAAGGCTAAATAGCCATGGTGAAAGGGAAACATGTATCCTCTTCTGGTCTCCAAATGGGAAATGGTCAATGTGCCAGAGATATTTGATAAATGCAATTATTGTATTAGAAGGTTGGATCCTGTACTGCTAATACCCCACTGAGTATTACTCACTACTCACCCACTAAATACCCATGGTGAAAGGGAAACTTGTAACCCTCTCTCTTGGTCTCCAAATGGGAAACGGTCAATGTGCCAGAGATATTTGATATGCAATTATTGTTTTAGAATGTTGGGATCCTGTACTGCTAATACCGCACTGATTATACTCACTACTACCCCCACTACTGGGTGCCCTATTCAAACAATTACGTTCCGAGCACTACAGACTAATTCTAGGACGGAGGATAATGCCATTAATAAGGGCCTGTACCCCCTCTATTTTGGCCTTCGTCAGATGTGGACTAACAGTCAATCCGGTTGGTCGGAAATACTGTATGATGTGTACCCAGCCTTAAACTAGGTACACACCATACAATAATCCGGGATGACCGACCAACATTTCAGTGTTTCGGTAGAATTATTGGATGTGTTTTGAGAACGGATGCGACAGATGTCTGACAATTCGTTTATCCAAATCGTGTCAAACGGATGATCGGATGCAACGAAAAATCAAAACCAGAGCAAGGGGCAGCACGAGTAAAGTCTGAATGCGGGCATGGGAAGATGTGACCAGAGTGGATGAGAGGAGGGTATCATTTGCAGAGCGGAGGTTGCACCTGGCTCTTCAACAAACCTCTATTTTTCCTAAAGCCCCCCCCGTGCTTCAAAAAATCAGTAATTATCTCAGCCCAAGAAAAGTGAGAACCAATTATAGACGAATTTCTCTTACATCCTTGGAAAACTTTGAGCCACATTAACACCCTAATCCTAAAATCTTTTGATCCACAACAGTTCACATGTAAAACCAACTGATCTAACGAGGACACCATCTCCTTGGCAACAAACTCTTACCACCTGGAGTAATAAAACACATATACATTCATACAGTTTAACTTTGGCTTGGTGTTTAATGCTATCAGGCTCAATAATTCAAAAATAAAGCTCCGATTCTGGGTTTTTACGCAACGTGTTCAACTGGATTTCACATCAGACCATGGCTTTACTAAACAATAAAACACGTTCAAAACCGTGGTTAAAAAAGTCTTTGCAAAACTCCCTTTTAAGATCATGCCCAACCCCTGATTACACATGACTGTGTCCCTATATCATAACTGCAAAATGTACAAATTCAATGTACCAAAAAGTACCAAAGTTCTAGGCCCCATTAAAATCATAATAAAGCAAAAATCTTGTTAAGTACTAATAACCTATGAAGGGGGACAGTAAGTTCCCCATTACCTGTGTGATGGTTTATACAATAAATATTTACATTTTACACTTTTCTTTGAGAATACTTAAGTAGGACGGCAGGAAGAGGGTCCAGAAGGTCACACCATAAATGGCCATACACATATTAGGTAAATCCCATCATGTTATCGACAGTGTATGGCCAACCGATCCCCATACCAAGTATGAGAGAGTGAACGGGTCCATGTATGTATGTATGTATAGTTTTTATTTATAAGCGCCATTAGGTACACATCACTGTAATTATAACAATACAGATTATACAGTATGTATGTATATGTTATTATATAGCGCCACTTGGGGACACAGCGCTGTACATTATAACATAATAGATTAACAGTAGGTATGTATATGTTTATTTATATAGCGCCACTTGGGTACAGCACTGTACATTATAACAATACAGATTACAGTATGTAGTATGTTTATTTATATAGCGCCACTTGGGGACACAGCGCTGTACATTATAACAATACAGATTATACAGTATGTACGTATATGTTTATTTATATAGCACCACTTGGGTACACAGCACTGTACATTATAACATACAGATTATACAGTATGTATGTATATGTTTATTTATATAGCGCCACTTGGGTACACAGCGCTGTACATTATACAATACAGATTATACAGTATATGTATGTAATGTTTATTTATATAGCACCACTTGGGTACGCAGCCGCTGTACATTATACAATACAGATTATACAGTATGTATGTATATGTTTATTATATAGCCCACTTGGGTACACAGCCTGTACATTATAACAATACAGATTATACAGTGTGTATGTATATGTTTATTTATATAGCGCCACTTGGGTACACACGCTGTACATTATAACAATACAGATTATACAGTGTGATGTTAATGTTTTATTATAAAGCGCTACTTGGGTACACAGCGCGGTATATTATAACAATACAGACTATACAGTATGTATGTATATGTTTATTTATATAGCGCCACTTGGATACAGCGCTGTACATTATAACAATACAGATTATACAGTATGTATGTATATGTTTATTTATATAGCGCCACTTGGGGACACAGCACTGTACATTATACAATACAGATTATACAGTATGTATGTATATGTTTATTTTATTAGCGCCACTTGGTACACAGCGCTGTACATTATAACAATACAGATTATACAGTATGTATTTATGTTTATTATATAGCGCCACTTGGGACACAGCGCTGTACTTATAACAAACAGATATACAGTATGTATGTATATGTTTATTTATAAGCGCCACTTGGGGACGCAGTGCTGTACATTATACCAATACTTTATACAGTATGTATGTATATGTTTATTATATAGCGCCATTAGGTACACATCACTGTACATTATAACAATACAGATTATACAGATGTATGTATATGTTTATTTATTAGCGCCATTAGGGTACACATCACTGTACATTATAACAATACAGATTATACAGTATGTATGTATAGTTTATTTATATAGCGCCATTAGGTACACATCACTGTACATTATAACAATACAGATTATACAGTATGTATTTATATGTTTTTATTTATATAGCACCACTTGGGACGCAGCACTGTACATTATACAATACAGATTATACAGTATGTATGTATATGTTTATTTATATAGCACCACTTGGGTACACAGCGCTGTACATTATAACAATACAGATTATACAGTATGTATGTTATGTTTATTTATATAGCACCACTTGGGGACGCAGCACTGTACATTATAACAATACAGATTATACAGTATGTATGTATATGTTTATTTATATAGCGCCACTTGGGTACACAGCGCTGTACATTACACAACGATTATAACGTTGTATGTATATGTTTTTTATATAGCGCCACTTGGGTACACAGCGCTGTACATTATAACAATACAGATTATACAGTATGTATGTATATGTTTATTTATATAGCGCCATTAGGGTACACATCACTGTACATTATAACAATACAGATTATACAGTATGTATGTATATGTTTATTTATATAGCACCACTTGGGGACGCAGCACTGTACATTATAACAATACAGATTATACAGTATGTATGTATATGTTTATTTATATAGCGCCACTTGGGTACACAGCGCTGTACATTATAACAATACAGATTATACAGTATGTATGTATATGTTTATTTATATAGCGCCACTTGGGGACACACGCGCTGTACATTATAACAAATACAGATTATACAGTATGTATGTTATGTTTATTTATATAGCGCCACTTGGGTACACAGCCTGTACATTATAACATACAGATTATACAGTATGTATGTATATGTTTATTTATATAGCACCACTGGGGACGCAGCACTGTACATTATAACAATACAGATTATACAGTTTATGTTGTATATGTTTTATTATATAGCCCACTTGGGTACACAGCGCTGTACATTTAACAATACGAGATTATACAGTATGTATGTATATGTTTATTTATATAGCGCCACTGGGGACGCAGCGCTTACATTATAACAATACAGATTATACAGTATGTATGTATATGTTTATTTATATGCGCCACTTGGGTACGCAGCGCTGTAACATTATAAATACAGATTATACAGTATGTATGTATATGTTATTTATATAGCGCCACTTGGGGACACACAGCGCTGTACATTATAACAATACAGATTATACAGTATGTATGTATATGTTTATTTATATAGCGCCACTTGGGTCACAGCGCTGTACATTTAACAATACAGATTATACAGTATGTATGTATATGTTTATTTATATAGCGCCACTTGGGTACACAGCGCTGTACATTATACATACAGATTATACAGTAGTATGTATATGTTTATTTATATAGCGCCACTTGGGGACACAGCACTGTCATTATAACAATACAGATTATACAGTATGTATGTATATGTTATTTATATAGCGCCACTTGGTACACAGCGCTGTACATTATAACAATACAGATTATACAGTATGTATGTATATGTTTTTTATATAGCGCCACTTGGGTACACAGCGCTGTACATTATAACATACAGATTATACAGTATGTATGTATATGTTTTTATATAGCGACACTTGGGGACACAGCACTGTACATTATAACAATACAGATTATACAGTATGTATGTGTATATGTTTATTTATATAGCGCCACTTGGGACACAGCCTGTACATTATAACAATACAGATTATACAGTATGTATGTATATGTTATTTATATAGCGCCACTTGGGTACACAGCGCTGTACATTATACAATACAGATTATACAGTATGTATGTATATGTTTATTTATATAGCGACACTTGGGGACACAGCACTGTACATATAACAATACAGATTATACAGTATGTATGTATATGTTTATTTATATAGCGCCACTTGGTACGCAGCGCTGTACATTATAATATACAGAGTATACAACAAGGGGATAAGAGCAAGCCATTATACAGATAGATAAAAATTAAATACAATTTCATACCTTAGTTAAGAAAGCATATATACAAATATGTATAAATAGATATAAGTGCAGCAGCCTTGACACATTGGGAATGAGATCCCTGCCCGGAAGAGCTTACAATCTAAGTGGGAGGGTTCATGTTATGTGGTTCAGATCGCAATGTGCCAACAGATACCAATGCGACTGCACATTGCAATTGAAATCGCATGCGTATAACTGGTATATTGCCCCACAGTGTTTATGCACCCAAAAAACTAAAGCCTGACTAATAACCTCCACAGGCCTATGACCAAGAGAATGCATCCAACGTCAATCAAGTAAACGTAGGAAAAAAAAGTGATAGTTGCGTGTGTGTATGCATTCTCTTGGTCATAGGCCTGTGGAAGGTTATTAGTCAGGCTTTAGTTTTTTGGTGCATAAACACTGTGGGGCAATATACCAGTTATACGCATGCGATTTCAATTGCAATGTGCCAGTCGCATTGGTATCTGTTGGCACATTGCGATCTGAACCACATACATGAACCCTCCCACTTAGATTGTAAGCTCTTCCGGGCAGGGATCTCATTCCCAATGTGTCAAGGCTTGCTGCACTTATATCTATTTATACATAATTTGTATATATGCTTTCTTAACTAAGGTATGAAATTGTATTTAATTTTTATCTATCTGTATAATGGCTTGCTCTTATCCCCTTGTTTGTATACTCTGTATATTATAATGTACAGCGCTGCGTACCCAAGTGGCGCTATATAAATAAACATATACATACATACTGTATAATCTGTATTGTTATAATGTACAGTGCTGTGTCCCCAAGTGTCGCTATATAAATAAACATATACATACATACTGTATAATCTGTATTGTTATAATGTACAGCGCTGTGTACCCAAGTGGCGCTATATAAATAACATATACATACATACTGTATAATCTGTATTGTTATAATGTACAGCGCTGTGTCCCAAGTGGCGCTATATAAATAAACATATAAATACATACTGTATAATCTGTATTGTTATAATGTACAGTGCTGTGTCCCAAGTGTCGCTATATAAAAACATATACATACATACTGTATAATCTGTATTGTTATAATGTACAGCGTTGTGTATCCAAGTGGCGCTATATAAAAATATACATACATACTGTATAATCTGTATTGTTATAATTTACAGCGCTGTGTACCAAGTGGCGCTATATAAATAAACATATACATACATACTGTATAATCTGTATTGTTATAATGTACAGTGCTGTGTCCCCAAGTGGCGCTATATAAATAAACATATACATACATACTGTATAATCTGTTTTGTTATAATGTACAGCGCTGTGTACCCAAGTGGCGCTATATAAATAAACATATACATAATACTGTATAATCTGTATTGTTAAATGTACAGCGCTGTTGACCCAAGTGGCGCTATATAAATAAACATATACATACATACTGTATAATCTGTATTGTTATAATGTACAGCGCTGTGTGTCCCAAGTGGCGCTATATAAATAACATATACATACATACTGTATAATCTGTATTTTATAATGTACAGCGCTGCGTACCCAAGTGGCGCATATAAATAAACATATACATACATACTGTATAATCTGTATTGTATAATGTAGCGCTGCGTCCCCAGTGGCGCTATATAAATAAACATATACATACATACTGTATAATCGTATTGTTAAATGTACAGCGCTGTGTACCCAAGTGGGCTATATAATAAAACATATACATACATAACTGTATAATCTGTATTGTTATAATGTACAGTGCTGCGTCCCCAGTGGTGCTATATAAATAAACATATACATACATACTGTATAATCTGTATTGTTATAATGTACAGGCTGTGTACCCAAGTGGCGCTATATAAATAAACATAACATACATACTGTATAATCTGTATTGTTATAATGTACAGCGCTGGTCCCAAGGTGCGCATATAAATAAACATATACATACATACTGTATAATCTGTATTTTATAATGTACAGCGCTGTGTACCAAGTGGCGCTATATAAATAAACATATACATACTACTGTATAATCTGTATTGTTATAATGTACAGTGCTGCGTCCCCAAGTGGTGCTATATAAATAAACATATACATACATACTGTATAATCTGTATTGTTATAATGTACAGTGATGTGTACCCTAATGGCGCTATATAAATAAACATATACATACATACTGTATAATCTGTATTGTTATAATGTACAGCGCTGTGTACCCAAGGCGCTATATAAAAAACATATAATACAATACGTTATAATCGTTGTGTAATGTACAGCGCTTGTGTACCCAAGTGGCGCTATATAAATAAACATATACATACATACTGTATAATCTGTATTGTTATAATGTACAGTGCTGCGTCCCCAAGTGGTGCTATATAAATAAACATAACATACATACTGTATAATTGTATTGTTATAATGTACAGCGGCTGTGTACCAAGTGGCGCATATAAATAAAACATATACATACATACTGTATAATCTGTATTGTATAATGTACAGTGCTGCGTCCCAAGTGGTGCTATATAAAAAAAACATATAACATACAACTGTATAATCTGTATTGTATAATGTACAGTGTGTGTACCTAAGGCGCTATATAAATAAACTATACATACATACTGTATAATCTGTATTGTTATAATGTACAGTGATGTGTACCCAAGGCGCTATATAAATAAACATATACATACATCTGTATAATCTGTATTGTTATAATGTACAGTGATGTGTACCTAATGGCGCTATAAATAAACATATACATACATACTGTATAAAGTATTGTATAATGTACAGCACTGCGTCCCCAAGTGGCGCCTATAAATAAACATATACATACATACTGTATATCTGTTTGTTATAAGTACAGCGCTGTGTCCCAAGTGGCGCTATATAAATAAACATAAATACATACTGTATAATCTGTATTGTTATAATGTACAGCGCTGTGACCCAAGTGGCGCTGTAAATAAACATATACATACATACTGTATAATCTGTATTGTATAATGTACAGTGCTGTGTCCCCAAGTGGCGCTATATAAATAAACATATACATACATACTGTATAATCTGTATTGTTATAATGTACAGCGCTGTGTCCATAAGTGGCGCTATATAAATAAACATATACATACATACTGTATGATCTGTATTGTTATAATTACCGCGCTGTGTACCCAAGTCGCTTATAAATAAAACATATAACATCAACTGTATAATCTGTATTGTTATAATGTACAGCGTGTGTACCCAAGTGGCGCTATATAAATAAACATATACATACAACTGTATAATCTGTATTGTTATAATGTACAGCGCTGTGGTACCCAAGTGGCGCTATATAAATAAACATAACATACATACTGTATAATCTGTATTGTTATAATGTACAGCGCTGTGTCCCCAAGTGATGCTATATAAATAAACATATACATACATACTGTATAATCTGTATTGTTATAATGTACAGCGCTGTGTACCCAAGTGGCGCTATATAAATAAACATATACATACATACTGTATAATCTGTATTGTTATAATGTACAGTGCGGTGTACCCAAGTGGCGCTATATAAATAAACATATACATACATACTGTATAATCTGTATTGTTATAATGTACAGCGCTGTGTCCCCAAGTGGCACTATATAAATAAATACATACATACTGTATAATCTGTATTGTTATAATGCACAGCGCTGTGTACCCAAGTGGTGCTATATAAATAACATATCTACTACTGTATAATCTGTATGTTATAATGTACATGCTGTGTCCCCAAGTGGCGCTATATAAATAAACATATACATACATACTGTATAATCTGTATTGTTATATATTACAGGCTGTGTACCCAAGTGGCGCTATATAAATAAACTATACATACATACTGTATAATCTGTATTGTTATAATGTACAGCGCTGTGTACCCAAGTGGCGCTATATAAATAACATATACATACATACTGTATAATCTGTATTGTTATAATGTACAGCGCTGTGTCCCCAAGTGGCGCTATATAAATAAACATATACATACATACTGTATAATCTGTATTTTATATGTGTACAGCGCTGGTACCCAAGTGGCGCTATAATATAACATATACATACATACTGTAAAATCTGTTTGTTATAATGTACAGCGCTGCGTCCCCAAGTGGCGCTATTAAATAAACATATACATACATAGTTAATCTGTATTTTTATAATGTACAGCGCTGTGTACCCAAGTGGCGCTATAAAATAAACATATACATCATACTGTATAATCTTGTATTGTTATTGTACAGTGCTGGTCCCCAATGTGCTATATAATAACATATACATACATACGTGTATAATCTGTATTGTTATAATGTACAGCGCTGTGTACCCAAGTGGCGCTATATAAATAAACATATACATACATACTGTATAATCTTGTATTGTTATAATGTACAGCGCTGTTTCCCCAAGTGGCGCTATATAAATAACATATACATACATACTGTATATCTGTATTTTTAATGTACAGCGCTGTGTACCCAAGTGGCGTATATAATAAACATATACATACATACTGTATAATCTGTATTGTTATAATGTACAGTGCTGCGTCCCCAAGTGGTCTATATAAATAAACATATACTACATACTGTATAATCTGTATTGTTATAATGTACAGTGTGTGTACCCTAATGGCGCTATATAAATAAACATATACACATACTGTATAATCTGTATTGTTATAATGTACAGCCTGTGTCACCCAAGTGGCGCTATATATAAACTATACATACATACTGTAATACTGTATTGTATAATGTACACGCTGTGTACCCAAGTGGCGCTATATAAATAAACATATCCATACATACTGTATAATCTGTATTGTTATAATGTACAGTGCTGCGTCCCCAAGTGGTGCTATATAAATAAACATATACATACATACTGTATAATCTGTATTGTTATATGTACACGCTGTGTACCCAAGTGGCGCTATAAATAAACATATACATACATACGTATATCTGTATTGTTATAATGTACAGTGCTGCGGTCCCCAATGGTGCTATATAATAAACATATACATACATACTGTATAATCTGTATTGTTATAATGTACAGTGATGGGTACCCTAATGGCGCTATAATAATAAACATATACATACATACTGTATAATCTGTATTGTTATAATGTACAGTCGTGTGTACCCTAATGGCGCTATATAAAACCATATACATACATACTGTATAATCTGTATTGTTTATAATGTACAGTGTGTGTACCCAATGGCGCTATATAAATAAACATATACATACATACTGTATAATCTGTATTGTTTAATGTACAGCACTGCGTCCCCAAGTGGCGCTATATAAATAAACATATACATACTACTGTATAATCTGTATTGTTATAATGTACAGCGCTGTGTCCCCAATGGCGCTATATAAATAAACATATACATACATACTGTATAATCTGTATTTTTATAATGTCACAGCGCTGTTACCCAAGTGGCGCTATATAAAATACATATACAACATACTGTATATCTGTATTGTATATGTACAGTCTGTGTCCCCAAGTGGCGCTATATAAATAAACATATCATACATACTGTATAATCTGTATTGTTATAATGTACCGCTGTGTCCCAATGGCGCTATATAAATAAACATATACTACATACTGTATATCTGTATTGTTATAATTACAGCGCTGTGTACCCAAGTGCGCTTATAAATAAACATATACATACACACTTATAATCTGTATTGTTATAATGTACAGCGCTGTGTACCCAAGTGGCGCTATATAATAAACATATACATACAACGGTATAATCTGTATTGTTATAATGTACAGCGCTGTTACCCAAGTGGCCTATATAAATAAACATATCCATACATACTGTATAATCTGTATTGTTATATGTACAGCGTGGTACCCAAGTGGTCTAATAATAAACATATACATACATACTGTATAATCTGTATTGTTATATGTACAGCGCTGTGTACCCAAGTGGCGCTATATAAATAACATATACATACATACTGTATATCTGTATTGTATAATGTACAGTGCTGTGTACCCAAGTGGGCGATATAAATAAACATATACATCATACTGTATAATCTGTATTGTTATAATGTACAGCGCTGTGTCCCCAAGTGGCGCTATATATAACATATACATACATACTGTATAATCTGTATTGTTATAAGTACAGTGCTGTGTACCCAAGTGGCGCTATATAAACATAACATACTACTGTATAATCTGTATTGTTATAATTTACAGGCTGTGTCCCAAGTGGCGCTATATAAATAAACATATACATACATACTGTATAATCTGTATTGTTATAATGTACAGTGATGTGTACCCTAATGGCGCTATATAAATAAACATATACATACATACATACATGGACCCGTTCACTCTCTCATACTTGGTATGGGGATCGGTTGGCCATACACTGTCGATACCATGATGGGATTTACCTAATATGTGTATGGCCATCTTATGGTGTGACCTTCTGGACCCTCTTCCTGCCGTCCTACTTAAGTATTCTCAAAGAAAAGTGTAAAATGTAAATATTTATTGTATAAACCATCACACAGTGTAATGGGGAACTTACTGTCCCCTTCCATAGGTTATTAGTACTTAACAAGATTTTTGCTTTATTATGATCTTTAATGGGGCCTAGAACTTTTGGTACTTTTTGGTACATTGAATTTGTACATTTTGCAGTTATGATATAGGGACACAGTCATGTGTAATCAGGGGTTGGGCATGATCTTAAAAGGGAGTTTTGCAAAGACCTTTTTTAACCAACGGTTTTTGAACTGTTTTTTATTGTTTAGTAAAGCCATGGGTCTGATGTGAAATCCAGTTGAACACGTTGCGTAAAAACCCAGAATACGGAGCTTGTATTTTGGAATTATTGAGCCTGATAGCATTAAACACCAAGCCAAAGTTAATTACTGTATGAATGTATATGTGTTTTATTACTCCAGGTGGTTAAGAGTTTTGTGCCAAGGAGATGGTGTCCTCGTTAGATCAGTTGGTTTTACATGTGAACTGTTGTGGATCAAAAGATTTTAGGATTAGGGTGTTAATGTGGCTCAAAGTTTTCCAAGGATGTAAGAGAAATTCGTCTATAATTGGTTCTCACTTTTTCTTGGGCTGAGATAATTACTGATTTTTTGAAGCACGGGGGGACTTTAGGAAAAATAGAGGTTTGTTGAAGAGCCAGGTGCAACCTCCGCTCTGCAAATGATACCCTCCTCTCATCCACTCTGGTCACCTCTTCCCATGCCCGCATTCAGGACTTTACTCGTGCTGCCCCTCTGCTCTGGTTTTGATTTTTCGTTGCATCCGATCATCCGTTTGACCGATTTGGATAAACGAATTGTCAGACATCTGTCGCATCCGTTCTCAAAACACATCCAATAATTCTACCGAAACACTGAAATGTTGGTCGGTCATCCCGGATTATTGTATGGTGTGTACCTAGTTTAAGGCTGGGTACACATCATACAGTATTTCCGACCAACCGTATTGACTGTTAGTCCACATCTGACGAAGGACCAAAATAGAGGGGGTACAGGCCCTTATTAATGGCATTATCCATCCTGTCCTAGAATTAGTCTGTAGTGCTCGGAACGTAATTGTTTGAATAGGGCACCCAGTAGTGGGGTGAGTAGTGAGTATACTCAGTGCGGTATTAGCAGTACAGGATCCCAACATTCTAAAACAATAATTGCATTTATCAAATATCTCTGGCACATTGACCGTTTCCCATTTGGAGACCAGAAGAGGGTTACAAGTTTCCCTTTCACCATGGGTATTTAGTGGGGTGAGTAGTGAGTAATACTCAGTGGGGTATTAGCAGTACAGGATCCCAACATTCTAATACAATAATTGCATTTATCAAATATCTCTGGCACATTGACCATTTCCCATTTGGAGACCAGAAGAGGATTACATGTTTCCCTTTCACCATGGCTATTTAGCCTTCTATTACCGTTTCCAGCACGTGCAGTTGCCTTTTGATTTCCTCCATGTGCGGTTACTGCGTTGTAAAGCAGGAAACAATACAGTAATCTAGATCCCATCATTGAATCATGAGCTTTTTTTCCCTCGCAAGTACCTACTTGCCATAAACAATTAATGGCTAAATGTAGGGTTTTCCTTACAGATCTTTTATTGGGTTTGTTTTTAGGCTTTACCAGCACATATCAATAACCTGAGATTTCCTAACCGTGATTATTATCTGTCAGTTCCATGATAAAGGAGGCACGTACATCAAAGCCACTGTGCATAATTGCTTTTGTCATTGGTCTCCCTATACTATAACGCGGCTTCTTCTCAAGTTTTATTGAGGCTGTAATCACTTGATTAAGTTAGGAGATTGGAACAATAGAGCAGTGTCTGTATTTCATTTTAAGAACATAAAGTGCTTGTTAAAGGCTAACGCTTTAGATACCAGTCTGAACCCCCCCTCGCTTCCCTTGTTCTTGGGCTGCATGTTAAGTGCTAAGGTCATTTACAGTGTGTGTTATTTGTAATGCTCTTTTATGGTAAGGGAATAAAATAAAACATCCACCATAGGGTGGAATTACTATTTCTTTTTAGAGTGAAAATGCATTATTTGAAAATCCACCAAGCTGTTGAACTAGAATTCCCACAATCCCCCGGAAGGAGTTTTTTTGAAAAAACGTATAAAAAAAATGATATATGGAGTTTGAGACAAGATGAGATGTCCAACCTCTGAATAACTTACATGTTTTTACACTTCTCCATACCCTCTAAGAGCTTTTTGCAATTGGAGGCTGAAAATTTTAAGGCTAGGCACACATGGGTAGATATTTCAATCTGAATAAAGGAGAACTAAAGTAGGTAGGGTTGGTACTTTCTACCTCCTGGAATAATTTCTATGAGGAGCAGCAACATGTAGAAAAATGCTTCTGCCAGGCTTTCTAAGGGCTTCAGCAGTATCTTTATTTAAGAAGGCCCAGGGCCAGTGATGTAACTAGGAATCACTGGGCCCCCAGCAAAACTATGATGGGGCCCCTATCCGTGCCTCATCCACGGTGGTTTTCTGAAAGGAGACAGGCTTCCCGCACCCCCTGAGGTTGCTTCCCTGAATGTGCTGTACCTATTCAATGAAATTATATTGGGAGGTAGGAATAATCAGTCCTACCTCCCTGTGCCAGGTACTTTTCATTTCTAAAAAGTTTTTTTTTTTTATAGATTCTATTATCTTTAGGGACATGGGAGTGTACCAATGATTTCAATGCAACCTGTCCCACAATGCACTGCTTGTTGTATATGGTGGATACACCTTGAAATATGTCTAACCTATGGTTACATGGTCCTAAAGGTTTTGGCCCATAGTTGCGCCTGTGTATGCGTTCTGTCGGGGGTCGTTTGCATACACAGGCGTGACTATCGGCCGAAATGGCTGTTCGCCGCGGTCGTGGTAGGGGTCGGAGGTCGGCTGCAAAATCATATGTGTGTACGAACCTTAAGAAATGTGTCTGTGTTTTTAAATGCACAGAGTAGAAAGGCTGTAGATAATCAGTTTATTCATTACTAAACAATTCATTTTCACGACCTGGAGCACATTAACATATGACATAGAAATCCCTTTATCTTGATATCTGTTCGTTTTTTTTTAAATAAAAGCAGCTGATTCCTTTAGCAGATGCTGTACTTAAATCATCACAGCAAAGCACCGCTAGTGGTCATAGAGACATAGCTTCAAATTCTCGGGATGCTCTGAGTATACAGTAGTTTAAAGGTCTTAATCCTTTACCAGCATTGAAGAGGAATTAAATGCTTCTAATGCAATATACTAAACCAGAGACACAAAAACACAACATTCCAAGACGCCCAACCATTACTTATTGTTGTTAAACATGGTTATAAGTGGGTCAGTCCACAAAACAAGATCTCCTCTGGTTATACACAGGCTAATTGTTGTCCAATTGGATTTCCCAAAAGCGGAAGTACCATTCGTAATTACCCACCTTGCACCGTGGATCTTCCATACATTTCAGCTTGAAAACGACGGAAGAAAGGTTCTGAAAGACGAGGTCTTGGAAAACCTTCCGCCTTGCCTGATTATAGTTTTTTGATAGACCGATCTGGCTATCGAAAACACAGAAAAAATGATATTCTGATCAATGCAATTGAATTTGATGATGTGTATAGGGTTTGTACATGGATTTTACATGGATTGTACATATATTTATTTGCCCAGGTGCTACCAGATGATTTCATCTGCAGAACCATAAATAAAGGTTTTCATAGAGATGTGTTTGGCGCAATTACGATATTAAGTCACAGTAGGAAGCGCCTACACACAAGTGCGTCAGATGATGTAACCGGATGTTTGTCTGCTGATGAAGTCTCACTAAAGCTTGGGTTTTCTCTGTTTCTGCAATGGGAGAGTTCAGTTCCCTTTGTCCTTGACCAGGTCACTGTCTTTTCCATGCCCCAAGCATCAAAGCAACTTGAAAACTAAAGGTGTGATGTGTGTTGTTCATTCAAGGACAGAGGAATTGGTCAGAGCTCAAATCTAATTACAGTAATTGGGTACTGGGAGGTCTTGAGCACTTTACTAGAAACAAAGAAGACCAACGTGGGAAAAAAATAACTGAAAGGCCAAATTACTTTGGATTTTGTTAGTTCTTTGCCTGGAGAAAAGCTTTAGCCATGATTTACCAGCATATCTGATCACCTGTTCGTCTGATCCGAGATCTGTCTCGGACGTTGGCTCCCACACAATACAGTATTTTCGGCTGACCATACGATACAGGGTAAAATCTGTCGGTCGGCCGAAAATATTGTATGATGTGTACCCAGCCTAATGGCCCATACACATGTACGATAATTTAGCCGACAAATGCCCCCCAAGCACAGGCATCTAAAGTCCCAACATCCCTACCCCTTATGTTGTACACAAAGAGCGAATCTAAAATGTCTTAAGGTTCGTACACACGTACGAGCCCCGACCACGACTTATTTGTGCGAATAAGTCGTGGTCAGGGGTTGTGCCTCGGTGTACACATCGCATGTGCGTACAAACCTTTAGACTAGTTACACATTGGCAGAAACATTGTTGATCGTAACAAACTTAGCCACTTCTAATCTTTGGCTTGACCAATCGAGCAGTCTATGAAAGAGCTAATCTGCCTCTAAGTAGCTGCCCCACTTGTATTTGTACAAATGTCTGCAAACCATTAACTTCACCGCTACCCATCGGTTGTTCCAGTGCTTCCTGCCCCGAACCCCTCGCTTAGTTCTGTCTGAATTGAATTCACTAGAATTTTCACTAGTTTCTAGTGAACTAGTTTAGGTAGGATTACTCCATCTTACCCAGCCAGCCCAAGGAACATTTATTTTTAAAAAGATATTTACAGAGTAGTTGCCCTTTAATATTGCAATGCTTTGTTGAGCTGTCACAGCAAAGATTTTATCTGCAAATACCGGGGAGAAATATTCACTTTCTGTCATACTGTGTAAACGAACGTAACAATCTGCTAAAGCCTTAACCTAGATTGAACCATACTGAAATAAACAGAAGGGAAACCGGTGCATAAAGTATCAAAGGCTTATTCATAAACTTTGTTAGATAAAAATGTTCCGTTTTTAAACAGTGCAAATAGTTGTGTTGCGACACGTGTGTATCCACAATTACAATAGTCCCTCCCTTACCTTAAACTATGCCAGTTTGTCTAAAGAGAAATCCGCCCATAAATATTTAGATTTCATTCTTTTTCATTTAAAGGGGCACCGATTGTAGAATGCAAACTTTTAGAACATTTTCCCCTAGACCCCTTTATGCTAATTATGGGCAAAATGTACCCACACCTAAACCGTTAAAGGACAAGTCCACCACTCCTGCATAATGTTATACTTATCTTTCCCACCCCCCGATATCCCCTACCTCGAAATATTTACCTTCATGGCTTTTATGAACTAAGATACTGGCCTTCTGCTTTCTTTGCAGTTGGAGGGGGGATGGTAAGTATAAACTGATATGTTAGTGGTGGATATGCCTTTTGAGTGTTCCAGTTACATCCTTCCACCAACTCTAGTGCATTGGCTTGGCCATTTATTATGCAGCCTTTGGTAACATTAGAGAGAATTATTTTCTGTTTGAAATTTAATCACAAAATGAATGGTCCAGCTGGGAGATGTTGGTTCAATTGTAAGTCACATATGGGAAATTTAGTTTAATCCAGTAAATGGCATTTACCTATAACTTTACTTGGATTATCCCTTTAAAGGGGAACTGTGCTTTTAAATGAAAGTTCCTACCTTAAAAAATAAGCCATCAACCACCTCTCTACGTGCTGCACAGCCCAAGATATGAAGAAATGACTGATCACAAAGTTAGGGGGTTGGAGGTTCTGAATCTGCATCACAAATACTAGTTCCTTCTTCTAATCTGCGGTTGGCACATGCTCAGTGCAGGAGAAAGAAGAAAAAAACAGGAGATCGAGTTACAGTCACTGAAGGAGGAGAGGGAGGGTACTACTGGGGGTTTCAAAGGGACTGCAAGGGAGGATGAGATACAAGGAAAAGGGACTGTCACATGATTTTAAAGCAGGAAGTGCAGGGGATCTGGTGATGTTGCTACGAAAACCACACAAAAATGTAAATATCTTCAAAACTATGAAAAAAAAATGACCGTAAATTGCAAAAATATAATGCATGTCAATTAACCGAAGTCTTTTTTGGACCACAGTTACCCTTTAAACATCCTTATGTGCATGGGCATCTTCCAACCACACTCTTCTAGTGGGCGTTGACCTGCTTTAACAAGCTCTTGCAGTAGCTCACGACTGGACATGGACTAAGATGGAAACATCGATGGAAAGTCAGGAGGTAAAACAATTGGATTGATGTCTTTTTAGATGGGTGAAGACCACTAGGTCCTCACCCCTGGCGTCTTCTTGAATAAGCAGTTTTACATACCTAAACTTTATGTAGCTGCCCCAGTCCTCTCCACCTCCCTTGATCCGTCGGCAATGAGGACATTGAGAAGACGTGCTGCTATTGGCTTTATTGTGAACCTGAAAGAGGGACGGAAGCAGCAAAGTAAAGTTTACTGTACAGTAGGTAAGTGCCGCTGCTTATCTGAGAAGATCCCAGGGGTGAGGGATCTAGCAGATTAGGTCCTCACCCAAGCTACAATCTATTTAAAGAAGAAGAGAAGTGGGGGGAGGAGACCGATCGTTAAACACTTGCTTCAAATGGCAGTAGCTGAATGGATTTGTTAAGAGTATTGGCCAATGGGTGTCCGATCATTGGCCCAAGAATCATTTGTCAACCCTTTCGTCAGACAAGTCTAACATGTGTATAAAGCTTATGAAAACCATTCTTTTCCCCAAAGGATACATTTCTTACACCTAGAGCTATTTACCCTCGATGTCAATCTTCTCATCTGGAAGCCCTATAAGCAGAATAAATACAGACCCCTAAGGTTTCATTTGTTTATGTAATATTCGGTTTTGATAATCAAGTTTATTTTTAAAAGTGTTTTCTCGGGGCCACAATAATGGTCTCATTGAAGGGTAAATATAATGTACGTGTTGGAGTTGCAAAGGCAATAAAAGTAAGAAGTGGAACGAGTTGATGCCGTAGCGGAATTTGTCTTTTTAGTAAAAAAAAATAAAATAAGGCCCACGACTTGTTTCAAATGGCGTAACCAAATTCCAGCCCAAATGAGCATAAATGGAGATCAGGTGCTTGAGAAAACAATGTTCGTAGCTTGCGAAGCTGTAAAATAAATTGTTAAGAGAGCCGAGGCCTGTTCATCGTCTGTTGCTTTTTTCAGTTTGTTCTAGCAGAGTCGTTAGAGCAAATATTATTGAAAGTTTACATTGAGTTTTTTTTTATAAAGTTAGTAGCAGATCTGTCAGTCAAGTCTCATTCTAGATTTCTTACTCGTTGGTTGCACTGAACTTGGATTGCTTGGTTTCTTCCTTTACTTTTCTGTCTTTATATCTGTTGTATTCAATTAGATCTGCCAATTTCCTTGCTGTCTTTTCATATTGCCGTACAATATGGGTTCGACACCAACTGTCTGCCATGTACAATGCTGTTTTGACACCTTACCCTGGGCATTCCTATACCTCTTAGCCACTATCCAATCACACCCTTAACACCTGGCTGTGATATGCTAATTGGGATTTTCCAGGGTTCCAAGTCATTCTGAATTGAGAAAGCCAGTCGGATGACTAGCGAAACGTCTTCAAGAACTAAACTTCAAGTCCAGTTGATCTAATTGAATACAACAGATATACCATGACCTGGATGGATGAATATTACAGATATACCATGACCTGGATGAATGAATATTACAGATATACCATGACCTGGATGAATGAATATTACAGATATACCATGACCCGGATGAATGAATATTACAGATATACCATAACCTGGATGAATGAATATTACAGATATACCATGACCTGGATGAATGAATATTACAGATATACCGTGACCTGGATGAATGAATATTACAGATATACCGTGACCTGGATGAATGAATATTACAGATATACCATGACCTGGATGAATGAATATTACAGATATACCATGACCTGGATGGATGAATATTACAGATATACCATGACCTGGATGGATGAATATTACAGATATACCACGACCTGGATGAATGAGAACCTTCACAAGCATATTTTCTGTCTTTACTTTTCATTTTTCCTTATATATTAATAGAACTGGATTATAATCATGTTGGGTGACTTTGAAATACAATTATTATATTAATATTCTATGATTATACACTATATTATGACTGATAACACAGATCTGACATATACTGTACAATATAGACATCTACAACATAGAAGAATACTGGTATAAAAGAGGTGTTAAGAAAGTAATTTATGTCAAATTAAAGAAACCAAGCCTGAATAGAGGTGGGGAGGGGGGGGTTGACATCTATAAAGCTATTTTTTAGGCCTTACCCAGGGGTGTTAAATAGCAGTGCAACAAACTCCATGCGTTTAGGAGGTCCCTGATACATTGCAGTTACATGCTGTTTGGGACACATTCCAGGGTATTTATTGTCAATAGATTCTTGTACAAAAGAACTAAAGTTTCAGCTGATTAAACTAAATACCATAGATAAATCCAGTCCAGTCCATACTATCGATTTTTCCTTATATTTTTCTAGCGGGGTATTGCACAAAGCATACACCTTTTACTATAACATAGCTGTATTCACTTATAATTTCACACATTGTGGGGTTTTCGGTGAGTTGTCCAGTTTCTAGCTATTAACATCAATTTAGCCATTAAAACTTGTGTTATGATTGTTGACCTATAAATTCCATGTTGTCTATTGACATTTTTAGACATGGGGTGAAAGACCCCTATAATAATTTTGGAAGTAGTGGAAAGATTTCAGTCCACATTGTCCCCCCCACACACACGTTTCTGGTTTGTGCGTGCTATATTAATGTAGAATGGAAGGCGTGTTTAATCATGTTATTTTTATTTTGGGCTTTGTTTACCAGTGCTTGACACGTTTAGCAGTATATCAAGGAGATTTAATAAAAGTTCTTCGTTTAAAATGGGGCTAATTTTGCCTCAACCAATCAGATGTAAGCTTTCAAATGTTACATAAGATCTGATTGGTTTGGCCAAAATTAACCCCATCTCCCTGTTTTTGCTTTAAAGATGTATGCTAGAGTTTCTCAAATGAGAAAAATGTATCGTAGCCATATTAGTGCACTTGTAGCATACAAAAAAATAAGAAAGTAAGATTATAGCCTTAACCCCCCCGACCTCTGCTAACACCCAGGTAAGAACCTAAAATCTAGTTCTTCACCTTGTGGGGAAACATTATGCCAAAATGAAAAGATATCCCAGGCCGCTCCAGCTTTGCCTCTTCCATTGTCCTTGGCTGAGCTTACTGGATGATGCAAAATGCAACATCCCATCCTCAGGCTGGTCCAATGAGAAGGCATGGTTCTTGCTGATTGTGTCTTTCCATTGGCCAGGCTCTGGACTGAAGGATGTAAGGTAGAGTTGAGCTTTATTTTATATAAGCATTTTAAAAGTTCTGTTTTACTTTTACTGTTTTAAGTCCTCTTGAAGGGAACAGATTTGATTTAAGTTTTCCAGTGGCATAAAGAGAAACCTATTGTAGCCCTTCTGTCATTATCCTCGCTGCTAATATAAGACAAGTTATCATGATGGACTTGGACAAAGTCTCTTGACAAACACTTCTGTTGCCTGTTTTTGTCTATCATGTTAGGATTGCTTTGTAGGTGGCAGGAAACAATAAAACCAATTAATTCTCAGTTACGTGTAAGCTGACTGGCGCTAATCTTAAAGATAATACAAACATATTGCAGTGCCAAGTATATATATATGACTCATGGGGCCATGGAGCTTTATACAGTAATTAAACAATGTCTAATAAATGAGGCTAATAGCAAAATGTCTTTCTATTAAGACAGGCATACCTTTCCTGCAACACTAAATATTCATTTACTAACATATGGCAACTTAGAAAAAAGTTCAAAGCCAATATATGTAACAATTAGTACTTATATACTGCACATCACAGTGTGGTGCATTGCAATTGGAATACGGTTAGTTACCCTACCCCTATAAATTGACAATAACTGTGGTTTGGGGACATGGGTGAAAGATTTTCTGCCAAGAACACCCATGCATTGTAAGATAGTATTTCAGTAAGTTGCATATACATTTATATAAGAATTGGATTCTGTAACTAAGAAGGCTTCCATGTTGTTACCAGTAAATCTCTTTCCGTGTAGTCTATAAAAAGCCTTGTGAGCATGTGCACCTATTGGCCATGTCCACCGCAGTATTCAATGTATTATTATTATTATTATTATGGTTTATATAGCGCCAACATCTTCCATAGCGCTTTACCATTACATGTATACATTCATATCAGGCCCTGCCCTGAAGAGCTTACAATCTAAGCACATTTATTTGACACATACAACCTATCAGTATGTCTTTATGATTGTGGGGGAAACCGGAGTGCCCGGAGGAAACCCACGCAAGCACGGGGAGAACATACAAACTTCTTGCAGATGTGTCCAAGGGTGGAATCGAACTCAGGCCTTCAGCACTGCAAGGTATCAGTGCTAACCACTGAGCCACTGTGCACTGTATCTAATGAACACGGTATTTTCTATACCGAAGACTACACAAAAATATGGAAGCCCCAGCAGTTTATGTTCCAGCCAGCATGAGTGGCACAAAGAACAGCCTACCCGGAACAAACTTTTAGATACATTTTCTAAACGTACTGACTTTCAATTTAATAGCTCTGGTGAGATATATAACTAATGCTCTGCGCAGAGTGCATGAGGTTGCAGGTTCAAATCCTCTTGCCTAGTTTTATTTTTTACTGAAATTGTTAAAAAATAAACTGCAAAGATTGCTTTTTTAAAAAATCAAAACCAAAGGAGTCTAAAAGTGTCAGTGTTTGCAAAATGCTACACTGAAATTCCTGTTCTGTGTTAGAGAGAGACATGATCTCTGAGCTGTTACATGCACCTTCCTTATTTTGATATGCTGTGTAGTAGAGAGCATATTTAGTGGACTGTGTACATTTAGACCTTCACCAAAAACAACAGGTGGATTATGAGAGCAGACCCCTAGTACTCGCAGGTTAATTTCAAAAATCAACTAACGGCAAAGATAGAGGTGACATAGCTTGTATTTTTTTGAATGTGCTCTGTCTATTGTCTAATGTTTTCTGGTAACTTCATTTCCCCAATAAAGGCTCAGACAGTGCTCACATGATGTCTTAAAGTTCCAAAAAATAAACCATATACTGTACTTTGCTCTCTAAGAAGTAGGATTTGTTTGTGAAAAGGCCTGTGTGTTACTTGTATCTTTAGGCTCTGTGCACACTGATATTATCATGAGCTAAGAAATTTCCATTCAAACTCAAAGTAGAACTGGCTGATCCATTGAATGACCAGTCCCTGAAAACAGTTGTTTCATAACATGTACAAACAGTTAGTTAAATGCATGTATGGCCAGCTGTATTCAACTGTCTTTGTGCACTTTCCTAACACATTTACTTCAAGAGTTTCATTAACTTAGATGTTAATTTGATCATCTCTCCCAGTTTAGGAACAATGGTGGATAATATATTGTGGCTGTTAATCTTGTATCAGATGTGCTTGGTTGCTACAACACTGGCTGTACTTTTCCTTTTCCAAGAGAAGAAGACATTCCTTCATCATCATCCTTATACAAGAAATTCTTTAAGATAAGTCGCTAAGCAAAACAGGATGATCAAATAACGGTTGGAATCTCCATACCGAGTGTGCATTACTGACTGTCTCAATGGAATTAATGGCTTGGAAAAGATAGATTGGTTTAGTCCAGAATACCAGTAATCCATCATTATCATTTGCACTTAGCTCCCCCTATATATAAAGCAGATCTTTCAGAAGTATTTGGAAAGATTATAAATTACTGTGGCAGGGTAATGAAAAGCAAAGGAAACTGAAGTTTTTATTCATTCGGTGTTAATAGTGTTCTGTGTAGCTAAGTAATCTAATAAGGACGGCTTTATAAAGTTGGGTTGTAAGATATGCATGCCACCAATAAATATTGTAAGTCGGATTGAAGGCCAAGACTGTATATGGGAAGTCAAGGAAGCCATATATCTAAGCTCAGTCTGCCAAGCTTTACTGGGATGTGTTTTGCATTTGTGCCGTAAACAAACTAACATAGGGTTCTTCGCTTTGTTTATATTCAGTGGAGTTATTAGGTGTTCTATATGAGATGTTATTTCTACATTTTGTTAATCATTTTTAAAAAGGACCTGGGCAGAATTATTCTTTCTTTATTCGGCGTTTTGACACTTCAGCAAGAAAAACCAATATAATATATTTTGTTAATGAATTTTATTTATTTATTATTTAACTGTTTTTTCCAACTCTATAAAATTGTATAAGGAATCCCATTGGGTAACTGGTTCTCGATGTTTTCTGTTTTATTGCAGTAGGTTAGAGGTAACATAACACCATATGGACCCTATGCATGGGTGAAATAATCAGCAGTGTGCCACAGGCTTTTTATTTATTTTATTTATCTGGTGAGATAAATTGATATACTTGTTTATTTTCAATTTACATTAAGTGGTTACATTTAAATGGAACATGCAGGAAGCTTCCACCACTTTTGATCAGTCAAAAAATAAAAGTGTGGGGTCAATTTTGATCGACCAAAAGGAATTGATATTGAATGGTCAGTTGGCTGGAAAGTATCCTAATTTCCTGTACAAGCAACCTTATTTCCTGTTTTCACAAGCTTGTAGCCATGTGACCAATTTCTGCCTGCATTAATTGGCCCCCCTCTCAACTGTCAATTGTCAATTTATTCAACCCTAAATTTCAACTGTGCTTCAGAGACCAAAGTTGCCCTTTAATAACCCTGTGTACTTGCCAGGTAATCTGTGAACTAAAATCCATTCCTGTATCTAGTTCTTCAATTCATTAATTTTTGGTAACAGTTGATCGAAATTTATAACAATCGAACGAAAACCAGTGCATGTCTTGCTTTCGTCTGGCGTTGTAAGGGTGCAGTCATCGAATGTAAGCTAAGCTAAACTCAGTAACTAAAGCTCGGTACACATAACAGTTCATTAATGCAATGTGTACATTTTTAGTCCTATATCTCACTGTCGCTATATACAAAACCAGAACAGTGTCAGACATCACGTCATCAGGATAAGAGCTTCCCGGGTTTGATTTCTGGAATTTCTGTTTCCTAGTTAGCACTTTGCTTTTGTATGAACTATATTTTATAGAACTTTATTAATAATCTTGGTTGTCTATTTTGATTTATGTTTTTCCATGAATGGTTAATAAACATTACATAGGTATGGCTGAAACTTGAGTTATTATAGCAAAGGGTCTGTAACCTTTTGTAGAGATCCCAATAACGGCACCATTTTGTAATACATTAGAGCTGTTTATTTACATTTAGAATAAAGTATCCTACTGGACGTGACGTTGGACCAGTAAACCACTTTTCTAAACCTGGCCATAGATCTTACCTCACATGTTGTTGTTCAGTATTTAAATCCTCGGCCATTTTGAATTTATTCTGTGCTAGTCAGGCACATATATCAGTATTGGCTTACCCCCCTCAATGTACCTAATGTGCCAGAACTCTGCGATACCATTTATACAAACCTAAACTTTACTTTTGTAGCTTCTTAAATTTGTTCGAACATATATCATAGTATGCTTGTGAAGGTTTTCATTCATCCTGTTCATGGTATATCTGTAATATTCATCCATCCAGGTCATGGTATATCTGTAATATTCCTTCATTCAGGTCATGTTATATTTGTAATATTCATTCATCCAGGTCATGGTATATCTGTAATATTCATTCATCCAGGTCATGGTATATCTGTAATATTCATTCATCCAGGTCATGGTATATCTGTAATATTCATTCATCCAGGTCATGGTATATCTGTAATATTCATTCATCCAGGTCTGGTATATCTAATATTCATTCATCCAGTTCATGGTATATCTGTAATATTCATTCATCCATGTCACGGTATATCTGTAATATTCATTCATCCAGGTCACGATATATCTGTAATATTCATTCATCCAGGTCACGGTATATCTGTAATATTCATTCATCCAGGTCACGGTATATCTGTAATATTCATTCATCCAGGTCATGGTATATCTGTAATATTCATTCATCCAGGTCACGGTATATCTGTAATATTCATCCATCCAGGTCATGGTATATCTGTAATATTCATTCATCCAGGCCATGTCTCTGCAATATTCATCCAGGTCATGGTATATCTGTAATATTTATTCATCCAAGTCACAATATATCTGTAATATTCATTCATCCAGGTCATGGTATATCTGTAATATTCATTCATCCAGATCACGGTATATCTGTAATATTCATCATCCAGGTCATGGTATATCTGTAATATTCATTCATCCAGATCATGGTATATCTGTAATATTCATCTATCCAGGTCATGGTATATCTGTAATATTCATTCATCCAGGTCACGGTATATCTGTAATATTCATCCATCCACGTCATGGTATATCTGTAATATTCATTCATCCAGGCCATGTCTCTGCAATATTCATCCAGGTCATGGTATATCTGTAATATTATCATCCAATTCCAATATATCTGTATATTCATTCATCCTGTAATATTCATCCATCCAGGTCATGGTATATCTGTAATATTCATTCATCCAGGTCACGGTATATCAGTAATATTCATCCATCCAGGTCATGGTATATCTGTAATATTCATTCATCCAGGTCATGGTCTATCTGTAATATTCTCCATCCAGGTCATGGTATATCTGTAATATTCATCATCCAGGTCATGGTATATCTGTAATATTCATCCATCCAGGTCATGGTAACTTTGGTATTCAGGTAGATCAACTGGACTTGAAGTTAAGTTCTTGAAGACACTTTACCTGACTGGCTCTATTGCCAACAGATTCTTGTACAAGTCATTCTGAATTGAGATCTATTCGGATGTCTAGAGCAAAACTTCAAGCACTAAACTTCAAGTCCATTGTTATCTAATTGAAAACCACGGAATACTGTATATCGTTGCATATTGTCTAGAATTTGCCCTGCACTTTTGCTTGGTAAATAGTTCCTTTTACTTATTGGTTTCTCTTTTCTTGTGCTTTGTCTCAGTTTGAGAACTGGTCTTGAAATGAGGACGCTGTCCTTATCTGTGACCTCATCTCATCCTGTCCTTAGCCGATGACATTGAATATTTTTTTGTGGGCTAATGATAATCTGGTTAGTTTATTGTTTTTTGTGGTGTGTTATTGGAATAGAACAAAAAAATTTTTTACTTGTTGTTACTGGGGGAGCTAAAGACTAAGACCTAGATTGGGATAAACTGGGCTGCTTCCCCATGTTAACCTTACTCATTTGTTTGATCTTAAATTAAATGGAAATGAACAGGCAGACACAGAGTTGGGTGTAAATAAACGGCCACAGCTTTATTTAACACATTACAACATGTGTTACCACAATAGGCCCGATCTTAACATCCTTGCTATAACTCCAATAAACTCCCAGCCGTAGCCAATGCTGAATGCCAGACCTCTGGATCCCCAGAGGGCATGTAACGGCTTCTAAAACCATACCGTTCGCAAGGATGTATCCGCCACTAAGGAGACAGTGTAATCCTACACTGAACTCCGACCGCCACCCAACATATATAGCGCCTGTTCAATCCCATCTTGTAAACCTGATAAGAATATATCCAAGCCTATCTCGTTAAGGTGCACCCCGTCCTGCCTCATAAGTGTTCTATTGTCGCCCTCCAACTGGCGATGTCTAACAACTACCCCTCCTTGAGACCTAATGAACCTAGAGATTCTCGTATTCAGAACCCTCCTGGCTTTTTCAACTGCACCCTGATCTCTCGCCCCCTGCCATTGGACCCTAGGGATGACCTCTGACCAGACTATAACCACCTCTCGGAATAAAGATTGGAATCTCGTCAAATCCGTTTTCATTAGAAATAATAGATCCGAGAGACGGTTCCGACAGAGGTCATTCCCGGATGCATGAATGACCAGGACAATGGGTCCTGGATCGGCTCTACTTATCATGACTACTTCGAGCATTACTTGCCACCAAGCTAGCCCCTTATCCCCTTCCAATATAGCATCGCCGATTGGAATCCTAGGTTGCGTCCTCCCGGTCGAACTTCTGCTCTTTGTGCCGCCCAGTACAAGTATGAATGGCCCACCAGCCAGACCGCAGGCTGTTGAATACCTAGACTAGAAAATTCAGTTAATGGCCAAATCAGGGCGGATATAACGCGCTACAGTGCCCCATCCTGCGAACTCTTTCCTCTGAAAAACCCAGTGAATACGCTTCTGTTGCTGCCCCAATTCGGAATGAATGGGTCCCAAATTCCTTAGGGGATAGACCCAATACACCGAGAGATTTTCTCAGCACAGCTTCGAATTGAAATCTCGTCAATGGGGAACCATCCTGATGTGAAAGGAAGGTGAGAGCGGGCGGTCTAATAGAAGCAAAATTACAGATCGCCTGGACTGGGCACCAGGAGGATGAAATGGGGAAGATTGAAAACCATTTTCCTTCACCAAATAAATCTGTCTTAGATCTCTTCATGTTCACCCTAACTACAGATTCGGAGATGAATAGGTCTTTTAGCAATAAGCCACCTGGTCTTTTTGAACTGGCTGAGACTAGCTCCCCCACTCTCATCGCCCCGAAGAAAGCGAGCGGAAAACTGGCTTGAAATAAACTG
Source organism: Hymenochirus boettgeri (assembly GCA_019447015.1). Lineage (NCBI taxonomy): Eukaryota > Metazoa > Chordata > Amphibia > Anura > Pipidae > Hymenochirus > Hymenochirus boettgeri. Next base: position 4,127,706 of record CM033473.1, on the reverse strand, counting down.
GTCTCATGGGGGGAATTACAGATACGAGGCAGGGTTTCGATTAGCCCAACAAGCAACTTAAAGATAATTGGACGCCTGGGCTGAACTGCCACGTGTTCTTTCTTCCAACCTTTAAGAATGGCCCTTACTACAAATTCCTTGGTCACGTCTTTCCAACCTAACAACCTGAAAAAGAAAGATAAACCATCTAACCTACGTTGGGCTACTAAGCCCGACGATCCCGATGACCTTAGATGTTCTAAGTAGTCCAGGAGAGTTTCCAACCTAATATGAGAATCAACATTAATATTAATAATACATTCCGTCCAACTGACAGCCCAGCAAATGAAAACATTCTGGGTGAATTAGCAACAGGCGGAATGCTGACTCAATGTCTGATTTTGACCCCGGCCCTCCTTACCAGGTGAATAGCCCTGTCGAAGGAAACATATGAAACCGAAGCCTCCTCCTTACTGATACCGTCATTTACCGAGCTGCCCTTCGGATAAGAGAGATGGTGAATCAGGCGGAGCTTTCCGCCTTCTTTTTTGGGCACTAGACCCAACGGGGAAACTCTCAAATTGGGGAAGGGGAGCTCGGAAAATGGGCCTGCCAATCGCCCCAGCTGAACCTCAGCTAAAACTTTGTCCCTGGCCACTTGGGGCGCTTCCTTGACCGATTTCAGGTTCTGAGCGAACCTGGGAGACTGAGAAAACTGAAACGGAATCTTAAAACCATATTTAAACCCCTCCCTGATGAGGCCTGCTGCTGCTTTCTCCGGGTAAACCTCGAGCCAAGGCTCCATTGCCCCCACGATCACCGGCGTCCGCCGGCCTACCACCGCTACCTCGCTTACCTGCAGGATGGGATTTCCGAAAAAGCATTTTGCGGCCGAGTGTCCCCCTCCTCCGCAAAAGCAGCACTCGTGTTTAAACCTACAAGCTGCTCCGAACTTGCAATTCCTTTCATTAAATAGCCAGCAGGGGCCTGACTTCCTAACCCCGGGGGCCTGATATGTGCTGGTGCTGGCTATTGGTGCTGGGGCGGAGCCCATGGGTGATCTCTGGGACAACATGATTCTTAGCCAAGAATCAGCGGCCATGATATTCCACCCCATCTCGGGCCTAACCGCCAGGCATCGCCTAAACTCCTCATCATACTGACGCCAGGCGGACCCTCCGTGTGTCTTGTATGCCCCAAAGAGCATGTCTAGGTAGACGTAGAGCTCAGAGCATTTTTGAGGGGCTTTTTGCCCTATGACCCCTGCTAGTACACAAAAGGCCTGTAGCCAATTCCCAAATGTTTTGGCCACCTTGGGTTTCTTTTCCCCTTTATCAGTTTTTGTTATTTCTTTATCTACCGTCACCCTGTCGGTAGAAAGCAAGGACCAGATATCGACGTAGTCATTCTTCCATATCTTTTCTTTCACCTCCCCCGACAGGTGAACTCCTAGTGGGCTCCCCCCACAAAAATAAGACTCCTTCTGTGCTTCCACTGATGGAACTTCAGGGGCAGGCGGGAGTGTTGTAGCTCCCCCTGGGACTGGACTCGCTGATGAGCCAGTGGACATTGTGTCCAATTTTCCCATCAATGCCGGCAACACCTGGACCAGTTCACCGCTATCCCCCCCACTAGATGTACCCCATGCCCCTGCACATGTGTACTCACCGCCCGAGGGACTTGGTACCGTGACGCCTTCTGCGGGGGCCGATGCTTCTGCTGGCGATGGCTGCGGCTGCTGACCTTCTTGGGGAGTGCTCCTCTCCCTGGTGAATTCCCTTGCCGAGGTTGCAGCCGAAGAAACCCTGCTCCTGTCTGACGTGGATGAACGGGAGTGTGAGCGTCGGCGCTCGTCGCGGCTCCTGGAGTGTGAGCGGCGCCTACCAAGTGCCTGTTGATATGATTGCCCTAAGAGAACTGTTTTCTCTGGCAATGTTTAATCAAAATGGCGCCTGAACCTCGTGGCCGCCCCCTTCTTATAGGCTCACGTGACGTCATCTGTGACGTCACGTTCCCGGACCTCGCGAGACCCGGATCGGCCAATCTGGCAGCAATGATGACGTCATCAGCGCGCGCTGCGACCGGGACCCGCGAGGAGTGGCTTGAACGCCAGCCTACAACTCCCAGCATCCTCGGCTGGAGACCCCACTCAAGGTCAGTCGCCCCGCCCCCTAACCCGGGCCGGAACTATCATATCTAACGTGTGTACGAAGCTTAAAAGACCACACAGTAGCAATTTATCAAATTCAGGTGTATTGTCTCATATAACATATCATTTAACCACTTTAATACAGCTGCTGCCCTCATAACTAACCACTGAGCCAAGGGAGGACTGGCCCAGTAGGCTGAGGGGCAAATTCCCCTGGGCTGGTCTCCAACATAGTGCCCGCCTCTAGCTCTAACATGGGGAAGATACAGGAAACTCCTCCTTTAGATGATTTCCCAGATCATTTTATGGAGATCATTAAAGGGAATCTCCACTAATACTTTCAAGGTTTGGGAATCCAGTTCTATTGAAGAACGGGAGGTAAAGGAGCTGTGCCTTACCTTCCGTTCTTCAATAGAACAAACAGGAGCCAGGAGAGAAGGGACAGAAGTGACAGCCTGAATGGGTGGGAACGAATGTTGGCCTCTGGGACAGCTAAGGGGCTGGGGAAATATTGTTACATTGTTTACAGGGTTAATAAGGCTATTGGTTGGAAACAAGGGGTTGGGTGAAGGAGGTTACATAAGTGATTGCTGGGGGGGAAAACATTCAGAAATAAATAATCTGAGCAAGTTAATTGTTCTGTATTAACATGGACAACAACTCCACTTTAGAGGCCCTAATCCTGCAAGTCAGAGGAATGGCCGAACAACGAGGAGATGCCTGGCTTCAAGCATTACTGAATACTCAGCCCCCCAATATCCCCTTACCTCCACCTCAGCCAGTATCCAGGTCATGGTATATCTGTAATATTCATTCATCCAGGTCATGGTCTATCTGTAATATTCATCCATCCAGGTCATGGTATATCTGTAATATTCATTCATCCAGGTCATGGTATATCTGTAGTATTCATTCATCCAGGTCATGGTATATCTGTAATATTCATTCATCCAGTCAGGGTATATCTAAATCATTTCATCCAGTTCATGGTATATCTGTAATATTCATTCATCCATGTAAGGTATATCTGTAATATTCATCATCCAGGTCACGATATATCTGTAATATTCATTCATCCAGGTCACGGTATATCTGTAATATTCATTATCCAGGTCACGGTATATCTGTAATATTCATTCATCCAGGTCATGGTATATCTGTAATATTCATTCATCCAGGTCACGGGATATCTGTAATATTCATCATCCAGGTCATGGTATATCTGTAATATATTCATCCAGGCCATGTCTCTGCAATATTCATCCAGGTCATGGTATATCGTAATATTTATTCATCCAAGTCACAATATCTGTAATATTCATTCATCCAGGTCATGGTATATCTGTAATATTCATTCATCCAGGTCACGGTATATCTGTAATATTCATTCATCCAGGTCATGGTATATCTGTAATATCATTCATCCAGATCATGGTTATCTGTAATATTCATCTATCCAGGTCATGGTATATCTGTAATATTCATTCATCCAGGTCACGGTATATCTGTAATATTCATCCATCCACGTCATGGTATATTGTAATATCATTCATCCAGGCCATGTCTCTGCAATATTCATCCAGGTCATGGTATATCTGTAATATTTATTCATCCAAGTCACAATATATCTGTAATATTCATTCATCCTGGTAATATTCATCCATCCAGGTCATGGTATATCTGTAATATTCATTCATCCAGGTCACGGTATATCAGTAATATTCATCCATCAGGTCATGGTATATCTGTAATATTCATTCATCCAGGTCATGGTATATCTGTAATATTCATCCATCCAGGTCATGGTATATCTTTGGTATTCAGGTAGATCAACTGGACTTGAAGTTAAGTTCTTGAAGACACTTTACCTGACTGGCTTCTATTGCCAACAGATTCTTGTACAAGTCATTCTGAATTGAGATCTAGTCGGATGTCTAGAGCAAAACTTCAAGCACTAAACTTCAAGTCCAGTTTATCTAATTGAAAACCACGGACATACTGTATATCGTTGCATATTGTCTAGAATTTGCCCTGCACTTTTGCTTGGTAAATAGTTCCTTTTACTTATTGGTTTCTCTTTTCTTGTGCTTTGTCTCAGTTTGAGAACTGGTCTTGAAATGAGGACGCTGTCCTTATCTGTGACCTCATCTCATCCTGTCCTTAGCCGATGACATTGAAGTATTTTTTGTGGGCTAATGATAATCTGGTTAGTTTATTGTTTTTGTGGTGTGTTATTGAATACCTTGTTTTCATGTCTGACTGTCTATGCATAAACAATGGAAAGTATTAATCTGAACGTGTTTATTTTGGTTTGGTTATGACCTATTACACGGTAACCATAACAGAATGGGAAGTTTATATAGTATGAGTTGCTACTTTGATAATTATATACAGATCAGAGGAAAGACCCTTATTTCACCAGCATTCTCTACTAAGGGTCATACTATAGTGGTGACCCCAAAAGGGGGCATGTCGTGGGTAAAGTTACATTGTCCTAGTAAGGGAAGAATATTACATATTTGAATCTACTCCCATTTGGATCTTTGCAGTGATTGCTGTGAAATGTACTACCGAGGATAAACAAGTGTTTTACTTTTATATTCATTATACTGGTTCTGCAATTTTAGAGCAGTATTTGATAGAAAGACACAAATCCACTTTATTTTATACCCAACGTCCCCAAATGTATATTGTTTAATATTTTCATTAGTGTTCTCTAATAGCTGCTGTAGGATCCAGAAATCGACCTTTACAGTTGTAAATAAACTTTAGACATTACATTGTTTTTTTTAACTTTAAAGAGCATCTATAGTGGGGAAATGTATTTTTTTATGTGTTCTATAATTTACCCCAACCCCCAGAGCACCTTTATTTTCTTCAGTTTCCTCCTCTGTCCCAAGATATACAAGTTAAAAGAAGTCAAGATTTCAATACACCACTCCTGCTTGAGCTGTCAATCAAATCCCCTAATAGCATGCCGGTGTAGTATGTAGGCTTACACAAGTTTTACTGCAAGTCCTTCCTGTTCACTAAAATGCTTGGCAAATACTGGGTTAAAAACAGAAGTAAAGGGAAGGAGACACCAATGTGTTGTCTGTCAAAGGAAGATCAGGCTGCAGTGATAATGCAGGACTCGGGTCTCTCCTAACCCCCCCCCCCCCCACTCCTTATGTTGCAAGTATGTCCAGAACACCAGAGACACTTCCTCTCTACAAGCTTACATATGGAGTTTTTTTTCAAAGGTGGACATAAAACTCTGTTTACAAAGAGTAACGTGTAGGAGGTTTAAAGGGACTGTCTACCCCTCTTTCCAAAAACTGATATAATGTAGATAACCCCCCAAAACCTTAACTTCGTTTTAGTAAAAATGTACAAATCAGCTCCCACACAGAGATATTATACTTACATGCTCCTCCTCGCTCCACCACCACGGCTCTGCACTTCCGGGTAAGGCAGTCAGTGTCGGCCGTGACTGTGACATCACGGCCAATCACTGACTGCCATTCCCGGGGCAGTCTCCACTGTGGCTGCTCAAGAACACTAAAAGAACAGAGCAGCCACAGTGGAGACTGGGAGAAGAACCCGGAAGCGGCGGTGGAGCGAGGAGGAGCTTGTGAGTATAATATCTCTGTGTGGGAGCTGATTTGTAAATTGTGACTAAAACGAAGTTAAGCTTTTGGGGGGTTATCTACATTATATTAGTTTTTGGAAAGAGGGATGGACAGTCCCTTTAATGCGCATGGCCGGCTTTTTTTACAGGCTTGGTTCACAGCCGAATTATATGAACGGGGGAATGACCAGAGAGGGGAGGGCGAGTGGGGAAATCTGCAGTAAATCTGAATGTTCATACAGGGAGCCACAGAGGAAGGTGAGAATCAGGCACGCTACACTTTTTTTTATGTCTGGATTGGAGCAATGTGTACACTTTATAATAGATGCCCTTTAACTGCATAATGTAATGCATAATAACTGTATAATTTACTGCTAAAAAAGCCTTTAAGTTGAGGAAGCTGATACAATCGTACTGTGTATTGGTGTACGGCCACTGAGTTGGGACGGTGAATGCATTTACCACTGCATATTGCCTAATGATTCTATATATGCCATGGTAATCATTTAGAGATCTTAAAGGAACACGGAATTTTTCCATTACCTTTAGAAAGGGCGAAGAAAGGGGTGTTGGAGTCCACCTCTCATTAAAGGGCAAGTCCAGATGTTAAGCAGCCACTCAAACCCTGTTCTCATTATGCTTACTTATTCCAAAGACACCGCTCAAAGGACTTACAGACCTGTATCCCTTACTGGCACTTCAGTCCAGCCACTTCCGTGTATTGGCTGCCATTAACGGAGCAGCCTCTTCTGGCTGGGGCTGCTTAACATATAACTAAAATATCGATTAGAGGTTGAACATTGTTTAACATGAATAGAAGAGGTCTTCTAAAAACTTGGAGTTTGCCCCTCAACAAGACTTACAGCACTTTCCTTACAAAAATGTTACAGAAAGTAGGACACTCAAAATTGCTGAAAAAACTTGTCATTAGTGGAGAATAGTCATTGATCTGTCATCACGTACACATTATTAGACTGCCCAGTAATCCTGAGGGCCTTGTGTTGTTTGTGATTCCAGAAAACCCTAAGAGTTCTTCGAGATCTTGCTAGGGATTTTGCAATATTCACGTCAGGAGCTGTATGGATCTACTTTGGTGATCAATTTGGGCAGATTTGTATACATACATGTATTGAACTAATAATTGTATTTGGATGGATGAATGAATGAATGAAAATAAAATAAAGTATAATGTTGAGATTTCTTGCACTATTAAATCAAGCATTCAGCCAGTAAAGAAAGTTAAGCAACCCTGCACTACAAAAAGAAAATATCAATTCTGTTCCAGGTCGAATCTCTCTCATTCCAACCACCTGGAGAGGCGAGATTAATTACCGTGAGAATAAAAACTATTGCTGAACTATTTCAAAGTTTTTCGATTTTCCTTTATCACGTTAAAAGCTCAAGCAGGCAACACCTTTAACAGAGGAGTGGTGCTCAGAGGGGGACTTGGTTGTACTGGCGATCTGTTCAACACCAGCCTCAGATAGGTAAACACAAATGAAAGGGCTTATCTAAAGTATGAGTAAGCAAAGGGATAAGCTCTTATGAAATATCTCCAGTCTAGTCTAGCTGAATAGCTTTACAAAAAAACTTTCTGGATAGCAGTCATAAAATCCACTGACCGAGAGCCGTGTTATTAAAACCCAACGTACGTGCCAACATTTGTGTCTGTAACTTATCAGCCTTTGCTTGTTCCTGTTTGAGTCACTTTGATTTCATCTTTAATCAATTCATCTGCAAGTCTTGTTTTTTTTTTTTTTTTTTAATTGGTTCTTTTCAACCCTGTTTTGGGTTAATCGTTTAACACCATCTGGTGTTTTGCTAAGCTTGTGATTGTGTTGATTGACACGCACGTATCGATGACATGGAAAGGTTTTATATCTTCTTTATCTTTGTGACTTAGAGGTTTTTTTTTTTTAAAAAGAAATTACCCTTCTTCGTGTCTTTCTTTGTGACCATGTAGGTTTATAGGTTGCGGTCGCCCTTGCTTGCATAAGTTGGAATGAAATCCAGATTCATTTTCAGTTTAGTCGTTGCAAATAGAAACTACGCAGAGCTGGGTTTTCTGTATTTCAGGATCCAGCTGAATGTATGTAGGCCCCAACCACCCCATAACACTCTGTGCATGCTTGGCTGATATTGTATTTGAGCATGGTGCACCCATGCTTGTAAAGTGTGGGGCAGTAGGGCACTGGAGAGTCATGACTTTGCTACTGTGGTGCAGGCTGCATGAAACATTTTGTAATATAACAGGGAAGTGACTGGGAATTACCCTAAATTGAGAAGATTTGTGTTTTGGGTTTGGATATTCCCATAAAACCAGTGGTCTTATTTAATGCAGCTACAGTAAAGGTCCAATAGGACGTCCGAGCCCCCAACGGGTGTTTCGGCCAATTGTCTTGTGTGTGTTTGCGTTCCTTCGGGTGTTGACTGTTGATCCGCCATGGCGGATTGGCGAACGATTCCCGAGCGAACACATACATCCGAGACGATTGGCACGTACTCAGCCGTCATTCCTCATGCATCGGACGTGTGTACGAGGCTTAAGATTAAGATTCATTTCGCAGCATAAATTGTTTTAAGGAAACCTTTTAACCGTGCCAATTTCCCGTCCTTGTTGTCCTAGCAGTAGATTTGGTGTGTGCTGGGTTAAACCACAGGGAGAAGAATGGTGCAGATGTTGTTGGTGACATCACTCAAGCCACTGGAAGCAGGAAAAGTTAACATTTTCATTGCCATAGCTTCCGATAGGCTGAACTTACAGTTGTGATCTAGAAGTCTTGAAAACATGTTTTAAACCCACAGTTTCCCTATAAATTGATAGGCAATACATCTTTCAGAGTTGCTGACAGATTGTGGCACATTGATCACCAGTGTGAAGGGTCACAAGCACTTTCTATTCTGGTGAATATCAAGATTGGGTGAGCAATATTGTTAGTAAGTAGTGAATTCCCTATTTAGGTTTCATATAGGGCACTACTGTGCACATTGGTGCCACATTATTATCAATGTGGCATGCTCGGTTATTTACCCGTTCATCAATATCCAAAAGGAAAATCAGGTCAATTAAAGGGATTTTTATGTAGAAAGGAAAATGGTAAAATAATTACTGATCATTTCTCTTGTTTAAATAACTTTAACCAGCAGAGTGTGTATTTAGCAGAAGTGTGAACATCGGGATGTATGTTATGTGAACATCGGGACCCTATGTGTATCTAGTGGCTGTTGTTGATAATATCTTTGTCTCACTTTATATTGCAGGATGACGGGACGTGAATTTTTCTCTCGGTTTCCATCCCTCTACCCATTTCTTCTGAAACATCTGGAACTTGTTGCCGACACTGCTGACAGGTGCGAGTGACTTTATGGTGCAGCGTGGAATGTAGGGGGAGGAAGGCATTGTGGGTTGTTTTAATGTTCTTACCATCACGGATAACAAAAACAACAACAAAAACCCCTAAACTTTTATTTGGTGATGACCTGATATTTATATTTACTGGGTATCAAAGGACCAGGTTACACTAATCCACATTGGTATTTGGAAACTATATCAAGTTAGTAATGTTTTTGGTGAGTGGTTTAAGGTGTCCAGGCACGGCCTAGGTTGGTCACGACAGAACTAGTAGGAGTATTTTCTCATTCAACAAACGTTTATCCGAAAAACAAAACGTTTTATTTAAGTGCTGACCCTGTATCTGTTATGTAGAGATCTGAGCATGTGTGACCCATTCAACAGCCATTCAGTAGAAAGGACTGTTAGGAACATTCCAAGGAAGTGATGCATCCTGGGATGCAGAAACCAAAATGGCAGCTCAATACTGACCACAGCAAAGCATAGCAAAGTGTAAGAAATCAATACATTTTTCAAAAATGAAGGCAATATGTAGAAAACCAAGGTAAGGGAAATATAGATAAATAATAAACTTCCCTTTAACCCTGGAACTTTAGAGGGTGCCGAACTTCAACTGCCAGCATGCATTGGCACTTATAATGTGGCTGTAACTGCCTGGGAATGGTTATTCTGCTAACTTGTTTCCTAATTATTCAGAAACACTGAATTGGTTAATGTATTTTGTAGTTCAGGTCAGCGCTGTCTAATTTAGAGTTAACAGAGTCCAGTATGTTTGTTTGTTGTGCATTCAGGGTGGAATAGTTAAAACTGACCTTACTGCTTTGCATTGCAGTTATTGTGTTCTTGAAAGGCTGCAATTGGTGTACTATTAAAAGACATAGATTACACATTGTGGGCTATTTGGTTTTCCAGTTTATGTTCAGACATTGCTGACCATTTGCCCTGTCTAATTGCATTTCCTATAGAATGAGTAACCAAATGGAACTGTATACCTGTATCACCGCACGTAGCAATAATCTTTCCGGACACACAGGGCCAAAATTAAGGAACTACAACTCCCAGCAGCCTTTGATGTATAGAATTGACCTGACTTTGATGAACAAAAAACTGGTGACTTGTCAGTTATATGCCTGTGTCCCCAACGGCTATTTTTACCAGTTTATTGCATGGATTTCTAACAAGATATTTAATCAGAAGTTATTTTCAATTCTGATATCTGCCTCTTCCCTCTGCTCAGTGAGTTTTTGTTTTATAAGTTTAAGCATGTGCAGAGGAGGCAGCAGGGGAATCAGCAGTCAATCATTGATTGTGATGTCACCAGTCACCGCCTTGATTGGAGGGAGGAGCCAATAACTACTAAATATCTGGTTAAAAATCCACCTAATAATGTGCTGGGATTGTTCCACGTATGGGCCCCTTTAACTAAGAATGTCTATTACCTATGAGTTACTGGAAAGTGGATGTCTCAGAAGAGAAAGTAAAGAATGTCTTGAAGTTATTCCACACTGAAAGAACAGAAGTTTAATAACAGCTTAAAGGAGAACTAAATGTAAATGAGACTGAATGGATTCTATAATTCCTAACTAGCAGAGAGCTGTATGCTCAGTTTTGTTTACAAAGGTCATGGGCAAAGGTCATGGGCTGGTCAACCAGTAGTTGCAAGAGATAGAAAAATTTAGAAATAAAGATGTGAGTTTCTCCAAAATTCTTCCAGAAATAAAGCAATCTGTTAATGATAGAATTCTACAGGGTCATTTATATTTTCTCTAGCGCTTTCTCTTGAAAAAAATGTAGCAGGTAACATCCCCATTACATTAAACTTTGCAGGTGCCACTTTTTGTCCCAGTGGGTTATAGGATCCCTGGGGCGAGAAGTGAAGTTGACATCCCCTAACCCATTAAAATCGTATCTCTGTAGCATTGCTACAGAGATGCGAGGTGCCTGCAAGAAGTAAATAAACAGCCAATCAAATTGATGGATTGTACGTTCATCCCTAATGTATGGTGATGAAAGGCTAGGCATACCCAAGGCCCATGTGTTCATTTCCTACCTCCCATCTGTAACGTTCACACCTGTAGCCCTGATGTTTTATGGTTTGTTATGACACTTCTGTTTTCACACATTGCTTCTCTTTCGGTTTATTGGAATTCCGTTGACACAGAAAGAAGGATTTTTTTCTTTGCAGACCCTGTTCTCTGATGACAGAAGATGTTTACAGTTTTCAGATCTTATCTTGCAACCAAACTGACCTACCAGGTTGATTACAGTTTATATAATGTTGCGGGACTCTTTACTATAGTGGGATGTGCCTGAAGTACCCAGAGAAGATCAATTTAGAATGTTAATGAGTCCACTAGTAGGCTGTTGCGCTCCACAGGGTTATGTTAGCCACACATTTATTAGGTTGATTCACCCTTTCATCTTTGAAGGGATCTGACACCTAATACTGCACTTTACCTTTATACCTTTCCGCAACGTTGTCCACTCTGGGACAATTATTTTGTAATTGAGAGATTAATCGTCCCAGGCAATTGTCTGAAGGTTACGGTAATGCCAGGAGGTATGCCGAACTGTTAATGGCCAGCATTATTCTTTAACTGCCCATTTACTAACAAACTTACCTCTCGATGGTCCAGGGATGTTCAGACAATCGCACTGCCCATTTTGCAGGCTTTTTAGATGTTGGATGATGAAAGGTTAAATCTAGCTAAAGTATTATAAGTGCATTATAAGTAGGCTTAGAAAAGTATTGTAGTGCCATACATATTAGTCCAATATATAGTTGTTAAAAAATAAGAGTACTGTGAACTAAATAAACTGTGAGTCCTTAGAAAAAGTATCACAGTACTCTTATTTTTTAATATCTATATATTGGACTAATATGGCACAACAATACTTTTCTATACTATGATGGAGGATACTGCATATTGCTGCATAAAGAAGCAGTTCACCAACCTCATCACAAAGGAAACCCAAACCAACAGCGACATCTTTTTATCTTTTGGAACTGGCTTTTTACTTGTCTGTTAAACCTTTGTTATAATCCGTACTGCCCTGACCTGATGAAGAGGGTTTAGCCCACGAAAGCTTGTCAACTAAATAAACTGTTAGTCCTTAGAAAAAGTATCTTATAAGTAGGCTTGGCATACACGGGCTGATGTTTTGGCCCTGATTCATCCAGTTTAATTTTTTGGATGGATTGTCCAAGGATCCATTGTGACACCAGCTGCAGAACCATTGTTCAGTCATGTTAATCAACCATATTGGTCTTTTTATTGGCCTCCTCCTCCTTATTCTTTCACTAAGTTGTGTGGCTGTTGTGAAGATTGTGTGTTATTTTCTTTAGTTACCTGAACTTGTATTTTTTTTATCAGCCCAACAGGCGAATCGAAACTTCACCCTAGTTTGTTCCTCCTCCTTCTGATCCTGAGCAAGCTCTATCCATCCCCAATGGACGGCACCTATTCTGCACTCAGCATGGCACCTTTCATCCCTTTCATCCTGAGGTCAGTACAGTGTATGATTAGTTTGTCTAAGTTTATTATGCAGCAACCAATCACACTTTATCGGTCTACAGCAAAAACTAGCATCTGATTGGTTGCTGGAGATCATGGATGGTTCATGGTTTCCATTTTGTGCTTGGGCTATTGAGACAATGCTGACCTCGTGCTTAGGTCATTATTAACCATGTAGTCAGACAGTGAACTTTGTGAGATCCAATATAACAGATCCTGACAAAAAATAATTACAGACTCTCTGGCTAGTTGATCTGGTAAAACTTTATGGCCAGCCAATGGGTGTCTGCTAATATTACTGGATTTAGACCAGCAAATGAGGGGCAAATGGAAGCAGAAGAAAACGAGGGAGCAGAATGAAAGTGAAAGAAAACAAAAGGAGAATTACAGCAGAAAATAAAGTGGAAATGGGTGACATGAAAATAAAGAGGACAAGAAAACAGAATGTAGGGATCAGAAAGGGGGAATGAAATAAGTGATATAGTAGCCATGTCGATTATAGGGCATCTGTGGTCTCTAAACAAATGAGTGTAATTTAAAAGCCCTTATAGCTTTAAAATGAACCCTGGCTCACATCTCTAAGTAAAACTTGTGAGAAATTATATTGTTGGAAAGGTTTAGCAATATAGCTTTCTGAACACTTCCTTGTTTCAGAAGCTTGTAGCCTTGTGACCAGTCTCTGTATGCATTAATAACCCCCCCAACTGTCAATTTTTTTCAGTCTGTGTTTTACTTTGTCTGTATTGTGTAATTGTATTTATAAAGCGCCACTTGGGTACATGATAAAGTACAGAGTGTACAAACAAGAAGATAAGTGCAAGCAATTATAAAGATAAATAAAAATTAAATAAAGGTTCATACATTAAGAATACATATATATCAATTATGGATAAATTGTTCTAAGTGTAACATGCCTTTACACATTCGGAATGAGATCCCTTCCCGGAAGAGCTTACAATCTGAGTGTGGGGGGGCAACACATACAGATACAAGTGGGAGGACAAAGTGCATTATTTGTATGTATGAATGTATGTATTTTATTTCATAAATATATTCTGCAGCGCTTTACAATTATTAACTCAATTCACATCAGGCCCTGCCCCGAAGAGCTTACAATCTAATCACTTTATGTACACATACAACCTATCAGTATGTCTTTATGATTGTGGGGGAAACCGGAGTGCCCGGAGGAAACCCACGCAAGCACAGGGAGAACATACAAACTCCTTGCAGATGTGTACAAGGGTGGAATCGAACTCATGACCTCAGCGCTGCAAGACATCAGTGCTAACCACTGATGGTGGTACATTCTGAGCAACACCGTAGTGCTCAGATGGAAGGATAAAATTCAGATTTGAAAGTATTCATGGATGTCACCTGGAAAAGCGAGAGCAGGAGAGAGTTCCAAAGATAGGGATTAGCAAAGAGAGAATGGTTTAAGGCAGGAAGAGGCAGTATTCGTTAGGGGCTTGTGAAGATTTCCTTGTGAGGAACAGCCAGGAACATAAAGGACCAGGCTTGAAGATAGGAGGGGGAGTAGTATCTGTCCCAGTATTAAGTCTTAAGTGAGCATTACCACACTCTGGGGGAGCTTTAAACAGTTACATTATCTGCAATCTAAAAACTTATAGAGATTTTAAAGCAAAGACTGCAGACTTTTATTTAACACTAACTTGTTTGGAGACCACATTTCCCCTTTAAAGACAACTTCAGAGAGACAGGGGACTATTACACAGCAGTCTCTAAGGCTGGGGTTTAATTATCAAACAAAATACACTGAACATTCTATTATGTTCCAGGCAGATCTATGGAACCGTTTCATTGCCAAACTATCAAACTGCTGTACTTTCACACACCGAGGAAGCTCGTTATTGACGGATTATGTAACCGTTTCATTGCCAAACTATCAAACACACCGAGGAAGTTCGTTATTGACGGATATTCCTTTGTGAGAGGTTTAAATAATTACCAGGCACAGGTTGTGTGGACTCTAATCATAAGTAATTATATTGTTTTTTTTCCCCTAGCAGGTGAAAACCTTAAAATGACACCTGCAGAACATCTGTGGGTGATGTTGATAGATAATTAACTAATTCGCTCAGGCATTATCTCTACGTGTGGTTGACTCAGCCAACTGCGGTTTAACTATCTAGTTCAATGTCATCCAGTAAACCTTGTGACTCCCGCCTAATTTATTATCTTGGTATCCTTACCGCAGTTAGTAAACTGATGTGAGGTCACCACTCAACAGCAATCCTGCTGTAATATACATAATGGTAATAAAAGGGCTGTAAAACCATTTATTGCTTTAAAAAAAAAGACAAAAAAACAGTATATGGTTAGTATTATTTAAGTGTTTATAAGTCTTTAAAGGGCATGTCAAACTGTAGACAAAAAAATGCCAATTGTCAGATATTTAGGGATAATTATTGTCCGTATTCTGGCAAGTAAGTTGGCCCCACCCTCCATGCAGTCAATCAAGTGATAACTGACATCACAGCCAATGATTGATGTTTTACCAGCTGCCTCCTCTGCACATGCTCAAGCGTATAAAAAGCTCATTGAGCAGAGGGAGGAGGCAGATACTTGCCAGAAAGGAATAGAACTTAGCAGCAAGGGCTAGGTCCCACTATCACGCACAGCAGGGCATGCAGAATTTAGCAATGGGCTGCTGTGCTTGATATTGCCATATGAATGTTATTGGCATGCATGCAATCCCCACGAAAAGTCATGTACGTACGTGAAACCAATAACGTACCGGACCACATTGCACATTGTGTTATGCGAACCGGAAAGCGTGAACGGAGCGTATATCACACTCCGACATGCAGACGTGTGACTTAGCCCTTAAAGGGCATGTCCACCCTTATGATAAACTTTTAGCATATAATAGAATAACTTCCCCCAGCCCCAACCGCTATAAAATAAATTTAAGAAAGTGCCCCGATGTTTACTTACCTTCCCTCTCTCCTCCGACGCCCAGCCCAGCCTTCTGCTTGCAAGAAACTGCAAGCAGGGGGTGGGACCGGCAGCCGCATCCGTGATCGGCTGAGAGGCAGCCAATCACGGACGCGGTTGCCGGCTTCTCAGAATGCCCGGGAGAGAAAGGGAAGGTAAGTAGAGTTCGGGGGTCTTTCTTAAAACTATTTTTTAGTGGTTGGGGCTGGGGGAAGATATACTATGATATGGGCAAGGGGTTTTATGGTAGGGGGAGGGATCGCAAAACGGGAGGGTGAGGGAGGGGGATAAGGGCTGCAGTACGCATGCCAAACTTCTCCCGGAGGCGAGACAGGAGGCAGAGTCCCATATGGACTCTGCTGTCCTCCTGGTGGGCAGTTTTTGGGACTTTGGGAGGGGACTACAGGAGAACCTTATGGAGCTGGGATGTGAGGTAAGGATTTTATTACACTACATGTTGGGGCCAGTATAGGGGGGGTTATAGTTTTGGGGGTGGACATGCCCTTTAAGGTTGCGGGCACATAACTGACAAGTCACCAGTTTTAAGAGTGGACATGCCATTCAAGGCTCTTTTTGACTTGTTAAGGAGGGATTGTTTTGTTATTGGTACCAAAGACATTTGTACACAGGTTTCCTTATGAAGCACGCAAATAAAAGGGGGTGATCCATTTCATCTGTAAATCACACCCCATCATTCTTGGCAACTTTCACAGCCAACCAGTCGATAGCAGGGAATGCTTGGCTGTGTCAAAAAAATCGTGCCATGGGTACCTAGCCTAAATGCACAGGTCCAGACAGGTTATCATGGAATTTTCCTCTTGCAAATGAATTTTTTTTTAATAAAAGTTCTTATCGTTTAAAATGGTGCTAATTTTTCCCCAACCAATCAGATGTTAGCTTTCAAATATTAAATAAGATCTGATTGGTTGGGGCTAAATTAGCACCATATTAAACTTTAAGAACTTTTATTGAATCTCCCTGATTATGCTTTTACCTTCCTGAAAATCCTAAAGTCTGGACACCAGTTTAGTTGGATTATATGGTTCCTGAATGATGACAAAATGACTAGACAAAATCCTTGTTAGCATTTTTTTTTACCTTGTCTATATACCATATACAAATGTGTAGTACAGGAGAGGGCTGACTAATGCTGTCAGGGAGAAAGATGTGCAAGGTGACTACTGCCTAATATTTTCAGGTAGCAAAGTCAATGCAGCGCTCTCGTTATGAGCTTGTTGCGAGCTTGCACATGCACAGTGCTCAATCTCAGATACGCACATGATCTCTGGCATGGGAGAGCCCCAGTCCAACATTGGCTGTGAAATTTGTGTCTCAGCCTTGAATGATGTTGGGGAGGCTGCTGCAAAAGGGGAGCAGTCTATCTTTATTATTTGAGGGGGGGGCATTTTAAAGGCTCAAATATTTTTAAAGTTGTTTAATTAAAAAGTTTATTTCTTGAAGGCAGGAAAACTGCTCCTACCTCCCATGGTTATCTTTAAACGTGAAAAGCAGTGAAAGCGCTCATACAGCACCTGCCTACTTCTCCTGCTGACACAAACCCTCTTTGGTGATATTCTGTCCATCAGTAACATAGGTTATAGGCCTTCTTTAAAGGGATGGGTTTCCGCTTTAAGGTAAGAACAGGAAGTAAGAAAGTGGAGGTTGATGCATCTCCTACCTCCCTAAAAGTTATTCATTGTTCATTCATTTTTAGTGGCAGCTAAGATCACGTCGCCCTGACTGTCTTTTGTACCATGCTTTCCGCCTTGGCATTGCTTTCCCTTTAAGCCTTGCTCATCCTATGGTAGTTCGTGCAAAAGAGGAATAAAGAGGCATTAGGAACAGTTGTGTAATCTTTGCAGTGCTTCAGTTTGTCTTGTTAAAACAAAGCACTTATTAAAAATAACATTCTTTAAATAACATTTTTCTTAAGTCCCTTTTTTTAAATTTCTTTTTTTAAACCAGCAGCCTTTGCAGGAGAGAATGCCTGTTTATGTGAACCATTAACCTCCTGCATTTTGCTGCTTTAATAGGAGCAACAGATCACTGGCTTTGTTTGGAATAGAAATGGAAGTATTTTTCTTTTCACTTCCCCTTAATGCTCTATGTCTTGAAGGTTTACCGTGCCCACCACCCCCGCCTTCTCTGGAGTGGAATTTTCCATAGAGCTTTGGCAATGTTAAGGTTGCACTGACCATGATGCAATCAAGTTGAATCTGATCTCTCTGCAAGGACACGTGCGTTGGTTACACCTTCCCGAATGCAGCTACTCGAGTCTCTCTCTGTTGTTGGTTAATTTCCCGAAGTGATGGATATTTAAAAAGTCAATTAACACCGGGGAAAGGGATTTGCCCTTGAGTGGAAATCTAATCAGCAGGTGGTTAAAATCGGGCATTTCGTGGTAGATTTCTAGATATTATTATAACTTTGGAAAACAATTCCGAGACATTTGAATTTTTAGGGATGTGGTAAAACAGCTTCTCGCCCAATCACTACATTGGGGCCCTCTGGTAGTTACACACTTGTCTAAAGCTGGACATACACGTGAACTGATAGGAGGGTGTATGCATGTATATGTTTATTTATATAGCGCCACTTGGGTACGCAGCGCTGTACATTATAACAATACAGATTATACAGTATGCATGTATATGTTTATTTATATAGCGCCACTTGGGTACACAGCGCTGTACATTATAACAATACAGATTATACAGTATGCATGTATATGTTTATTTATATAGCGCCACTTGGGTACACAGCGCTGTACATTATAACAATACAGATTATACAGTATGCATGTATATGTTTATTTATATAGCGCCACTTGGGTACACAGCGCTGTACATTATAACAATACAGATTTCAGTCTGTATGTATATTGGTATAATTATACGCTCCACTTGGGACCAGCGCTGTACATTATAACAATACAGATTATACAGTATGTATGTATATGTTTATTTATATAGCGCCACTTGGGTACCCAGCGCTGTACATTATAACAATACAGATTATACAGTATGCATGTATATGTTTATTTATATAGCGCCACTTGGGTACACAGCGCTGTACATTATAACAATACAGATTATACAGTATGTATGTATATTTTTATTTATAATAGCTCCCACTTGGGGTACACAGCGCTGTACATTATAACAATACAGATTATACAGTATGTATGTATATGTTTATTTATATAGCGCCACTTGGGGACGCAGCCTGTACATTATAACAATACAGATTATACACTATGTATGTATATGTTTATTTATATAGCGCCACTTGGGGACACAGCGCTGTACATTATAACAATACACATTATACATGTATGTATGTATAGTTTATTTATATGGCGCCACTTGGGTACACAGCGCTGTACATTATAAAAATACAGATTATACAGTATGTATGTATATGTTTATTTATATGGCGCCACCTGGGGACCCAGCGCTGTACATTATAACAATACAGATTATACAGTATGTATGTATATGTTTATTTATATAGCGCCACTTGGGACGCAGCGCTGTACATATAACAATACAGATTATACAGTATGTATGTATATGTTTATTTATATAGCGCCACTTGGGGACACAGCGCTGTACATTATAACAATACAGATTATACAGTATGTATGTATATGTTTATTTATATAGCGCCACTTGGGTACACAGCGCTGTACATTATAACAATACAGATTATACAGTATGTATGTATATGTTTATTATATAGCGCCACTTGGGTACACAGCGCTGTACATTATAACAATACGATTATACAGTATGTATGTATATGTTTATTTATATAGCGCCTTGGGGACACAGCGCTGTCATTATAACATACAGATTATACAGTATGTATGTATATTTTATTTATATAGGCCAGGGTACACAGCGCTGTACATTATAACAATACAGATTATACAGTAATGTATGTTATGTTTATTTATAGGCGCCACTTGGGCACAGCGCTGTACATTATAACAATACAGATTATACAGTATGTATGTATATGTTTATTTATATAGCGCCACTTGGGTACACAGCGCTGTACATTTTAACAATACAGATTATACAGTATGTATGTATATGTTTATTTATATAGCGCCACTTGGGTACACAGCGCTGTACATTATAACATACAGATTATACAGTATGTATGTATATGTATTAATATAGCGCCACTTGGGTACACAGCGCTGTACATTATAACAATACAGATTATACAGTATGTATGTATATGTTTTTATATAGGCCACTGGGTACACAGCGCTGTACATTTAACAATACAGATTATACAGTATGTATGTATATGTTTATTTTATAGCGCCACTTGGGTACACAGCGCTGTACATTATAACAATACAGATTATACAGTATGTATGTATATGTTTATTTATATCGCGCCACTTGGGTACACAGCGCTGTACATTATAACAATACAGATTATACAGTATGTATGTATATGTTTATTTATTAGCGACACTGGGTACGCGCTGTACATTATAACAATACAGATTATACAGTATGTATGTATATGTTTATTTATATAGCGCACTTGGGAATAGCGCTGTACATTATAACAATACAGATTATACAGTATGTAGTATATGTTTATTTTATAGCGCCACTTGGTACGCAAGCGCTGTACATTATAACAATACAGATTATACAGTATGTATGTATATGTTTATTTATATAGCGCCACTTGGGGACACAGTGCTGTACATTATAACAATACAGATTATACAGTATGTATGTATATGTTTATTTATATAGCACCACTTGGTTACGCAGCGCTGTACATTATAACAATACAGATTATACAGTATGTATGTTATATGTTTATTTATATAGCGCCACTTGGGGACGCAGCGCTGTACATTATAACAATACAGATTATACAGTATGTATGTATATGTTTATTTATATAGCGACACTTAGGAAGTAGCGCTGTACATTATAACAATACAGATTATACAGTATGTATGTATATGTTTATTTATATAGCGCCACTTGGGGACGCAGCGTGTACATTATAACAATACAGATTATACAGTATGTATGTATATGTTTATTATATAGCGCCACTTGGGTACACAGCGCTGTACATTATAACAATACAGATTATACAGTATGTATGTATATGTTTATTTATATAGCGCCACTTGGGGACGCAGCGCTGTACATTATAACAATACAGATATACAGTATGTATGTATATGTTTTTTATTATATAGCGCCCCTTGGGACGCAGCGCTGTACATTATAATACAGATTATACAGTATGTATGTATATGTTTATTTATATAGCGCCACTTGGGGCACAGCGCTGTATTAAACAAATACAGATTATACAGTATGTATGTATATGTTTATTTATATAGCGCCACTTGGGGACCAGCGCTGTACATTATAACAATACAGATTATACAGTATGTATGTATATTTTTATTTATATAGCGCCACTTGGTACGCAGCGCTGTACATTATAACAATACAGATTATACAGTATTTGTATATGTTTATTTATATAGCGCCACTTGGGGACCAGCGCTGTCATTATAACATACAGATTATACAGTATGTATGTTAATGTTTATTAGCGCCACTTGGGTACACAGCGCTGTACTATAACAATACAGATTATACAGTATGTATGTATATGTTATTTTTATATAGCGCCACTTGGGGACGCAGCGCTGTACATTAAACTACAGATTATACAGTATGTATGTATGTGTTTATTTATATAGCGCCACTTGGGTACGCAGCGCTGTACATTATAACAATACAGATTATACAGTATGTATGTATATGTTATTTATTTGCGCCACTTGGGTACACAGCGCTGTACATTATAACATACAGATTATACAGTTGTATGTATATGTTTATTTATATAGCGCCACTTGGGTACACAGCGCTGTACATTATAACAATACAGATTATACAGTATGTATGTTATGTTTTTATATAGCGCCACTTGGAGACACAGCGCTGTACATTATAACATACAGATTATACAGTATGTTGTATATGTTTATTTATATGGCGCACTTAGGGAAAGCGCTGTCCTTATAACAATACAGATTATACATGTTGTGTATGTTTATTTATATAGCGCCACTTGGTGTACACAGCGCTGTACATTATAACAATACAGATTATACAGTATGTATGTATATGTTTATTTATATAGCGCCACTTGGGTACCAGCGCTGTACATTATAACAATACAGATTATACAGTTATGTATATGTTTATTTATATAGCGACACTTGGGTACACAGCGCTGTACATTATAACAATACAGATTATACAGTATGTATGTATATGTTTATTTATATAGCGCCACTTGGGTACACAGCGCTGTACATTATAACAATACAGATTATACAGTATGTATGTATATGTTTATTTATATAGCGCCACTTGGTACACAGGCTGTACTATAACAATACAGATTATACAGATTATGTATATGTTTATTTATTTAGCGCCACTTGGGGACGCAGCGCTGTACATTATAACAATACAGATTATACAGTGTGTATGTATATGTTTATTTATATAGCGCCACTTGGGGACGCTGCGCTGTACATTATAACAATACAGATTATACAGTGTGTATGTATATGTTTATTTCTATTGCGACACTTAGGAAGTAGCGCTGTACATTATAACAATACAGATTATACAGTGTGTATGTTAATTGTTTATTTATATAGCGCCACTTGGGTAACAGCGCTGTACATTATAACAATACAGATTATACATATGTATGTATATGTTTATTTATATAGTGACACTTGGAAGTAGCGCTGTACATTATAACAATACAGATTATACAGTGTGTATGTATATGTTTATTTATATTGCGCCACTTGGGTACACAGCGCTGTACATTTAACCAATACAGATTATACAGTATGTATGTATGTTTTATTTATATAGCGCCACTTGGGGACGCAGCGCTGTATATTATAACAATACAGATTATACGTATGTATGCATATGTTTATTTATATAGCGACACTTAGGGAAGTAGCGCTTGTACATTATAACAATACAGATTAAACAGTGTGTATGTATATGTTTATTATATAGCGCCACTTGGTACACAGCGCTGTACATTTTAACAATACAGATTATACAGTATGTATGTATATGTTTATTTATATCGCACACTTAGGGAAGTAGCGCTGTACATTATAACAATACAGATTATACAGGTGTAGTTAGTTTATTTATATAGCGACACTAGGGAAGTAGCGCTTGTACAATAACAATACGATATACAGTGTGTATGTATATGTTTATTTATATAGCGCCACTTGGGTCCAGAGCTGTACATTATAACAATACAGATTATACAGTGTGTATGTATATGTTTATTTATATAGCGCCACTTGGGGACACAGCGCTGTACATTATAACAATACAGATTATACAGTATGTATGTATATGTTATTTATATAGCGACACTTAGGGAAGTAGCGCTGTACATTATAACAATACAGATTATACAGTGTGTATGTATGTTATTTATAATTCGCCACTTGGGTACACAGCGCTGTACATTATAACAATACGATTATACAGTATGTATTATATGTTTATTTATATAGCGCCACTTGGGACGCAGCGCTGTACATTATAACAATACAGATTATACAGTGTGTATGTATATGTTTATTTATATACGCCACTTGGGACACGAGCTGTACATTATAACATACAGATTATACAGTGTGTATGTATATGTTTATTTATATAGCGCCACTTGGGTACACAGCGCTGTACATTAAACAATACAGATTATACAGTATGTATGTATATGTTTATTTTAAAGCGCCACTTGGGTACGCATCGTGTACATTAAACAATACAGATTATACGTGTGTATGTAATGTTTATTATATAGCGCCACTTGGGTACGCAGCGCTGTACATTATAACAATACAGATATACAGTATGTATGTTTATGTTTATTTATATAGCGCCACTTGGGACACAGCACTGTACATTATAACATTAGATAATACAGTATGTATGTATATGTTTATTTATATAGCGCCACTTGGGTACACAGCGCTGTACATTATAACAATACAGATTATACAGTATGTATGTTTATGTTTATTTATATAGCGCCACTTGGATCAAGCACTGTACATTATAACAATACAGATTATACAGTATGTATGTATATGTTTATTTATATAGCGCCACTTGGGACGCAGCGATGTACATTATAACAATACAGATTATACAGTATGTATGTTATGTTATTTATATAGCGCCACTTGGGACGCAGCGCTGTACATTATAACAACAGATTATACAGTATGTATGTATATGTTTATTTATTAACGCTACTTGGGTACACAGCGCTGTACATTATACAATACAGATTACAGTATGTATGTATATGTTTATTTATATAGCGCCACTTGGGGACGCAGCGATGTACATTATAACAATACAGATTATACAGTATGTATGTATATGTTTATTTATATAGCACCACTTGGGACGCACCGCTGTACATTATAACAATACAGATTATACAGTATGTATGTATATGTTTATTTATATAGCGCCATTGGGTACACAGCGCTGTACATTATAACAAACAGATTATACAGTGTGTATGTATATGTTTATTTATATAGCGCCACTTGGGGACACGCGCTGTACATTATAACAATACAGATTATACAGTATTATGTATATGTTTATTTATATGCGCCACTTGGGTACACAGCGCTGTACATTATAACATACAGATTATACAGTTGTATGTATATGTTTATTTAATATAGCGCCACTTGGGGACACAGCGCTGTACATTAACAATACAGATTATACAGTATGTATGTATATTTTATTTATATAGCGCCACTTGGGTACACACGCTGTACATTATAACAATACAGATTATACAGTATGTATGTATATGTTTATTTATATAGCGCCACTTGGGACACAGCGCTGTACATTATAACAATACAGATTATACAGTATGTATGTATATGTTTATTTATATAGCGCCACTTGGGGACACAGCGCTGTACATTATAACAATACAGATTATACAGTAGTATGTTATATTTTATATAGCGCCACTTGGGACACAGCGCTGTACATTATAACAATAAGATTATACAGTATGTATGTATATTTTTTATATAGCGCCTTGGGGACACAGCGCTGTACATTAACAAACATACAGATTATACAGTATGTATAGTTTATTTATATAGCACACTTGGGTACACAGCGCTGTACATTATAACAATACAGATTATACGTATGTATATGTTTATTTATATAGCGCCACTTGGGGCACAGCGCTGTACATTATAACAATACAGATTATACTATGTATGTATATTTTATTTATATAGCGACACTTGGGTACAAGCGCTGTACATTATAACAATACAGATTATACAGTTGTATGTATATGTTTTATTTATATAGCGCCACTTGGGTACGCAGCACTGTACATTATACAATACAGATTATACAGTATGTATGTATATGTTTATTTATATAGCGCCACTTGGGGACACAGCGCTGTACATTATAACAATACAGATTATACAGTATGTATGTATATGTTTATTTATATAGGGACACTAGTGTACACAGCGCTGTACATTATAACAATACAGATTATACAGTATGTAGTATATGTTTTTTATATAGCGCCACTTGAGTACGCAGCACTGTACATAAACAATACAGATTATACAGTATGTATATGTTTATTTATATAGCGCCACTGGGTACACAGCGCTGTACATTATAACAATACAGATTATACAGTATGTATGTATATGTTTATTTATAAAGCGCCACTTGGGTACGCATCGCTGTACATTATAACAATACAGATTATACAGTGTGTATGTATATGTTTATTTATATAGCGCCACTTGGGTACGCAGCGCTGTACATTATAACAATACAGATTATCAGTATGTATGTTTATGTTTATTTATATAGCGCCACTTGGATACACAGCACTGTACATTATAACATACAGATTATACAGTATGTATGTATATGTTTATTTATATAGCGCCACTGGGTGCAGCGCTGTACATTATAACAATACAGATTATACAGTATGTATGTATATGTTTATTTATATAGCGCCACTTGGATACCAGCACTGTACATTATAACAATACAGATTTATACAGTATGATGTATATGTTTATTTATATAGCGCCACTTGGACACAGCACTGTACATTATAACTAGAAAGGGAAGTTTAAGTATAAACTTTGAATTTGGCTTGAAGGGCTGCATTTTGGAAGGGAATATGTGTGTTTGCTGCAGATTTTAAAATTCAATAAGGGGAATGATGAGTTTTGTAGTGAACGCTTGTTTGGGACAAAAAAACCTTTGTGTGTACCCAGCCCAAAGTGTGCTAATTTTGATCCAATCAATCAAAAGCTACATCTGATTGGTTAGGGCAAAATAGACACCATTTTCATTATAAGAACTTTTATTGAATCTCTCTGTATCTTTTTGATGATTGGTCAAATGTATTTTTTTTGACTTTAGTTACCCTTTAATTATGGCTGCCACAGTAATGAATAAGTAGAATCAGTAGGTGTGTGTCACTGTGTCCGGTTGGGGTTAAAAACAAACTTTTTGATGATTGGTCAAAGAATTTTTTTGACTTTAGATACCCTTTAGGTATGGCTGGCAACACTAATAGAGGGGTAGGTCAGTAGGTGTATGTACCTGTGCCATGTGGGGGTTAAAAACAAACTTTTTTGATGATTGGTCGAAAAAATTTTTTTAACTTTAGTTACCCTTTAAGTATGGCTCCCACAGTAATGGATAAGTAGATCAGTTGATGTGTGTACCTGTGTCCGGTTGGGGGTTAAAAAAACAAACTTTTTAGATAATTGGTCAAAGAATTTTTTTGACTTTAGATACCCTTTAGGTATGGCTGCAACACTAATAGAGGGGTAGGTCAGTAGGTGTATGTACCTGTGCCATGTGGGGGTTAAAAAAACAAACTTTTTTGATGATTGGTCGAAAAAAATTTTTTAACTTTAGTTACCCTTTAAGTATGGCTCTCACAGTAATGGATAAGTAGATCAGTTGATGTGTGTACCTGGGTCGGGTTGGGGGTTAAAAAAAAAACTTTTTAGATAATTGGTCAAAATTAGTTTTTTGACTTTAGTTACCTTTTAAATATGGCTGCCACGGTAATGAGGGTAGGTCGTAAGGTGTTTCTACCTGTACCACGTGGGGGTTAAAAAACAAACTTTTTTGATGATTGGTCAAAATTGTTTTTTTGACTTTTACCCTTTAAGTAGGGCTGCTACAGTAATGGATAAGTAGATCAGTAGGTGTGTGTACCTCTGTCGGGTGGGGGTTAAAAAAACAAACTTTTTTGATGATTGGTCAAAAAATTTTTTTACTTGTTGTTACTGGGGGAGCTAAAGACTAAGACCTAGATTGGGATAAACTGGGCTGCTTCCCCATGTTAACCTTACTCATTTGTTTGATCTTAAATTAAATGGAAATGAACAGGCAGACACAGAGTTGGGTGTAAATAAACGGCCACAGCTTTATTTAACACATTACAACATGTGTTACCACAATAGGCCCGATCTTAACATCCTTGCTATAACTCCAATAAACTCCCAGCCGTAGCCAATGCTGAATGCCAGACCTCTGGATCCCCAGAGGGCATGTAACGGCTTCTAAAACCATACCGTTCGCAAGGATGCATCCGCCACTAAGGAGACAGTGTAATCCTACACTGAACTCCGACCGCCACCCAACATATATAGCGCCTGTTCAATCCCATCTTGTAAACCTGATAAGAATATATCCAAGCCTATCTCGTTAAGGTGCACCCCGTCCTGCCTCATAAGTGTTCTATTGTCGCCCTCCAACTGGCGATGTCTAACAACTACCCCTCCTTGAGACCTAATGAACCTAGAGATTCTCGTATTCAGAACCCTCCTGGCTTTTTCAACTGCACCCTGATCTCTCGCCCCCTGCCATTGGACCCTAGGGATGACCTCTGACCAGACTATAACCACCTCTCGGAATAAAGATTGGAATCTCGTCAAATCCGTTTTCACTAGAAATAATAGATCCGAGAGACGGTTCCGACAGAGGTCATTCCCGGATGCATGAATGACCAGGACAATGGGTCCTGGATTGGCTCTACTTATCATGACTACTTCGAGCATTACTTGCCACCAAGCTAGCCCCTTATCCCCTTCCAATATAGCATCGCCGATTGGAATCCTAGCTCCCGGTCGAACTTCTGCTCTTTGTGCCGCCCAGTACAAGTATGAATGGCCCACCAGCCAGACCGCAGGCTGTTGAATACCTAGACTAGAAAATTCAGTTAATGGCCAAATCAGGGCGGATATAACGCGCTACAGTGCCCCATCCTGCGAACTCTTTCCTCTGAAAAACCCAGTGAATACGCTTCTGTTGCTGCCCCAATTCGGAATGAATGGGTCCCAAATTCCTTAGGGGATAGACCCAATACACCGAGAGATTTTCTCAGCACAGCTTCGAATTGAAATCTCGTCAATGGGGAACCATCCTGATGTGAAAGGAAGGTGAGAGCGGGCAGTCTAATAGAAGCAAAATTACAGATCGCCTGGACTGGGCACCAGGAGGATGAAATGGGAAAGATTGAAAACCATTTTCCTTCACCAAATAAATCTGTCTTAGATCTTGTGGTTATGTATGTATATGTTTATTTATATAGCGCCACTTGGGGACGCAGCGCTGTACATTATAACAATACAGATTATACAGTATGTATGTATATGTTTATTTATATAGCGCCACTTGGGGACACAGCGCTGTACATTATAACAATACAGATTATACAGTATGTATGTATATGTTTATTTATATAGCGCCACTTGGGTACACAGCGCTGTACATTATAACAATACAGATTATACAGTATGTATGTATATGTTTATTTATATAGCGCCACTTGGGGACACAGCGCTGTACATTATAACAATACAGATTATACTGTATGTATGTATATGTTTATTTATGTAGCGCCACTTGTGTTGCACGGAGGACGGAGGTATTGGGATGTCAACCTCAACGTACGAGGTACGAACAAGACGATGGACTAGTACTGGGACTTACTTATAAGATTTTCGATACCTATAATATACTATACTAATACTGCTCCATACTGTTACTGAAATACTATTACTGTTTTACTGTACTTTCCTATATGTACATATACTATACTATACTATACTGACATAACTTAACTTAATGTACTGTTACTTATATATTTAACTGTAACCTATACTTGCTTTTACTATAATGTACTATACTGGTTACCTAACTGTACTTGTACCAGACTGTTACTATAACTATTACTGTACACTAACTATACTATATCCTATACTAACTGTATACTATTACTGTACTATACTTTTGTGTTCTTCTACCATTACATACGTACTATTACTATACTGTGAATGTACGTTACTTATACTATATACAACTGTAACAGATATCACGCTATGCTTACTATACTGTTGGCTATACTGTACTTACATTATACATACTGTACTGTACTATACTATTACTATATCCTACCATGACTGTACTATACGTAACTTATACTATTACAGTACTGTACGGTTAAATACTGTACTATACTGTATTATACTATAGATACTGGTGCTGTAACTGTACGTGCAACGTCTGTCAATAATGATATAGTCACTTATGTATCTTACTTTACTATACTGTACCTGTACGTACTATTACTATTCTGTATTACGTTCTACTGTACTATACTGGTTAGTCTACTATACTATACTATACTGTTTACTATACTTATTACTTTACTATATTATACTGTACGGTTACTATACATACTGTTATTTACTGTACTGTTACTTACTGTACTCTAAATTATTTACTTACCTGTAATATATGTACTATACTGTTTACTATACTATAAACTATTTACTATTCTATACCTTACTGACTTGATACTATATTTTATATACTTACTGTATGTACTTATTACTATACTGTACCTATTACTTAACTGTACTATTTACTATACTGACTAATATTACTGGTACTATTACTGATAAACGATTACTGTTACTGACTATACCGATATGTCCTTTTACTGTAATTGTACTATACCTGCTATACTTATTACGGTTACTATACTTGTACTATTTACGTTACTTTTCCCTATTACATTACTGTAATGTACTAGACTTATAACTGTTACTATACTGGTTACTGTACTGTACTGCACTATACTATACTATACGTACGTTTACGTACTGTCCTGTTTACTATACTATTTACTATGACGATAACCTTACTGTACTATACGTACTATACGTACTATACTATACTGTACTATACTGTACTTCGATACTTTTACTATGTACATATTACTGTACCTACCGTACTGTTTGCCTATATATACTTTAACTATTAGGATATACTATTACTATACTGTTACATACTATACTGTAAAACTGTACTTTATACTGTACTTCTTGACTACGAACTTTATATTACATACGGTACTGTCTGTACATACTATTGTACTGTTCTATACTGTTACTATACTATACTAATTAGGTTTCAACCATTATAAGTGTGACAGGACACAATGGGGAAGTAGGGAGTACTCTTTCCTACTTGTTACCTGCAAGGGAAATATTTAAAATAATAATAAAATATAAAATCATTTTTGGTCATTAAGATTATATGCCAATTGAGATTGTAGGGCTGTAAGTTTTATTTAAACATAGACAGTATGCTTATCTTTCCAAGCTGTTTGGTTAATATAGCAAATGGAACTGCAATGGACGTTATGCTGGGTGGGAGATTTAAAACTCAAAGTCCCTATATGTACATCACCAATTAAAACCTTGGTCATCTACGGCAAAGCAAACAGGTTTGGGAACTGAAGCTCAGAGGGATGGGGACGTTACCAGTTATGAGCGTGGTGAGTGTAGAACTTGGCTCAGAGGGATGGACCGTTACCAAGTTATTGAGCGTGGTGGTGAGTTTGTAGAGCTTGAGATCAGAGGGATGGACCGTTTTACCGTTATTGAGCGTGGCGGAGGGTTAGAAACTGAGCTCAGAGGGAATGGACAGTTAACCCCAGATGATGTGAGAGTGTGGAGAGGGTAAGAAAACTGAGCTCCAGGAGGGATGACGTTACGTATTGAGGTGGGTGAGTGTAGAAAGCTGAGGCTCAGAGGGATGACCTTTTACCAGTTATTTGAGCGTGGGCGAGTGTCGAACTGAGATCAGGACGGGAGGACCGTTAAAAGTATTGAGCGGGCGCGTGAGTGGTTAGAATGAGCTAAGAGGGGTGGGACGGTACCAGTTATTGAGCGTTGTGAGTGTAGAACTGAGCTCAGAGGGATGGACCGTTACCCACGTTAATTGAGCGTGGTTGCGGTGTGAGTGTAAGAACTGAGGCTCAGAGGGAATGGACCGCCGTACCAGTTATTGAGCGTGGAGTTGGCCGAGGTGTAGAACTGAACTCAGAGGGATGGGGGGGTGGGGACCGTTAACCAGTTTATTGAGCAGTGGCGGTGGTTTAGAAATGTCTCAGAGGGATGGACCCGTTACCAGTTATTTGAGCGTGTTTTTGGGCGACGAAGTGTAGAAAAAACTGAGTCAAGAGGGATGGACCGTTTACCAGTATGAGCGTGGAGAGGTAGAGACAGAGAAAAACTGAGCTCAGGGGGATGACAGTTACCAGTATTTGAGCGTGGCTCGGCGGAGTGTAGAAAACTGAGCTCATAGGGATGAGTCCGGGTACCAGTGATTGAGGTGTGAGTTGTAGAAAACGAGCTCGGGGGATGACGTTTACCAGTTATTGAGCGTTGGCGATGTTGTAGGAAATGGAGCTCAGAGGGGATGACCGTTACAAGTTATGAGCGTTGGTGGTTGAAGTGAGAAATGCGCTCAGAGGGGATGACCGTTACAGTTATTGAGGTGGGTGGTGTAGAAGAAGCTGAGCTCAGAGGATGGAACCGGTTTACCAGTATTGAGCGGGCGGAGTGTTAGAAAAAACTGAGCTCAGAGGGATGAACGTTACCAGTTATTGAGCGTGGGGAGTGTAGAAAAAAAGAAACTGAAGCTCAGAAGGAGGACCGTTACCAGTATTGAGCGTGGTGAGGGAGAGCTGAGCTCAGAGCGGATGACCGGTACCCCAGTATGAGCGTTGGGTGAGTGTAGAACTGAGCTCAGAGGGATGACCGTTACAGTTATTGAAAGCGTGGGGAGTGTAGGTAGGGAGAACTGAGCTCAGCGGGGATGACACGTTACCAGTTAGTGAGGTGGTTGAGTGTAGAACTGAGCTCAGAGGGATGACCGTTACCAGTTATTGAGCGTGGTGAGGGTAAGAAACTGGCCTTCAGGAGGGATGACCGTTTAACCGGTTTTGAGCGTGGGGTGGTGAGCGAAGAAGATAGAGATTACACAAAACTTTTCCCCATAGCGGTTCTAGGAACCGAATTTAAAAGTTCCGAAAAACTGGAATTTTCTGTTATCATTTTAGAATTTTTTAATTTAAAAACTTTAAAGATTCAAAAAAGTAAAAAAATCAGGTTTTTTGAAAGCCCGGCAGAAGGGTGTTGGAACGGGATTTATCACTAGTAAGGAGGGAGAAAGAAAGAGAAAGTTACAATGAGAGCAGTAAAACAAGGGGAGTTGGAGGGGGGGGGGAACTGAATTAAGATTGAGAAGGACACACATACTTTTAAAGGATGTGAAAGAAGGGCGCAGGAATGCAGCGGGGACCCCCCGCCAGTGGAATGTTGGGACATGGGAGGGGATGTAAAAAGGTGAAGAAAGGGAAAAGCAAGAATGGAAAATGAGATTGATGAAGAGAAAGTGTTATGGAAACGCATTGGAGCTAGAGAGAAGAAGGTAGGTTGACAGGAGGTTATTGGAATAAAGGGAAAAGATGCGAATAGGCATTATTATCTCAGCATCTAAAATTGGCTGCAGCCCCTATGGAAAGAGGGGTTTTGTCACTTGTTCTGATCTGTTCTTCTCCTTATTTCCTCTTAGGCATGGCATCATGGGAAGAAAAGAGTCTGTAGCCAAACTTGGAAAGGCCAAAAGGGCGGAGGAGATCCAAGCCAGATCTATTGGAGCCAGCCAGTCCACTTGGCCAAGCCAATCCACCAGAAGGAATGGGGTCGCATCAAGCAAACCATGTTCCTCTAAACTAGTTCAAGATGGTTTTAAAACGAGCCAATCTATAAAAAGTCAGTTTGCCTGATAGACAACCAGTTTTTCTTAGGCCTGTTTACCAGCCCCCCATCCACTAACAGCAGTCATTTGTAATGAACCCGTTTTACAAGCCACTGAAGCCAGTAAAATCTAACTGCTATACTTCAATTCAACATCCCCACCCAGGGCAGTCCATAAACCCGGCAAAACCAGCTAGCCAGTCCCATGCTCTCGGAACAGTATTCCAGCCAGTTCACCAACCAAGCTTTTACATCCAGCAGTCTACCTGTCAGTGGTACATTAGCAGCCCACCAGAAAAATGGTAAAGTGGGGTAAAGAAAAAAAAAAAGTGGGACACCCAGAAAAGTTTACTAGTCGGGCCCAGAATGTTTTCTGGTGGGGGCAGTATTGAGCGTACCCTATGTGATTGTAAGGGGAATATGATAAAAAGATTTTTGTCATTTGTGCAATTATTAAAATAAATCCGATTCCGAATTCGTTGTGTTAGTATGACCAATATTGTCGCGGTGGTAGTATTTTCTGTTTTCGAGATAATTTACCGGGATTATTGAACGCAATGATTAGAGGGAATATTGTCGGCCATAATTTATTGGGGTCCCATATTATGGCAAAAGAGAAAATGTGATCTTGTAAAAAACCGGAAATCGATGATGGCATTAGAGTAAATGCTGGAAATAGGGGGTATTGATAAAAACGACGCAAAATATATAACGCTATTTACGCATTTCCACTATCACAGTGGCAAAAATTGCCATTTTTTACAGCGTTAAGGTAATCGGGCACGCGATTCGCGATTAGGGTCAGGTGGTTTACCGATTAGCGAAAAATGACGATTTGCGCAGAGTCCAGAAGTTAACGGAAATTTCACGGCTTATTAAAACTGAGTTAAGTCCAAAATTGGCCAAAAAACGTTTGGCGGATAACCAGTGGCCGAAAAACCTTTACCGAACCTTTAGAAAATAGGCCCCATAAGAATCCATTTATTGTCCTAATTCGTAAAGAGCCTCTGCAGCGTGAAATCATGATGTATGTAACAATTGTTGAAAAAGATTTCTGTACCGGAAGGTGATTTCCTCTTGTTTAACCCCTTCCACCCAAAAATGAAATGTCATTTCAGTGAAAACATACTAGAAAGCATTTCTCCTGCCACAACAGCTCTTTATTCACAGAATTACAGTTTGCATCGGAGCTGAATTTAAAAAAACCCACAGAACAGAGTTCTCGATACCCATGGCTTATGCGTTACACGTACAGCCACAAATATATAAACAGACGGCCGTCCAAACCAAGTACTCTTAACTCAACTATGCTTCATTTATGAAAGGAGGGAAGGAAGGAATGTATTAGTCAGATACATTAATTTACAGTCATATACAGTACTGTACAGCCATTATATTCATCTAACTGTCGTGACCCAGTAACTTTACAGAGTTAATATGCAGTAATATACAGTAATGTACAGTCATATTACAGTAATGGTTACAGTACTAGACAGGTCATAGTTAGGAATATACAGTAATATTACAGTCATATTTTACAGGAATGTACATATGTAACAGTCATTTACAGTTAATGTTACACGTAATAGAACAGGTATATACAGTAATGTTAACAGTAATTTATACAGGCAATGTACAGTCATATTTAAAGTTAATGACAGTAATAGAGTCACTACAGTAATATACAGGTCATTACACAGTGGATATTTTTTCCAGTCACATACAAGTAATGTTTTACAGTAATTTATACAGTCATATACAGTAATGTACAGTCAATTACCAGTTAGATACAGGAAATTAGTCATATTTTACAGAATATTAACAGAATACACAGGGATACAGTCATATACAGTAAAAATGTACAGTATATACCAGTAATATACGTAACGTACAGTAAATAACAGTTATACAGTAGTACAGTAATATTCCGGTCATATACAGTCATGTACAGTTAATACAGTAATGTACAAGTAATATAGTTCATATACAGTAATGTACGTATCTAGTCATATACAGTAAATGTCAGCAAGAAGTCATATACAGTAAGTACAGTCAGATACAGTAATGTACAGTAAGATAATATACAGTTAATGTTACGTAAATTTAGTCATAACAGTCCTGTACCCGTAATATAGTCATATACAGTAATGTACAGTCATATGACAGTCAATACAGTATGATACAGGTAATATTGTCATATACGTAATGTAACAGTAATATACAGCATATAACCAGTAATGTACAGTAAATACAGTAAGTACAAGTAATATAGTCAATACAGTAATAACAGTCAATATACAGTATATGGGTCTCTTTTACAGATTGCAGTATAACTAGTTAATGTTACAGTATACGAATACAGTCATATACAGTAATTACAGTCATATAGTAGATGTAAGTATAGAAGTATATTATATGTCATGTAAGCTTCATATACAGTAAATTACAGTCATAAGTAATGTAGTAATATACCGTTACAAATATACAGGTAATATACGTATATACAGTAATATAGTCATATA
The DNA here is from genome assembly GCA_019447015.1 of Hymenochirus boettgeri. Classification (NCBI taxonomy): domain Eukaryota; kingdom Metazoa; phylum Chordata; class Amphibia; order Anura; family Pipidae; genus Hymenochirus; species Hymenochirus boettgeri. The sequence continues at coordinate 4,092,319 of CM033473.1, read as the reverse complement.
CAGTAATTACGTCAATATACAGTGATATGTCTTACAGTTACTAGTAAGTAATTTACAGTCATATACAGTTAATGTACAGTCATAACGTACTACAGTCATTAGACAGTAATATGACAGTCATATACAGCAATATACAGAATACAGTATATACGTAATGTACAGTCATATAGTCTATACATATATACCAGTGTATATAGTCATATAAAGTAATGGTACAGTCATATACAGTAATAGTACAGTCATATTACAGTAAGTCTACAGTAATAGTACAGTAATATACAGTAATGACAGTCATATACAGTAATGTACAGGATAAGTCACAGAGTATATAGGCATGACAGTCATGTACAGTCATACAGTATACAGTAATGTAACAGTAATATTACAGTAATGGTATATTGTAATCATAAGTACTATATACATACAGTAATGTACAGTCAAACGCATTAAGTATGACATTATAGTATAACGTATAGGATATACAGCATATACAGTAATGTCGAATATACAGTAATGAAATGTACAGTAATATAGTCATATACGTAATATACAATATACAGTCTCATATACAGAGTTAATGTACAGTAATTACAGTATAGTAAGTCAGTCATATACAGTACTGTACAGCATTATATATAGTCGTACGTCATATTACAGTAAGTTACTAGTCAATTAAGTAAAGTGTATCAGTAATTACTAGTCATATACAGTAATTACAGTCAGATCCAGTCATATACAGTATTTACTGTCATAACAGGAATACAGTAAATCTAGGTCATCGTAATACAAACAGTAATACGTATTACAGTAATATACAGTGCATATATACAGTAATGTACAGACGTAAATATACAATAAGTATAAGTACGTCATTACGTAGTAACATATACAGTAACGTAGTACAGTAATATACAGTCATATACAGTAATATACAGTTTCACATAATGTACATAAGTACAGTATGACAACGTATATTATCACAGATGTACAATATACAGTAGTATATATCTATACAGATGTACGATCAGTAATGCAAGTAATATGTCATACAAAGTTCAATAATATAGTTCATATACGTCTCATACAGTATACAGAATGTACGTAGAGTCATGATACAGTAATGTACCAGTAATACAGAAATGTACATAATAGTCAGCATTACAGTGTAGTAATATAGTATCTTCTAATACAGTCTGTTACAGTCAATAGCAATACATACTGTCAGTAATATACATATCAGGAATGCTACTAGTAATATACAGTATATACTAGTAATAGTAACTAATGGTAAATATACGTCATTATACTAGACGTATATACAGAATTTAAGTAATCAATTATTTACAGTATTGTACAGCTATATACAGTAATGTTTAAGTCTATGGGTATACTACAGCAATATACATAACGATTATGTCATTATATACAGAATGTAAAGTCAGTACAGTAATGTACAGGTACAGTAAATAAGCATATAGACAGTAATATATAATAAGTCATATACAGTTAATGTACAGTCATATATCAGTAATGTTACAGTAATCTACAGTAATACAGTATATGTACAGTAATATGAGTCATATACAGTAATCTACAGTCATTACATATGTTAAGTAATATACAGTAATGTAAGTCATGTAGATATAAGTATATCATATACAGTAATACGACAGTAATGTACAGTAATATACAGTCATATGTTACAGCTATACATAATGTCACAGTAGTACAGCTATTAGTCATATACAGTAATGTACAGAAAAACTATGGCTTATATCACATAATGTACAGTAAATATAGTATCAATACAGCAAGTGTACAGAATCTTGTCAATACAGTAATGTACAGTAATATGTATTACAGAACATGTACAGTAATACAGGTCCATATACCGTAAGTGTACAGTAATCTATCATATCAGAGGTCAGTAATGTACAGTAATTACCAGCATATAAGTATGTCAGAATACGTAAGTTACAGTATCAGATATACAGTAATTACAGGAATCTACAGTCAATAAGTAGTCAGTAAGTACAGTAATACGATACAGATAAGTAATATCAGATTAAAGTAAGTACAGAATGTCATATGATAAGTTCAGTAAGTACAGGAATATCAGTCAGTAACGTACAGTAAGCAATATAACAGTAGTACAGTAATATACAGTCATATACAGTAATATACAGTAATGTACAGGTAATATACAGTATATAGTCATTATAGTCATGTACAATCATATAAAGTAAGCACAGTAATATAGTCATAACAGAAATGTGACAGTATATAGTCAATACAGTAATGTAGAATATGCAGAGTAATATGTCACGAATGTATAAATAGTCGTAACTTGTCTGAGTGCATATACAGATATACATAGTACAGTAATATAGTCATTTACGGTCATGAAGTTTTTCATATACAGTAAGTATACAGGAATGTACAGTAAAAGTCATAACTGTCATGTACCAGTATGTTCAGTCAGTAATATAGTCATATTACCCGAGTAAGTAACAGATATATTAGTCATAGACTGTATAGTACCATAATACTAAAATAACAGTTAATACAGAATGTAGTTATAGTAATAGGATGTCATGTACCGTTATATACAGTTATGTACAGTAATATAGTCATATACAGAATGTACAGTTATATACAGTCAATTACAGTAATGTACAGTAAATATAGTCTATACAATAATGTTCACGTAAGATTACAGAAATAAGGTCATTTACAGTAACGACAGTATATAGTCATATACAGTAAATGTCCAGTAAGTACAGTACCATTTACAGTCCAATTACAGTAATGACGTTACAGAATATCTTAAGTATAGTCGATTGTGATACTGCTGTAAGTCTATACAGTATATACAGTATGTACAGTAATATAGTCATTATACTGTATGAGTCATATACAGTAATGTACCAGTAATATACAGTCATTACAGTAATTGTACAGAATATATTCATATACAGTAAGTGTCAGTAATATACAGTCTTACCCTTTACAGTAACGTACAGTAATTAGTAATACAGTAATGTACAGATATATTAGTTATACAGTTAATATCGTAATGGTACAGAATATACAGTCATATACAGTCATGTACAGTAATATTAGTCGTCTTTTACTGTCAGTGAGTATTACAGTAAGATAAAGGAATGTACAGAATGTACGTATATAGTCATATACTGTAGTAAGTCTATACAGTAAGTCAGTAATATAGTCATATACTGTCAGTCAGTCATATACAGTATCGGTCAGTAATATACAGTCATATGACAGAATGTACAGTAATATACAGTCTATTAAAGTCATATACAGTAATGTACAGAATAGCAGATATGTCATTGTACAGTATATTCAGTAATATAGTCTGTACGTAATATAGCAATAGACGGTCATGTTACAGTAATATAAAGTAATATACAGTAATGTACAGTTATATAGTAATAGACTGTCTGTACAGTTATTAGTAATGTACAGTAATATGTCAATAGAGGTCTCGTACAGTATATACAGTGATTAAAAGTATTTACAGTCTATACAGCAGTTAGTTGTATTACAGTCAATTTACAGTTAGTATACATTCAGTGCCGTATACCATAACTTAAGCCATATCAATATACAATTGTACAGTCAGATAAGTTATAACCAAAAATTATGTACAGTCATATACAGCCATATACAATAATGTACAGTAGTATACAGCATATACAATAATGTACAGTCAATACAGCATATACCAATTAAATGTACAGCCAAATATACAATAATGACAGTCATATACAGCCATATACAATAATTAATGAAACAGTCAATACAATAATGTACAGGTATATATATAGCCATACACAATATTGTCCATCCTTTATGTAATCTATACAACAAATATGTACGGTCTTAATGACGTCTATATAACGGCACAAACTACAAAATGTACAGTCAATACGATATACATAATGTACAGCTCATTAAGCATACAATAATGTACAGTCATATACAGCCATATTTTACAATAAGGTACAGTCATTACACTAGAATAATTACAGCCACAAGAAGTACCATACTACCATAATGTACAGCATATTACAGCCAAAAAAATTACTCAATACAGAATTAAATGTACAGTATATACAAATAATGTACAGTCATATACAGCCATAGTATAATAATGTACCGTCATATACAATAATGAAAGACATATACAAATGTACATTTATATAAGCCTACACAAATTTGTACAGCCATTTTAAATACGTACAGTCGTAAAGACCATATAATAATGAACATTCATATATAGCCAGACACAATAATGTACAGTATATACAGCCATCTATAATAATGTACAGCATAACAACCAGATGTACAGTCATATACAGCCATATATAATAATGTACCGCCATATACAACAATGGACAGTCATATTACACAATGTACAGTTCCATATACAGCCATAAAACAATAATGTACAGCCATTACACAATAATGTAAGCCATATACAACAATTTGTACAGTTATACAAACAAGGTACAGTATATAGGCCATATACAATAATGTACAGTCATATACAGCCATACCAATAACTGTACAGTCATATACAGCCATCTACAATCAATGTACAGCCATATATACAATAATGTAAAGATATATACAGCAATTACAATTAATGTACAGTCAAAACAGCCAATACACAATAATGTACAGTCATTATACAGCCATATAAATAATGTTACAGCCATATAAAACAATTGTAGTAATCTACAGCCATTATAAAATAAGTACAGCCATACACAAGTAATGTACAGCCATATACAATAATGTACAGTCATGTACACCAACACAATAATGTACAGTCATGTACCGCCATATACAATAAGTAACAGTCATATAACAGCCAGATATATAATGTACAGCCATATACGAACAATGGTACAGGTTCATATAAAGCAATAAACCACATGTACAGTCATATACAGCCATATACAAAATTGTAAGTCATATTACAATAAGGTACAGTCTCATACAATAATGTAACAGTCATGTACAGCCATATACAGTAATGAAAGTTTCAGATACAGCCATACACAATAATGTACAGTCATATTTACAATAATGTACGTCAGGTACGACAATACACAATAAGTACAGGTCAGTCATATACAAACTGTACTTTTTCATATACAGCCAATTCAAAATATGTACAGTCATATACAGCCATATACAATAATTGTACAGTTCCTATACAATAAATAATGTACAGTCATATTACAAATAAGTACAGTCATGTACAGCGATACAGAATGTACAGTCATTAACAGCCAATACACAATAATGTACAGTCATATACCAAATGTACAGTTCATTGTACAGAATACACAATAAGTACGCATATACAATACTGTACAGTCATACTACATAATGTACCAGTCATTGTACGCCATAGACAGTAATGTACAGTTCATATACACCAGACACCATAATTGTACAGTCTATACAACATGTTAGTCTATCTATGGTCAGCCATATACATAATGTACAGTCATATAAATAATGTACAGTCATCTACAGCCATATACCGTATGTACCTCATATACAGCCATATATAATAAGTCAGGCCATTATACAACAATGTAGTCATATCATCCAGATACAATAAGTTACAGTATGTACATGGACATACACAATAATGTACAGTCATATTCACAATAATGCACATCATATTAACAAATAATGACGTAATTGTACAGACTCACCAATAACTGCTCCAGTCATATACATGAATGTTATAAGTTTCTCATCTACAATAATGTACACATTTGGCATTTATTACAATAATGTACCGTCAGTACAGACATTACCACAATAACTGTCCAGTCATATACAATAATGTACAGTCATGTTACAGACCTACACAATAATGTACAGTCATATACAATAATGTTACAGTGTATATGTACAGCCCCTATTGTCCTACAAAAATAATGTAACAGTCATATACAATAATGTACAGTCCATATACAATAAGTACAGTCATATAAAAGCCATACTACAATAATGTACAGTCAATACAAAATGTAAAGTCATATACAGCCCATTACATAATTTTGTGTACAGTCCATATACAATAATGTACAGTCATATACAGCATTACAATTAATGGACCAGTCATATACAATATGTACAGTCATGTACAGCCATACCAAAATGTCAGTTCATATACAATAATGGACAGTCATATACAGCCATAACAATAATGGACGTTCTCTATACAGCCATACACAATAATGTACAGTCATAGTACAATAAGTACAATCATATACAGCCATAGACAATAATGTACAGTCATAACAATAAGTACAGCCAATATACAATAATGTACAGCTCATATACCATAATGTGACAGCCATCTAAATAATGTACAGTTCATATACAATAATGTACAGTCATATACCGCCAGACCACAATAATGTACAGTTCATATACAATAATGACTTTAGTCATATACAATAATGTACATCATATACAATAAGGTACCGTAGATACAATAAGGTTACAGCCAATATACAGCCATTATCCAATAATTAATGAACAGCATATACAATAATGTTAGATAAAGAAGAAGTACAGAGGTACCCAACAGGGCTTAGACGCAATAAGAATGGGTTGGAAAACATTATTCACATGTTTCGGACATAGTCCTATCAGTGGAAAAAAAATAAAAGTACGATAAGAGAAAAAATTGAAAGGGGAAGGGGGGAAAAAATAATAAATAAAAAAATAAAAATAAAAAGAGTTAAGAAGAGAGACAAAACTATACTGTACTGTACTGTACTATACTATACTATACTATACTATACTTTACTATACTATACTGTACTGTACTGTACTATACTATACTATACTATACTAATTATGTTTCAACATTAAATGTTACAGACCACAATGGGAAGTAGGAGTACTCTTTCCTACTGTACCTGCAAGGGAAATATTTAAAATAATAATAAATATAAATCATTTTGGTCATTATAGATTATATGCAATTGATGATTGTAGGGCTGTAAGTTTATAAAATAGTACAGTATGCTATCTCCAAGCTGTTTGGTAATATAGCAATGGAACTGCAATGGATGAATGCTGGGTGGGAGATTTAAACTCAAGCCCCCTATATAGTACATCACAATTAACCTTGTCATCTACGGCAAAGCAACAGGTTTGGGGAACTGAGCTCAGAGGGATGACCGTTAACAGTTATTGAGCGTGGCGAGTGTAGAACTGAGCTCAGAGGGATGACCGTTACCAGTTATTGAGCGTGGCGAGTGTAGAACTGAGCTCAGAGGGATGACCGTTACCAGTTATTGAGCGTGGGGAGTGTAGAACTGAGCTCAGAGGGATGACCGTTACCAGTTATTGAGCGTGGTGAGTGTAGAACTGAGCTCAGAGGGATGACCGTTACCAGTTATTGAGCGTGGCGAGTGTAGAACTGAGCTCAGAGGGATGACCGTTACCAGTTATTGAGCGTGGTGAGTG